>OY735241.1:29768399-29818399 GCA_963457665.1 Thysanoteuthis rhombus
TGTTGCTTTTACCAAGCATTTCGACAGATTAATTCTTCGGTCTTCCTCGTAATCTGAAATTCTGAGATGAGCCATTTTCATTTTTCTCCGTGTCATTCTGACTAATGTCCTCGTCGTTTATCGGTGTTTAGGCCGTTGCATTCTGTAGCCTCCCTCATTTCGACCGATACATTCTTCGGTTTTCCTCATTATCTGAAATTCTGAGATGAGCCATCTTCATTTTTCTCCATGTCATTCTGACTTATGTTCTCGTCATTTATCAGTGTTTTGGCCGATGCATTCTGCAGCCTTCCTCATTTCGACCGATACATTCTTCGGTTTGCTGCATCCAAATCAGGCGAACAATTTAGGATAAACTTTGCCAACTAAACATCCTTACTAAGTAAATAACTTACGAGTGAATTTCCATGAAACGTTTCTTCTAGACATAATAAAGAGAAAAAGTTTAAATCTTAAATCTACCAGTTCCATTATTACTGTCTGAACACGTCATACATACATGGCCAGCCAGTCAGCTGCACCTACTTGAAAGCTGAAGAAACCTACGTTGACTGTTTTGGTGAGAGTTTCAGTTGGCAGATTCTGAATATCAATAGTGACAGAGAACGTAATAAAATTGGTCCAGCTGCTTGAAGTAGGAAAAAATGTAAATTACTTCAGCAAATAACAATGTTTTTTCTCCTACGTTATTCAACCAAATTTCATTATAGATCGCCTTGTACGCTATTTCTTTCGATGAATCATTGTTGGCTTCGGCCATTTTCTTTCATTTTTTATCATCCTTCACTTAAAATTGATTTTTCTGAGATGGCTGCGTATGGATTTAAGCTCAAAGTAAAAGTAAAATAGTGTATTTGTTTTCTAGGTCTTTGCATTCTTTTTATTTTGACGGGAAAATCATTGAGACATTGTTTCGTTGTGCAATCATCTTGTCTAAGTAACCCTTCTCTTTTTCGTTGAAAATCTCATTCCATAGTCGTCTTTCATTCATGCCCTGTGATATATGGAATAAATGCCAGAATGTATCCATGCAAATATTCGTACATCTCAGAAAACTAAATCATTAGTGTTCCCATTTTTTCGGCATTTTGAATTATTGTGTGTTGAACTTCCTGTCTATTTTTTCACTAATTCCGATCTATTTTTCCTTACCCAAATGCTGGCTTTAATTCAATTATTTTCTTAAATCAATTTTCATCAAATATTCGGCCTACAATAAATGTATTTTTATTCTGCATCTATTTACAAAAATGTATCTATTTCATCATACACACTTTCAAGTTCTGCGCATTCTTTTCGCCTTAATTTTCTCCTGACAAGGTTGACTTATTTTCGATGTGCGAGTGGCATGGGCGTTAATAGCACGGATAATAGAATCGTCGAGCCGAGTTCGAACTCTGATTGAGGCTGTTTACGTTCACTTCTTACTGATAACTTTGGGATAGGTATGAATCCATCTCTAGTCTACCTGTTTAAGCTATATAAAAGTTAAAATTATAGGACAGACTGGGTTCTCTAGCCTCGAGAAGGCAACCAATCTAGAAGGGAAGCTGTAATTCCAAACCAGAGAATGGACCCCCTAAGGCGGTTGGATTCGAACTTTGCCTTCTTAGCTTTCCAGGAGGTTCAGCAGCCGGCGAGGCCGGTGGGCGTCGACTGGGCATCCCAGAATCTCCATACTCTTCGCCCAGGCTAGCACACTGGAGAGCTCACTTTCTATCGTCTACCGAGACTGGAGACGACCTTCTTCTTTACCTTTGTTACCAAAGAATTAATCTTGAATTGTTAGTATTGCACAAAGGATCGTCAAACCCGATAAACTTTAAGCGAATACTTAATTCATATCATTCCTGTTGTTTTTATTACATTAATAGTATTTAATGTAATATTGTTCAAATTTCTTAGATGAAACATAATCAATCATCATCATTTCTCGATTAGTATGATTTTCTCCTTCGCTTATTTTCCTTCTTCTTCTTCCGGGATTTCTTAGCGATTTGTTGTCCTTGGTAGATGTAATGGTCTACTTTCTTCGAGGAGAAATCTAGCGAAAAATCACTCTAGGTTGGCAAGCTTTCGGTAGAGCGAACTCAACCTTCAAGAATAATTGCCTCTTATGGGGCTGAAACATGAAACTTAATTAAGATATTGACACTCAAAGTGAGAACAACATACGCAGGAAACAATCAACACTTCATATAGAGATTACAAGACAGCATAGTATATTAGAGAAAAAAACAGAAGTCAGAGTTATCATAGAAACCATTAGAAAACTCGAAAAGCAATGGGCTGGTCGTGTTACAAGAACGTCAGACAACCGCTGGTCATCATGACTGAAAACGTAGATCCCCAGAGATCACATCTGAAATTGTGGCTGGCAGAAAAACGACAGATGCTAAAAGACTGATAATGATGTTTTTCTTGGTAATTTCACTTGCTTTTCATTACTTTAGTTGCATTAGATGTAGTAGAACTTCTTAGATGAAACATTCTTAATTGTGGCAATTTTATTCTTTCGGGTATTTCTTTCATCTTAATTTTGGCCGTCTTTTATCCAATCGTCATTCTACGGCCATTGGTAAGCCGTACAGATCGAGAATGAGGAATGAGCTTTTTGTAAATTACAAACTTTCATCCCATCGTACTCAGAAAACATATCTTGTTACCTGACTTGAGTTACTAAAACCAACGTTCAGGGAAGAACTAATCTAACTATATAACTGAATTCCGAATTTTCCTTGAATGCTCGGTGCTGCTAGCTTTGATGTTTTGTTTACTTACAGTAGTAGTAGTACTAATAGTAATATTAACTTGAATTCTTATTAGATAACATATAAGCAGGTCTGGTTAGTCACTTAATAGAAACCATCATTGGCAGTATTCTGAGTTAGGGGTGATCAATTAAAAATTTGAAAAAGAGGTAATCAATGAGTAAGTTTCTTTTCTCACTTTTTGTTGGGTTTTGATCATTAAGAAAGTCTGAATAAAAAACAAACAAGTGGCCAAATCTTGAATTTTTTTCTCGTGGGCGATATGTGAGAGGAATCCAGGGAAATGCGATTTTGAAATAAGATAATTTCGAAATAAAATAGTTTTCATGAGTGGTACTTCATATACTATTGGATACGGTACGTTAGAAATAAATAGGTCACACTTTTCGTTATGTGAACATATTAAGATAGAATGGTTGATGTTAGGCCATCAAAAGTGAGCAGGGGTGGATTGGGATATAGCTGTTATCAATCTTGGGTCTGCAGACCCCCCTCTCAGGGTCGGGGTCCACAAAGGTAATACCAGAGGTCCGTGAGCTTGTAGAATTGGTAGATCTTTTAGAAACCTGTGGTTCTTGAGTTTTCTGAGTTGGCACAAACTGGGGATCAATTTAGCATAAACTCAAACTGCAAATTGAACCCTCACTAAATCCTTTTGGGGGATGTACAAACGGTTTTACAGATATAAAAAGGAGTGACTTTTGGAACTTTCGGCCCTTTCAGCCCCTTTGTTACGGCCTGTATGTGTAGTACATACATTCATACATACATACATATATACATACATAACAAGCCGGAACAACTCAAAAACTAAAGAAACCTATGATGAAAGTTTTGTTTGACGGTTTTCTAATAGATAGTGTCCTAAGACCGGGTATTACATATCACAAGTTTTCTCCACGCAGCTTTTTTTCTCCAGCTCTACGAGGTTTGCGATATGTGAAAGCACTGAACGCATCATCCCTCATTTCATATATAGCTGTAGCCAGAGAGATGGATTCATGCCTTTCAAAAAAGCATTAGTGCGAAGCGAACGCAGATTGTCTCAGTCGAAGTTTTAACACAGCACGCCGGCTTCATTTTAAGCACTTCTGATTGCTTGGCCACAGGCACATCTCTTAAGAGCATGGGGCAATTTTAATCATTATCAGTTTTTACTAGTATTTCTTTGGTCTTAATTTCAGATGATTTTTGTTTGACTACATGTATTAGGTGTAATAGTCTTCAAATGTCTTGGGTGAAGCATTTTTAATTATTATCAATTTGTGACTATTGTTTTTTCCATTTCCATTTCAGTTGCCCTTTATTACAACGATTCAGAATGCCATTCTGCATTCGTTAATGAACTCATTATTTAGAAAATTCACCCGTTAGTAAATTAATTATTTCTGTTCAAACGTCCATCAGACGTCTCATCCTGTTTTTGTCACGTGAAGTGTCGTCTGAGTCTCATTGTATCATTGCTTATTCCCATGCAAAATACTAATCTAATGTTTTAAGTCTAATTCTTTACAGAAGACACCCTTTTTTTATCTTATCCTTTATCTCATTTATCTATTTGATGTCTCGTCCTGTTTTCATCACGTCTCGTTCAAATATCGTTCAAATCTCATGTGTTCTCGTGAAAACTTCCGACTTTTTGAATCACACCATATTTCAAGTCTCGTTCTTCACAGAAGTAAACTATGTTTTATTTATCTTTGCTTCTGTTTGAAGTCTTGTCTTTTTCTCGTCACGTGAAGGAGTCTAGTCCGAGTCTCGTTGTATACTCACATTTCTCATTCAAAATACTTATCTAATTCCACCATATTTTGAGCCTGATCCTCTACAGAAGACATGTTTTATTTATGTATCCTCAATTAACGTAACATTAAGAAGTCTCATTCAATTCTATTTGTATTCTCACCTATTCTCATGTAAAATGTTTACTTGTCTAATTGCATTATATTTCTAGAATCATTCTTTGCAGACGACAACGATTTTTCAATGTTAGCTTCCATTTGAGGTTCAGTATTGTTCATTGCATACAAAAGTCTCGTCTAAATCTCGTTCAATTCTTAGTTCTCACGCACAGTTCATGCTACATTTCAAATATCATCAATAACTTTTGAGAAAAGTCATTAACATTACGACTTTTGTTCAAACGATTGAATCTCTTGTCATTCTTGGTATTTTCAACACAAAGTTTTGGCCGGACAATTTTCAGTCTTTGTCAGGTGTATAATTCAAGAAAAGATGCAATTTTTTCCCTCTCATCTGAAGGAACTGAGCAAACCTTTTTTTCTCGGCGAAGAAAATTGTGGCTGGAAGAATAGCTCCACCGGAACGTCAGGTTGAGAACAATAAAGGTGTGACTAAGAGATTTGTCTGAACAAAAGTTGGAATTTGTTTTGTAAAAGAAAACTCGTTTTCTTCTCTCCTTTCTCTTACTTGTCTTTTATGTGTCGTCTTGTTTTCGTCGTGTGCAAAAGTGTGGTCCAATTCTCGTTCAGTCAAGGCTACAATGAATTAAATGAACTTGATGATACAAATAATCATTTTGTCTTTTGTATTGATTTAGTAATTGATTAATCTATTGTTGTTTTCTAATTCTTTTCTTCTCTTTTTTTCTTTTCTTTTCTTTTTGTTGAATTCTGCTAAATTGAACAGAATTAGAGGACAGCGATGACGAAGGGACTCTAATCGAGTACGAAGACTGCGAATGGGCAGATCGGCGTCTGAGTGAAAGTACCACCAGCTGGCACGACACGTTAAGTGGAGGGGGCGGCTTGGAGGATGACGACGACGACGGTGGGGGCAGCGGCGGAGCGGGGGACCAGATCTTCCAGGAGCATAAGTCGGACGACGACGAGGGTGACGACGATAATCACTCGATCTCCTCCGGCAGTGCCGAAAACTTGATACCGCCCTCGACGCCACCCGAACACCCAAGGGGTACCCGGAAATCGCCGGATCCACCCGAAAACCATCGCCACCTCCGCCGTCACCCTCACCACCGCCGTCACACTCACCGCCGCCGTCATCACCACCACTACCACCGCCACGAGCACTTACAATACGCTGATGCTGAAGAAAATAACGAAGATGACGACGACGAGACTTACTATGACCAGAACGAAACTGAAGAGCCTATCGTGTCGGGTACTACCAGTACTACTACTACCACTCGAACCAGCGACCTGGGAAACCCCTGTTGCAGCAGCTGCAGCAATAGCAGTAGTAGTAGCAGTAGTAGCTATAATAGTAGCAGTAGTGATGACTGCAGTCGGTGTTATATACAGACGGTCACCTCGTTTGAAGAGGATTTATCATCGCCGGAACTGGCTGCCAGTCCGGTCACCGTAGTCGCCGTGAGTCCAACCTCCTGTTGTTATGATACCAGCAGCAACAGCGGCAGCAGCAGCAACAACAACAATAATAACAATTTCAACAACAATAACAACAACAATAGCAGCAATAATAACAATAATAACAACAGTCGTAGCTTAGGAAGTAGCGGTAGCAGCAGCGGTTCGTACGAAAGAGCACAGGCTCGATGTAATGAATCAAATTCTTCCGCTATACAATCAGCAACATCAGTAGCAACAGGAACAGCAGCCTGTGTGACGTCAGATACAAAAACGAGGCCAGCATCCCAAGGCAAACCGACGATAAAGAACAACAACGATCTCGGTATTGGCTCAGCGTCTTCCAGCACGAAAGAATTGTCCAGGTATAGGGACAGGGACGGCTCTTCGGTGAAAGTCGAGACTGATTCAACGACTGGCGAAGGAAAGCAAAACAAAAAACCTGCGGCACAAGTCAGTGGGACTGGCATTGTAGGGAACCCAGCAACGATAGCCAGTTCCAATGATATCAAAGACGAAGAGTCAGACGATGAACAACAGGAAATTTTTGTCGATGCTCTGGTCGACCCAACAAATCCCATTCCCTTACCTAACACGAGAGTCGTCCGTCCCATGCTTACCTGCGATATCATTGAAAGGGTCTAAGTCTTACAGGTGTGAGGTTTGGAGCGAATAGGTTACAGACCAATAAGTCTGTGACCTTAAATTTTTATCTTATTTTTCCTCAGATATATATTTTTTTCATTTTTTTCAACCGCTATTGCCGATCAAAAGAAATATTATAGACTGGATTTTAAGATTTCATCAGGGGTGAGATGTACTTTATCTCTTTTCACTCTCTATCTATCTACTTATCTGTCCGTATCTAACTATCAGTATTCTCGTATCTATCTATCTATCCATCTATCTATCTATCTATCTGTATACATTATTTGTCTATCTAATGCACCCAGATCTAGGTACCCTTTTCTCTCGTTTAATAACTCAATTTCACTGTCTTATATCTGCCGGTTAACTCTCTGAGACATATATATACATACATACATATCAAATAAGTGTGGAAATTTGGTCTATGGCAATGGTTCAACCTTAGTTCCCCCAGGTTGACTTCTGAAATAGACATATTCGAAATTATGAAATTATGAAATAGTGTCTCTACTTAATGTATCGTGTACTCTTGGAAGTTACCGTATGATATATATGGTTTACTGAATATATTTTCAATTTATTTACACACACATATTATCATTATTATTATTATTATTATTATTATTGTTATTATTATTATTATTATTATTATTATTATTATTATTAAGAAATGGATATTCTCGTACCCTCCATGTGGTCATCTAGTTTAAGCTTTCCAAATATGTTATGGGAACATGGTACCAGCTGACCCATCCCAATATTAGAGATCAGCGTTAAGTAATCTTCCTATTCCATATGCAGTCATAAGCTCAGTGAAAGTCTTCATCTATGTGGACTCGCTTAGTGGTAAGGGTACTTGTGATTTCCCCTGGTGCCATACGTCAGTGTTCAAGTCCCAGTACAGGCTAGGACTTCAAATGCTGAATTTTTAAAGCGGGTTTTCCTACTTCGAAGACTGACGCATCACAATCTTCCTTTACCCGTTTCCTACCCTACATAAAATATCTATCAGCGTATTTGATAGCATATAAGACCCTCCCCCGATTCCAGTAGGGGATATTATGAAAAAGATGCACCCCCCTGAATTTGTCTCATTTATCACCCAGTTTGTTTGTTTTTTTTTTAATCTTCCTCGAGTTCCAGCCAATATGGGGCTGGACAATGAAGGTTATGTTTAACTTCTGAGACACTTTGGGGGGAAATATTTCAAATTAGCTAGGTCTCTGTTGTCGCTGAACTTGCTTTTCACAAGATTTTTAAATACAAGGTTAGCGACAACAGAGAACTGGACAATTAGATAACAAAGCCAGTTAGAAAAAAAACTTCAAATGACAGAGGTGTGAAAAAGCAATTTAAGCGACACCAGGAAACAGTTCTTGGGAATGTTTCGTGGGGTAAAAATTGTCCCTCTATGCATCGACCCTTTGAGGATTTGGTCTTTGGCATTTGACCTCATTACATCGGACCTGATTGCATTACTACATAACTGCATTGGCCCTTTTAGCATTGGACGTGTTTTTTGCATTGGCTCTTTTTGCATTGGATGCATTTGCATTATTGGACCTTATTGCATTGTACGTATGAGCATTAGACCTCTTTGCATTGAACCTTATGTTCATTGGACGTCATGTTTATTGGACCTTCTATAAATTGGACATTTTATAAATTAGACATTTTATAGATTGGATAGTTTGCATTTGAACGTTTTGACTCTCCCCCGGTGGTTTCCAATTCGTCATGTGGACAGATTTCCCACTCTCAAACAGGGCTCTTCTATGTCCCTAACATGTTTTTTGCCTTTGTCGTTAGAAGGGTTTTTTCGGCAAACTAGCTCTCCGTAGGCTTTCAACAGCACGCGTCATGCGTCCTTCTGAAGGGGTTTCTTCCCAACAAGGCTCTCGCTACGCTGGTGCTGTTGTTGCTTCAGTAGTAAGTAGGTTTTACAGAGCGATATTGCTACACAATCTTCCTTTGAGCGTGGAACTGAGATGACCCCAAAAGAACATCTTGGCGGTGTTCTCCTCGCCTTGTCTATTTCAAGATTATATATATATATATATATATATATATATATATATATATATATATATATCGTAGTCACATGATCTACATCTCTGAAAAGCAATCGGAGCTACACAGTCCTATATCTCATGCATTTTTCAAAATGTATGGAGGATAACATTTAATAATGGGTGCAAAAAGATTTTCCTTCTTTTTCCTTCTTTATGTCTTTCCTATTTTGCAATTTTTCTTTCTTTCAGCCTTCTTGACTTTTTCTTTTCTTTTTCTTGATATTTCATTTTTCCTCTCTATCTTCTTTACCTTTGTTCTTTCTTCACTATTTTCTTCCTTCTTTCTTTTTCCTTATATTTTCTTTCCTCTTTACTTCCCTACTTTTTCTTCCCTTCTACTTTCTTTATTATTCCTATTATTACTTTTTTCCTCCCTTTCTCTAATTTTCTATCTTACTTTCTTTCTTTCTTCTTTCTTACTTTCTTCTTTCTTTTTTCGCCTGATCTTTCTTTCTCCCTTCGACTAATCTTTTTTTTTCGCTACTTTTCTTTCTTCTTTATTCCCTTCTTCTTTCTTTCTTCGCCTGATCTTTCTTTCTTCTTTATTTTTTCTTTTCTCAGCATCATTCTTTCTATCTTTCTTTGTCTTTCCTTCCTTCTCTCTTTCTTCCATCTTCCTTCGTTTCTCTCGAGTGAACTGAGACCCCCAGATGTCTTATAATACTTTCATAATTACCATTATCATTATTATAATTCTGTTTTCTAATATCGATCTATCGGTTTGTGACTGTGATTTTCTGCGAGTCTGATTATCGATTGTTTATTATTTGTGTTCGTTAATCATCACTAACCTTTGCTTCTGTAAGGTTCCCGGAATCGAAACCGTTTCCCCATCTTTCGAAACTGAGAAAGCTCAAAATTATACTCTGACCTTCCCAAAACCTTCCCATTTGTCTTTTAGAAACTACAGGAAACTTCCGATTATCTAGGTTCGGCATCACCATCCTCAGGCTTTTAATGTCTGGACATAGATTTTCTCCAAGATTCGCCAGATCTCTCTATCGTAGGCGTTACGGTGCCAATATCTCTCAACCTATCTAAATGGTCACACCGCCTTATTTCCTGTCGGTTGCAATTCCACATATGGTCTCAGGGGATCCATGTTGTGTGTTCTGATATTCATCGGACGTTTTTGCAACATGACTAGCCCATTGCCATTTGAGTTTTCTAATGGATTCTATGATATCTCCGTTTTTTCCTCTGATATACTGTGCAGTTTTGTGATCTCTTTATGCGATATTGAGCATGATCCTCTCCTAAGTACGTTGTATGGGGCCAATGCTTCTGAAAAAGTTCCGCGTAAATCGAAACTGCATTAGTCGAACTTTTAAAAAGAACTCATGAGAAATAATGTAATTAAATAAAGGGACTGACTTGACTTTCGGTTATTTTGATGAAGAATTGTTAGTGCGTTTATTGATAATGTGCATTTCGGACCCTTGTATATCGGAGTTTCCTGTAATCCCGCAGTAAATGGTGCTTATCGGAAGACCATTGTAAAATGAAAAATCCTGTTCTAAGTTAATTAACCCTTCTCAACAACATCGGAAACTTAGGACTCCAGGGCATGGGGTGTGTCAGATCCGTTTCTATTGCAAGCGACCCCGTTGCTAAAGCAATTATTTTCTCATTCATTCTTATATTAGATGAGTCATTGTAAATCATTATAATTGAATTTAGACTACTACTTACTCTAATTTTGATTTTTTTTTAACTCGTTTTTATCACAACTTTGATTAGGTCATCAATCTACGACAGTTAGTTAACAGTATGGATCGAAAATTAAAAAAAAAATAAGCTCCCGGTGAGACTCGAATTCACGTTTCTCTGTTTATTCATTATTCTATCATTTCTCGTTGGGCATCTCCAATTATACACAATATTTACACATTGACTTCAAAACAGTAACAAAGTTCATAAAAACGTCTGTATGTACATAAATACAAACAACATCTACAATACAACGTGATTCACAGATTAAACTCTTTCGAAAATCTCATCAGGTAGATTCCTAAAATTTCCTTCTACGCACATGCTCTTTCCATCATCTCTAGACTTATCAAGATTATTTTCAAAACTCTGTACACTACTGCTATTTGAAACACGACAAAGAACCTATTTCAAAAATATGTTAATCTGTTATAAAAAGTCTATTAGTTCAGTAGATTTGGTTTTTGAAATATGTCTGATGAATAGATCTCCAGTTCGAGGAGAAAGAAATATTCGTGTACGATATCTAGAAATTCCATTTTGAATGTTTAAATTGAATCTGCTCTCATTCTTCTCTCCAGCAAAGTTGTTCAACCCAAGGACTCCAATCTTTTATTTCATAAGCAAAATCTTCTATTACATTAATTAGTGTGGTTACTTTTCGTTGTACGCTCCAGTGTTTTAAGATTAGATTCTAGTTCTTATGATGAGCTACTGGAGGGAAATTAAGTTAACAGGAATTAACTGAATTTGCTGTATAACAAATCTAAACATTCAAACCTACCTTCTAACTGGATAAATGAGCAGCTTGTTTGTCCAAGTTTATGAACTGGTAGTATCAGTATCAGTAAAGCAATTATTTCATTAAATTAAAGTGAAAGTAAATAGTAGTCGAAATTATTAATAACTCCGTTGCTAGCTCTCGGCCAGTTTAACTGCGTATCCTCGATCGGCGTTAGGGTCAATATTCGAGCCTAGGTCTGATTTTCGAAGCAGGTACCACTCCTTAATAGGGAGATTGGTGCTACACAACCTTTCAATAACTTTCACCCAGTACACTGGTAAATATCCAAATAATCACCCATGGTCGGTGTTCGGGCCGAGGAAAATAGAAATCTGACTTTCAAAGCAGGTACCCCTTCCCATAAGTGGCAATGATGTAATACAATCTTCATACTCAATTTATTCCTATTTAGCCTTGTACAATAGTTGATATAATGAGAGTTCTATACTTTCAATCAGCGCCAACGGTCGGTGTTCGAAGCCAGGTAAAAGCCAGCATTCTCAATGCTGATTTTCAAGCGGACAGAACAACGAAAACCACCTCGCCAGCTATACATCCTCATTATACTACGAGAATTTCAAAATATTTCCCGATGTAATCTATTGCATTGTCATGCATCTTGTTGCATTGCAATACATATTCTTATTTGGTGCCGTGAACCAGATCGAAATGAGACTTCAGTAATGCTCTGTTCAATCTAGAAAGATTTTCTATCACTTGAGGTGATATCATTATCTATGGCACCCGGTCTAATTACGATATGGGGCCATCATATGCACATTGCATGTTGCAGGCTTTGTTATGCGTGCAAAGCACTAGCCTCCATTAATCTCTTACGAATTACCTGGTTTCTGTTGCACGTTTCCAAGATCTCACAATGAAAAGGTTGTGCTATATAAGGACTGATATTGATTTTTTAGATACAAAGTCTGATCAGCTGAAGGGGTCAGGCCATTGTTCATTTGATGAAAATCATTATTTAGGGGGTCATTCTATGTTGAGACATTCGAAGCGGTAAAGTTTCCCACACACCCCATGCCCTACTCCCTGCTGGTAAATTATGACCTTGAAAAATCTTATGAATTCTAAACCCACCACGTACAATTATGTACTGGTAAAATCCATAAACCCAACATGTATAGATATATTATTCTTATTCTTATTATAAAAGATGTATATAGGTATGCGTACTTAGATGTGGTCGTTGTCTGAGTGTGAATTCGTGTCTAAAATCTCTAATGCACTACTTAAATATCTATATGTAATATACATTCATATGCATAAATGCATATATATATATATATATATATATATATATATATATATATATATATATATATATATATATATATATATAATTACTATATCCACAATATTGTCATTTGCCAGACTAAACTAAGCTTAGTTAATGTATTGGATAAGCAAGTGATCGGAGTTCAAGCCTTTGAAGATTGCTGCAATACAATCTACCTAGTCAGCAAGTGGTTTGTAACACGATAATCTAAGCTAAACACACACACACACACACACATACACATACACACACACACGAACACACATACCTATATGCATATATATTATACGTTCCGATTCATAAAATCAAAATATGCCAAAATCTCCGTGATCCATTCAGTCCTTAATGTAGTTTCGATGCCATTTAAATCCAACTTGTATCATATATATATATATATATGAATGTATGAATATAGATATTCATAGAAATATGAAAAAAACACATGTAGATTGTAATGGATGACACTTATTTTCATAAAATGGTTTGATAGTTTTTTAAAAGCATAACTAAATTAAAACATGTTAACCCCGATGAGAAAATACATATGTATCTATACTGACACAAGTATGATATATGAGGACGTGCTTTTATATATATATATATATATAAGTGCATGTGGGTCTCTGTGGGTGTGTATATATACAGTAAATCTACTGGTGGGGAAGATGTGTCTGTAGTGCCGAGAATTCGTTAAATCTGAATGTAACTTAGGGCGCCATTTTTATCATTTTCTTTAATGTAAAAAATGGGCTTTAATACAATACATAGTAATGCACAATGTAAAATTCTTAAATTATACTGAGGAACATGCATATATATTTGTGTCTGTGTGCATAGATAGATAGATAGATATATAGATAGATAGGTAGATGTATAATAAATATGTACATTTATGTACGTGTGTGCTTGTGAAAGGTCATTCATATATATAGACACACATTCCTAAATATATATATGCTGTATATATATAATCGTTTTTTTAAGCAATCAAATATTTGATATATGTATATGTATGTATGTGTGTGTGTGCATACGTATGTATCTATACGTATTAGTGTCTTTTTGCATTCATAGATAGATAGATTGTGCGTATATGTGTGCGTGTGTACGTGTGTGTGTGCATTGCACACGCATAGGGGCATTGAATGTAAGTATATATGTATACTGTATTTGGAATCGTTGGTTAACAGTATATCTCTCAACAAAGTAGTATAGATCACTGCAATTAGATTTTTAGAGATTATAGCAAAACACACTTCATATTTTTATACGTATACAACCTCCGTTACAAAAAAAAAGTCGAATTCTACGTATTTAACAAAAAACAGTGTTATTTGAATTAAAAAATGAACTTTAGTATTATTTTATATTTTTTTTTAATTTTATTCAAGCCAAATCGACTTATACACGAGTAAAATTCAAAATTTAATTTTATCGAAGCCAACTCATATGGGTGAAAAATAATCAGATTATGCAGTTATAAATAAATAAAAATTATTTTCTAATTATATTTTTTAAAAATTGTTTACCTTTTTTTCTGGTATATTTAGCAAATTAATTTTTTTTAAACAAATTTTATATCAGACGTTTGCGGAATTATTTAAATCATAAATTTTCAAATAGACATTAATTATTTGTTTTTTGCTTGCATCCTTAAAGAAATTGAAAATATTTTGCTCCAACGATTAAATAATTAATTTTGAAACGATATAATTTAATTCGCTTGAAACTTGATTATCATTTGGAGTGGGGCAGGTGTTTATGGCTCGTCCAGAAGTGATCATTCTTGCTTGTCTCATACTGTCTCATAAAGAGTTTGGTATGTTTAGACGCCGGCGTTTGGCACTGCCGTTTCGGCGCCAAACCTATTTTCTTGCAAGCCCATTTGGCGACAGGCATTTAGGTGATGAAAAAAAGTTATTCGTAAATCTCTCTGTACGTATCCCTAACCTCAAACCTTATCCTTAACCCTAGCCTTAACCCTAATGTAAGCTTTGTTTATAAGTATCAAATGAAACAAATGGAGTTACATTTCAGTTTTCTTAGTGATTAACAGACTTAATATTTTTATCTTTAAGTAAAGTAAAACTGCAGTTTTTTCTATGTTTCAGCTTTGAATGATGAATTAATCAACATTTTTCCTTGCACCAAATAGTCAGGCACCAAACCAGCTGGGGCCCAAACGGCCGTACGAACACGCCAGCGCCCAAACAGCAGCGTCCAATCCAATTCTGCTACTAAAATCTTGGTATTTCATTCCCGTAGCTAACGCTGCATTTACAAGCAAGGGAATATTTGTACTGCGAAAATGAACGATCTGAATCCTACATAAGAAAAGTTTTCATCAAAGAACCAACACCACGCCTACATTCCTTGTCTCAAAAGCGCTACAAATACAATACTAAAATCATTTCTATAATCGTCAAATTCCCGATGCTGAAGCATTAGATTAACTTTTGTAAAGGATGAGAATAACCTTCAATCTTTTAGACACATATCCTCTGTCGGTTAATCAAAATAGTATTCAAACAACAGGAATGTTTACGAATTCACTTTCATATTTTGAATTGTCTGAGAGGCAAGGTCTGGTTTTTGTTTGTTTTTGTTTTGTTTTTTTTGTTTTATTTGCCTTTTGTCTTCGTTTTTTTTTTTTTAGCTTTCTTTTTTTATTCTTTTTTTTTAAATAATCCTCAGTCTTACAGAAGTCAAATATGGTTGTTAAACACAGAGGTTTCAAAGCCATCCAAAGGCTCCTAA
Source organism: Thysanoteuthis rhombus (assembly GCA_963457665.1). Classification (NCBI taxonomy): domain Eukaryota; kingdom Metazoa; phylum Mollusca; class Cephalopoda; order Oegopsida; family Thysanoteuthidae; genus Thysanoteuthis; species Thysanoteuthis major. The sequence goes on from OY735241.1 coordinate 29,783,783, forward strand.
AAGCATAACTATATAACGTAGTGATGACATATCAAAAAAACACTGATGTTAAAAGCTATTAATTTGTTCATTATCGGACATCCAGAATATCGAGAATCCCTGGATGTGCCTCAAGAAGAAATTACGACGATTTTTCAGTACGTCAGATGTACTGTCTCTGCCGTACGTAAATGAATTCTTGATGTGTAACATTTTGATAACGAACAAACTATGGTTCAATATTACGTTGATATCCGGTCAATACGTTATATAGTTACACTTTTTGGGTGCTGTGTTTGACTACCACATTTTCCATCGTAAAACCAAGGATTACCTTGTTTTGTTTCGAGAAAATTATCAATCCTCACCCGAATTCCATTCCCCATGGCACTTAACCGACCCGTTTGTGTGTATGTATGCGTGTGTAAAACTCCATGTAAATTTGTACATAAGAAATATGTGATATTTCTCTAATAGACTTAGATTTTCGAAGCTTTTGCAAGAATGTATTTTTAAGAAGAAATCTACTCAAATTTGCTTTTCGTGAGATATACTTTACATAGACGAGTAATTATTCAAAATCTAAGGACTTTATAGAAAGCCTATGTTAAGAAGTACAATAAATTTTATTTCATTTGCATTTAGTTAAATATCTCCATCTTTTATAGAGAGAAATCTTAGAGATTTAAACTGCACGAGGACTTTATAGAAATCTGGTATAATCAAGTGAATATATTTTTGTTTAGGTTGCAGTTTGCAAGAATCTTTTTAACGGTTTTTTAGAGTAGCTGATAAAACATAAAATATTGTGACGAAATATATCATAGGTTTGTCGTTTAATGAACTTGACATATAAATCTCTGAAATTGACGGACGACTTCATCTATAATTTCTATTGTTTGGGGTCAATGTTCCTTTAAATCATAGGGACGGACAATATAAACTCAATCTTTATCGGAAAATTGACATCAAAGAAATATAAATTGATTTTAATACAATTTTCGATACTTATTTATTTACTGATGAATTCTTTTCAAAATGATTTCCACTCCAAATATTGGAATAGAAGTTTGTTTTTTTTTCCTAAAGGAATAAAACTAAAAGTAGTAGCTGAGAGGGAAAAATATATCGCTCAATTTTCCTGTTTTTCAATTCCCAAAGTAAGACTCAAAATTCGAGCTGTTCCTGAGCGCTTTTCTCGGTTAAATGTGTAAAAATCAATGGAAATAGCAATTTATAAATAAAATAAATCATCAAAATGGAGAGAATCATACAAAAAAATTCTTCTTCTCCGATATTTGGAATGGAAAATTATTTCTTAAAATTCGCTCTTCAATAAATAAGTATTGAAAATTTTATTAAGATCAAATTATATGCTGATTTTAGCCAGATTTTCCAATTTCTCCGGTGTTGATTCCCTGGAGAAATTTCGTCCATATTGTTCATACCTATAAGGCAAGAAAGATGTATAATTGTGCGTATGTGCTACCAGAATCTGGTTTTCACTTTAATCCGATGGTCTGCTTTGAGGTTTGCATTACTAAGGCCAAAAGTGAGCACATCACTTCGTTATGAATTTATTTCTTTTGTTAATTCACTTAATTACGTCGGTTATATTCGTGATGTTATGAAATGAGAAAGGTTAAATTCGCTGGATTCATATTGAAATGATTTGTGCCCATGGGAATGGTTAAAAAAGAATTTGTTTCTTAGGGTGTTTTTCTTTATAACTGAAAGTAACTTGAACTTTTAAAGTAGTCTTATCTTTAAAACATCGTTCGAGAAAAGCAAGAATTATTCTCTAAACTTTAAAGAAACATTTTAAAAACCAAGTCCTTACAAAGAATATATATTTTGAAAGATATTTGAGAATGAAAAAAAAATAATGGGGGAATATATTCAAGTGCTTACTTTTGGCACTAGTAGTACGCCCGTTAAAGCAGACGATCGGATTAGAGTAAAGCCCAAATCTCAAAAGAAGAAAGATGTATATCTGCTTGTATCAGTTATCCAGGATTGAAAGAAGTTTGTTTTCGGAAAGAAGAAACATTTTTTTCATTCATTATAAAGAAAAGGAAGCAACAATTTTATGCAGATTTGGCAAAGAATTTCCCACAAAAATATAACCATTCTCTCTTTTACATGTTTTTCTTTCAATTGATATCATTTCCTCTGTAACGGCTCAAATCTAACACCAAAAAACAAGCAATCTATTTGACGTCACAAAAAAACAATGATGCTTACATGGAAAGAAACTGTGACGTCACCGGAAATGACAGCTTTCCCAAGATCAAGGAAAGAATGGAGACGCTGGGTCGATATACAATGGAAAAGAAAATACTCAATATTGACGATCCTTAATTCCGGGTAAGATAGGAGAAAAGCGGCGTAATTAAACTTTCGCAATCCAAGTACTGAATTAGCTACCCAGGTGAAGATCCAGAGGTTTGCACAGATAAAGAATGACTGGAAGAATTGGGCAATTGTTACCTTTTACGCGTTAATTTTGAATATATGGATGGCGTGAACTATTTTCTCTGTAGGGATACTAATTTGTTGCTTCGATTTGTTCCGTAATCGACTCCAACCCAAAACCTAACCTTAACACTGACCTTAAACACAAACCGACCGTTGAAGTTGAATTTAATAAAATAAGGTTTTAAATGGTCAAGTTCTCTGATTTCATTTGAAAATGAGATTTTTGAAAAATATATTCATCGAGGTTTTAAAAACTGAGAAAAACTGTGATCAGAGAAAATATCAAAATTTGTGAAGAAAAATGGAGTTTTGATGTTCCCAGCCAAACATAATGCCGCAAAATCTTATGCATAAATATGTTGAATTTTACGCGGAAAAAGTAACAATAAGCATGCGTAAATCGATTTATTTTAGAATGAATTTTTCCCGCACGAAATTCGGGTCAACCTATCCAGGGGTAATATTCACGTCATCATCAGTCTTTTATCGTCCGTCGTTGGACATAGACCTCCCCCCCCCCGGGATTCGCTGCAATTCTCTATCATAGGCGTCGTTTTCTGAATTTGTCTAGTTCATCTCTCCAACTTGTATTTTGTCGGCCTCGGTTTCGCATGTGATCTCTTGGGATCCATGTTGTGAATCGTGATGTCCATCGGTCGTCTATTATTTTCGCAACATGACCAACCCATTGCCATCTGAATTTTCTGAGAGATTCTATGATGTCTCGGACCCCTGTTTTCTTCCTGATATATTGTGCTGTTTTTAGATCTCTCCATGTAGGGTTCAGCATGATTCTCCCATGCACACGACATGCAACGGGCTTCTCAGTGTGCGGGTCTGTCTCTTGATTAGGTTCCACATTTCAGCTCCGTAAGTGACCATCGGAAGGATGCATTGGCTGTAGACCCTTCTTTTTAGGATTCACGTATCAATGAGTAAAAATAATTTTTCCCCATTTGGATCCCATCCCCGGTGCTTTAAACCCTGCTACTCCTATATTGTTTCACCTGGCCTCATATTATGATCATATTTTGTTTAGGACTCTTTTACAGGATTAACTAATTGTAGTGATATAAATAAAATAAATTATATTGCATATTGGGACAATAAATCTCCGCTAATAAAATCCACGGATATCTAGATATTTTCACGAGAAGATTTTTTAAAAGAGAAACTACTGAAATAGTTCAAGTGGGAGAGTCCATTGTTTCAATGATACAATATGAAGTTAGATTGAGAGGAAATATAAGGATAAGTGATTCGGTATTTGGAATGCAAGGTTTCAATTACACCTCTTTTTTTTTCTATCTTTACCCAATTTTATACTCAAGGCATCTTTATGGACATTTCGATATCACAAAGAAAAGGCTGCTGTTCCTAAAATGGCTGGTTTTGAAATAATGCAGGTAATCCAAGAATACAAACTTTTTTATCCAGTCTTCTGGAAAATGACATACACGAAAATATTAATATTTTCTTTCAAATAAGTTTCATTAAACACGACAGATAATTTTGTCAATTTAACTTCTCTAATATTTTTACCTGTTTGCAAATGAGCTGTTTTTTCGCTGGATCACAAGAATGGAAGAACTGTCCCAAGTTTGTTATATTGCTCATCGAGCGCTTTCGACCGACATTGGTCATTTTCAAGAAGGATCCCCAAGTCCAACGGTTAAAGTAATGGTACAAGTGCGGTGACATATCATTAATTGGAGTTAGGATATTTAAAAAATCATATATTTTTTCTTGACTTGTTGACAGTATTGAGTAGTTGTTGTGATATAAATGAAATAGATCATATTGCTTATCAGGACTGTAAATCTCTGCTAATAAAATTCATGGATATCGAGATATTTTCAGGATTGCAGGATTAAATAGTTTTTATCATTTTCAAGAAGGATTTCAAAGCCCAATGGTTAGAGTAATAGAACAAATGGTGTGACATATTATTAATGAGAGTTAGGATATAAAAATACATATAAATAATAAGTATTCGGCGCCTGTCGTTGAGAGAGGATTGTTAAGATAGTCTCATCGACGATCCTCAAGAATAGAGGCAGCTGTACCATTCTGAATTTGTGTCTAACTAAACTAAGCTTGGTAAATATCTACATTCAAAATCAGTACATACAATAACTAGGCACCCACAATTTCTACTCCACCTCGCTTAATCTGTGAGCAAGACATAATGTTCAATGAAAATCAAGTTTCATTCAGAACACATTCCTATTTACTCTCTCCCCCAAAAGGGAAGGTGTGATACAAGTTGATTTTTTATGTGGGGTTCCGGTTACGGGGATGCTCCTGTCCCCGCCACTAATGTTGCAAAGGCGTCAGGACAAACCCGATCAATCCCTTTTAGTGAGATGGGATAGTGCTGGCCTGGGGCGTACGACTCCTACAAGACTTGGCCGAGTTGGGGTTTTTTAGGTCATAGGACGAATACTTAGGCCTCTCCGCAATACCGTGCCTCAGTAGTACTGACACAAAGCTACCAACTTATAACAAATAACGAAATATTAGTCAACCAAACACATTATATAGTAACAATTCCATTTATATTAAAGAGGTGGAGTCAACTAATTTGCATAAATTTGATTTCAAGCATTTATAATAAATTTTTAAGAAAATATTTTTTAATTATGTTCAGGAATTCAAATATATTATCATACTTATTGCCGGTTTAGACTGTTTCAGAATCTCTGAACTCAAACTGGTGAGGTATCAGTTTTCTAAGCAAAAGCGAGTGGAACCGTAGGCAGTGTAAGGCCTTTTTTCATAGTTCGATGTATAAAAGAGTTGTGCTGTGATCCAAAGATCTCCAGTACTGAATCACAGCTCAAGCGGACAATTTATAAAGCAATTGAGTTTCAAGAAACAGAGAATTATGCAAACCCCCTTGCTAAATGGCGCCTGTGAGTATATTTGCCCGCTTCAATAAACTCACATGTCGATAATCTAAAGAACAAGAGCTTAGGAAAATTAAGTTGTATTTTTTCTCGTCGAAAAAGTCCCCAGAAGCTGGGTCTTTTTCACTAGTCCTCATCACGAAAACAAAGATCCATATCCTTAACCCCAACCTCTGAGCCACAATAAACTTAACATATCAGTTCTCCACTACGGTTATTAAAATTTTGGTCTGGTGTGGACAAACGAAAAAGCATCAAAATGCTATGCCCTATCTTGCTTATTTTTCTCATTTCAACCTTTGACAGCACTGGGCGAAGCTGCCAAAATCTGACAACTTGATTGGTCTACGATCCAACGAAAAAGATATACAAGACTGATCGCTCGGGAAAAAGATTGAAATGTTTTAAATCTCCAGAATCTAATTTCAGTTAGGATTTTACCCTTAACTAACCCTGCAAATTGAGTTTCTTGTCAGGAAGAAGAAAATACAAATCATTTTTTTTCTATTCTTAGGTTTTTAGGTTCAGATTTATGTCCGTTAGTTTTCCGTTATGACTAGAAATAAAGCTTCTCTTTTCAAGTTGAAATTTCCTAGTATTTTCTTCAAACAATTCTGTCAACAAAAGCAAATGAATAAAAACTAACAGATCGGAGATGTCGTTCCCTACTGTCTGCCGTTGCTACTGCTACCGCTGCTGCTGCTGCTAATGCTGCTGATATCAGAAAGAAATTTCGTTTTTTTTTTCCGGATTTGTTAGGACTACTTTAAAAGATTGGTCCCAATTTGAATTCAGCTGAAATTGCTTCTTTGTATTTGAATAAATCTAATTGTTTCTGGCTTGTATTTACAGAAAATTATTTGTTTGTTTGTAAATATATCATATTGTTTGTTTTTATGTAAATAAATTAAATTGTTTGATCAATTTTTTTTTTAGCTCGCTTCTTAAATTTTTGTAAAAGAGATGACACTCCTAACGAAGTCATTAAAATGTGAAAAACTGATTATGCTGCCATTTTGTGGTTTAGAGCGTATAAATGTGTGACGTCAGCTGAATTCAAATTGAAACCAATCTTTTCAAGTATTGTCGTTTTTTTTTTCGACTTCTTCTGGGAAATGCTGCCCATACAGCAACAGATTTATTTTCTCTACTCATAGCACCTTCACGAAAAATATAATAACCAAGAATGGAAAACAATTGCTAAAAAGTTATAAGTGAATAAAAGAATTACATAAAAGAAAAACAGAAAATATCTTATTGGTATAAAGAATTGTGCAGCAGATGTTTCTAGAACCCAAAAAATAAAATGGTGCAAAATAATATTTTACGCATGCGCAGTGGAGAAAAAAAAACGGGAAAATAAGCGTCGGCCATTGGTATAAGTCTTGTTATTTGGATTGGGAGCTGAAGAATTGACTGTACATTTTATTTTTCCTTTTTGTATGCGTGATTATATACAATTGCATTCCCACACACTTTCCCTCTTTTTTAAACACACATACACACACACATATATATATATATACATTTTTGTAATGGCATTTTTCAGTGAAAATCGAAATATTGATACCTCATATATAAATATGCATTATAGATATTATATATTACACATATATTATATATCAAATACTATATACTATGTACAAATATATGTATGTGTGTGTATGTGAGTGTGCTAAACAGTTCCCCCTTTTTCTTGATTTATGACCGATATATGTACTGGCATTTTCAGTTGTGATAATGCATGTGTGTGTGTGTGTCTATGCGAGGTATGATTTTTTCAATTTTCATTGAAAATACACACACACACACACACACATATATATATATATATATATATATATATATATATATACATATATATATATGTGTGTGTGTGTGTGTGTGTATGTGTGTATATATATATATATATATATATATGTATGTATATATCGGTCATTATTAACAATTGAAAAAAAATAGGAACTGTTTAACACACAATATATATATATGAATACATTTGTATATAGTATATAAAATTTATAGTACATATATATATATGTGTGTGGCTGTTTGTGAGTTGATGTTGAACAGATCCTTTTTTTCTTCTGACTAATGACCTATATATGTACTGGCATCTTTCAGTGAAAATCAAAAAATAGTACCACACCAGGCGGAGTAAAAAGATCACACCTCATCAGGTAGGGAAAAATAACATCTCATCTGGTGAAAGAAAAAACATCTCATGGTGGGTATATCTCACTCAGTAATGAAAAGAGAAAAATCTCTAAAAGTGTCGACTGTTCAACATGAAAAGGCCAGTTCTTGATAAAAAAATAAGAAATTATACTTTTTTTCACTCGCAGAAAACGAATTCTGAAATCATTTTTGCTTTTTTCATCTAATGCCTCTCGTCAAGAGATTTACTGCATCCATATTTTAGGCTCCATTATTTCATTTTATGAATTCAGTACACACACATACATATATATATATATATATATATATATATATATATATATATATATATATATATATATATATATAAATATGTATATATTGATACATATATTGATATATATATATATGTATATATATATTAATATATATATATATATATATATTAATATATATATAATAATTCATATGTGTATGTGCTGAATTTATATATATATATATATATATATATATATATATATATATATATATATATATATGACCCCTATATATACGTATGACTTTATGTTTATACATGCATAAATCCGTATATATGAAATTGAATTGTTCCCATAAATTATATATACACACACACATGCACACATAGATATCTATATCTATATGTTTCTACGTATCTCCTAAAATGTATATATATATATATATATATATATATATATATGTACCTCCATGTCTGCTTGAAATAATAACTGCTCCCTTCTACTAAACAAAATATAACTTCGTCCACCTTTCTCATGCCGGAAAAAGGAGAAAAAAGTCAGAGAATAAAAATTATTTAAAATTTTTTGAAAATGATTGATAATTAATAAATAAATTTTAATATATTGATAAATAAATGAATAAAATAAAACATATACATATGTACATATACAAGTACACATTGACTCATCCTGAAAACCGGAAGGTATTTGTTCGACTTCCGTTGAACATTTTTATCCTCCATTTTGTTTTGCAATTATTTCTTGATTTTTTTCCCTCTTTTGAAAATTTGTCGGGAAAATTTGATGCGAACAGAAAAAAAATGTCCGATTTTTATTCACTTTTTGTGCCATCATAATTGTGATTAATTATTTTAATTAATTATTTTGATTGATTGATTTTTCTGTTTTCTTTATTGATCTTAATTAGTGGGTTAATTAAACAATGAATCTTGACTGTGTTTGTTTTCACTTTGACCTTTCTATTATATTCTTGGTTTCAGCATTTTTCAGTTTATGCACAACTATCAAAAACACCGTTATCGTAATTTGTCCAATGTTCATGTGGTAATTATGTATTGGAACAGCGTCTACTTGTTCAGGATGAATATCTAACGTATTGGAGAGGCATAAAATATTGTGACTATTTAAGACTGTATTTCAAGACATTAAAACACACGAATTTCAATACATGTAAATGCAAAGGACATAAGTCAATTACGGTACTGATGAACGCGTAAAAACTCGACCATTGAAACTGCATTATATTGAATTTTACTAGAAAGGATGTAAGGTTTAGGGCTAGTATTTAGGGTTAGAGTTATCTTGGGGGTTTAGAGTTATCTTAGGGGTTTAGAGTTAGTGGTTAAGGTTAGTGTTAAAGTTAAGTTTAATGTTATATAGGTCAATTATGGAATAAATAAAGCAGCAAATTTAGTCATTATAGCATTGGTAGTTTCGCCACTGAATAAAAAGTTACGCTGCTCATACAAAAATCGCGACTTTACATCGCTTCACTGTATACCACCCGTCCATGTTTAATATATTCAGATACATTAAACTTGTTATTATACGGTTATTATAAGTAAAAAGATAGTTCTGTTAATATTCATATTAATTAACTGATTCCTTCGTTTGAAGGATACAGAATAAACTCTTTTATACTTTTGACTAGTTATACAATAGATACATTAAATGTACATTATTATCTATAGATTAATCATATTTATAAGCAATCTTATATACATGGTCTGGGTTCCATGCACTTTAGCATATAAAGAAACAATGATTGTTAAATTGATTTAGATCAGTTTGAAGAAGAATTAGAAGCTCCAGTTCTGCATTTAACGATGCTTTTCTCCTTAAGTATCGTAGCTTTAGTCATTTCGTAATTAAGATTGTAAGTCTCACTCAAGTTGAGTTCAAATTATTTTTCTGTCTCGTATTCGGTGCATTTAAATCATTTTATATTTATGCTCAATCAAATCATTTCCTACGCTTGTTTACAATTGTAGGCCAAGAGCCTCATAACATCTGTGAAGACGATAAGACTAAAAGTTATTTGTTTTCTGCCGGTGGCATCAAGCGCATGGCTACCAATTCAAGTACCCCGTTGCCCTCCATACGGTTTGCCGTCTCCAGTATCGGGCCGTTTGTATGGGTAAATCTTGGGCGAGCCTATCCCTAAGCATCATCATCATCACCATCATCAACAACAGCCTTCCAGGGTCCGTCGTTGTACATAAACCTTCCCCAAAATTCGGTAGACCTCTCTATCATGGGCATCGTGGATTTATCTGGCTCGTCACACCATCTTACTTTCTGTCGGCCACGATTTTCTATATCCTACTTTTTTTTGCAAATCGCTCCCCCAGAAAAGCAATGATATTACCATTCAAAAATTCATTGCAATGAGTTGGTCATGGATTGAACCCACGACCTTCTGATTCGGAAGCCAGTACTTCTATCCCTTAGACGTGGCGATCTCTCTCTCTCTCTCTCTCTCTCTCTCTCTCTCTCTCTCTCTCTCTCTCTCTCTCTCTCTCTACTCCAATTTCCTCCTTAGCTTACCTTATCTCCTCATTATAATTTTCAGGTTTTGGATAGTATCTTCAAAGATCAAGTGATAGCAAGTCTTCTCAGGTCTCCAACACTCTTCTTAGTATAGGTGTCGGTTTTAATAATGCTGTAGTCTTCATTAATACCTATGCTCGTTTGGTTTTCTCTCTAGCGGTAATAGTGGGCTTTCACTGATGATTGACTGGAGGTAAGTCTACCCAACACTATAGCACTCTCCTCAGTATTCTTCATTATTATTTACACTCAATCATTTTTCACACCTGCAGTAATAGATGTATTTCACTGGAGATCAAGTGACAGAGAGTTTCCACGATTCTCCAACACCTTTCTCGGGTATTCCACTGATTTTAGTAATGCTTTTATCTGGATAGTTCTAAATTCTTCGAAAATTTTTGCAAATCTCTTCAAGCCCGTTAAAATTGTCCTGTATTGATGAGTAGAATTGTCACTTTCATGTTCCAAAAGAGACAGATAACTAGATAGATACAAAGATATCAGCAGAATGAGATAGATAGATAGATAGATATGTAAAGAGATTGAGATAGATAGATATCAAAAGACTTATATATATACATATATTGAGTGAGAGAGATATCAAGATATAGATATATATATATATATATATATATATATATATATATATATATATATATATATATATATATATATATATATATATATATATATATATATATATATATATATATATATATATATACATATAGAGAGAGAGAGAGAGAGAAAGAGAGATATCAAGAGATGGGTAGATAGATAGATACATAGATAGATTGATAGATAGATATCAAGAGATAGGTAAATAGATATATATATATATATATATATATATATATATATATATATAGATAGATAGATAGATAGATAGATAGATAGATAGATAGATAGATAGGTATCAACAGAGAGAAATGGATAGATAGATTGATATCATTTGTCTGGCATAGATAAAATAGGAAAATACTCGTAATACAAGTTCAAAGGGGAAAACATTCGTAAAATACTTGATCATTCATTTCAATATGACCATAATTAAGCTGCAACAAAACCAAAAAAAAGAAAAACGCTTCTTTCACGATCCGACAATTGCATAAGAGCGCGTTGTGTCATAAAAAAAGAATTGTCTGATTATTTTTTCACGAAGAATTTAATGAAGGCCGCAAATATGTTTTCCTCTCTTATCTTGATGCTACGTAAAAACATTTTGCTACTTTATTGAAATGCCTGGAGTTAATTGTGCACTTATAGAGAGATCCGCTTTGTATAGTTCCTGTATATAAGTGTGTTTGTGCACGCACAAGCTTGCAAGCAGATTTCTTTTACATGCAAAGAGATGAAGAGATAGAGGAAGTGCGCTTGTATATATTTATGTGAATGTCGATTCATACATTCAGCTAAAATGCGTATAAAATAGATATACATACATTTCATATGTACAAATATATATATATATATATATATATATATATATATATATATATATATATATATATATATATATATATATATATATATATATATATATATATATATATATATATATATATATATATACACTCGTGTTTAAATTTGTGCTTGTATGAATTTGTGCGTAGGTGTGAGTACTAAAGACCTGTGGTCTCTATTAGTGCATAATTGTCTATGTATTTCTCACATAGATTGATATATTTTGACCGTATCATTCAGTTGATTTCCAAGATAGATAGATAGATAGAGAGATAGATAGGTACCTCGGAGCTTCAATTTAGTCCCTAATATATACGCATATCGATATATTCTCTTGATGTCATGTGTTCAGGCTGACAGTCTCATTCTTATTGGCCCTCACAATAACAATAAGCTAGTCAACCACTTACTAAAAAAACGATATCCTCCTCAACTTTTTGCCTATTTTCTTAAAAAAATTCTCTCCAGACTGATGATGCCAGTGTAATGTCCACCTCTCTCTCGGGGCCCTTTATGCTTCGTATTACAGAGGAGTTTCGGACCGTAAGGGGCCTTGGGAACGAGGCTGGTCACAGGCTACTTTTGTAAGCGGCCCCAGGAATCAAGGTTGGTACAAATGACTATCACATAAAGAAAAAAGAAAATCGTTAAGAATCTATAACGGGAAATTAATATTACCAAAATAAGATAACAACATAAATAATGTTGATAATGTAATTATTATAACGTTCGTCTTTCATGTTTGAAGACGAGTATGGCTGCAGTTTTGAGCGAAGCAGTTGTGCTGATGGGTGTGAAATCATGGCTTGCTTGAATTTGATTATAGTAAAAGAGATTTTCGCATTGTATGCTTCATTTTGTTGTCCTTGTCTGCCTGGGTCCAACATCAGGGTAGCTGGAGATCCCTCTCTGCTATCCCTGTCTTCCTGAGTCCAGCGACAGGTTGGTCGTAGGTAGACCTGGATGTTGTGGATAAAGGACCTCTTCAAAGCATTGCTGGCATTAAGGGGTCCTCACACCCTGGTTTAGAATCACCGATGTCTGTTTCCTAAATTTGATGCCAATTGATTTTTTATATAAAAAGAACAATGTTGGAGAATTTATAACGATGGAGATGTATATTTATCAAAGCTTCGCAAACGAAGACTCAAGAGGGTTTTCCACGTCTATTGCGGGCCCTCCAGTGACCAGCGATGCATATGCGGGAGAGGTAGACCCTTTTGCAAAGATTGCAGGAGAAGGTCTAGAAGCTGGAGGGAGCTCCTGACTTGTGGGGATGGCACTCGTCTTCTGCTCTTGCTCTATTGTTTGCTTTGGGGCAGGGAATCTGATAGGCTTTGTGTTGTCATGACTCCCCATGGACTGGCTCTATGGCCAGATGGCGGAGGCTGACAGGAGATGGAGATGCTTTTTAAGGGCTACTTGGATCTCTTTTGTGGGGTTCCTCTTCTCCATCGGATTGAGAACAATTCCCTGAACTAGGTGGTCTTTGGAAGACAATAGTCCTTCATGCTCGATATGTGGTTTGTCCGCCACAAGTGAGTCCTTAGACGAATCCGGACAAAATAACAAAATTATTACTATCAATAATGACAATAATGCAAACATATACATGACGGGGTAGCAACAGTGATCTGATGGGAACAATGAAAACGATTTCGATGCGAACATGACAGACAGAAACTGTCTTGAAAAAATTAATATTTTGAGAGACTTTGAAAATCAAATAGATCACCTAATCCAGGCTGAAAAAAAATCTACCAGAAAGTACACCCCTGAGTTGAATTCAAGATAATACTACTCATAGTTACTGACTTTTAAAGTTCTGAATATCTTACATGCATTTTTAACTTGTGTAAATACTACAACATTTTGACAATGAAATTTCGACGAGAGTAAGACTAAGCATAAAGATGTAATTCTGCTAATGTATAGGCATTTGGACAGAACAATCGATTACATGAACTAAATTAAAATGATAAAGAAACACAAAATTTACCTGTAAATCGGCAAAAATCAGAATTACAATTCATGCTTTGTACTACGTCCGTGCTTCGGTTATATATAGAATATAAAAACAAACAGACGCTAAATCTGGCTTATTTCATTTTGCTCGACAAGAAATAAGAATCGAGAGTTACTGAGGTTTGCCGTGTTTTATGGTATTGGAACTCAATTTTCAATCTTGTGTTTCTGAACATTTACTTTTACTATGAAGAATCTAAAGTAGGTGTTTCGGAAAATATTTCCAATATTTCATCATGTCCAAGCAGATTACAGAATTTTCATGCTTAGCTGAATGACTTTTCCTTCAAGCACATTTGTCCATAAATATTGATATTTGCCACCGCTGTCCATTTTCATTATCAATACGCGTCCCGAATAGTCACATGGAAAGATTTGAAGAAATAGAATTCTGAGGGAAAACTGGTACCATCCAGACGACAGCATTAGAAAGTGGTGGTCTCAATTAGTTCATGATAGCCTATATATCAGCCCATTCACAAAATAGACATAGCTGGTTAGGAACTGTGATCCACTGGGAATTGTGCAAACGACGGGATTTTACTATTCGGGGTAATACTATAATCAAATCCTGGAAGATGTTTGCAAAATAGGAAGCTTTTTTGTATAAAACATGGCTTACGCAATCATGACAAGCAGATAGATAGATAGATAGATAGATAGATAGATAGATAGATGGATAGATAGATAGATAGATAGATAGATAGTAAAAAAAATTGAATATGTGAATACAATACTTTTTGTCGGTTGATATCCTGTGAAAACTTTCAGTTACTACTGCTGTGAAAATTCAATGGGTACAAATAATGATGATTAGAATCTTGTAACAATTATCATAATTATGAATTACAGATAAGTTTGAAAATATATTTGTTGATAGATGGACACGAAGAGAATAGATCATAACTTGTACTTATTTGATAAGTTTAGTTTAAGGTAGCACACAAGGGCCAGTGAGAATCAAACTCACTACACAGTAATAATGGTGTTCAAAACGAGCGTCCTTATCATTAACCAACGTCGCAATGCTTCCCCGACTCCATAGATTTATACATAAGACAACTCAGTTTTGTTCAAACATTTTTGTAAGCATATTTGTATAGTACGAAATATAACGGAAGGGAAAATATTCTAAGAATTCTCACTCTGAATTTGACCTAAGGGCACTACTTTAATCAGATGTTCTTTTTTGACGCACGTATTACGCTGAAAGAAGGCTCATAAAATCTCTTGTAATTAACTTTTTCGTATTTTTTTTTTTTTTTTAGATTTTAAAAGATATTTATTAGTTGTCTCTTTTTGTGGGTGGGGTCGATTTTTGGAACGTCATTTTAAAATTTTGAAAAAATAATCTTTTTCGATCGACATTTTGAAAATAAAAATATTCAAAAATTTTAACCCCTTTAAAATTATTTTTTTTAAATCACTTTAAAAAACAAATGAATCTTTAATCCAGCAATTTAAACCGTTGCCATGAATGCAAGTCACGTAAATTTGAATCCAGTGAATTTCATCCTTTCAATTTCACAGCAGTTCATTATTAACCTGATCGACAAGATTTAGATAATCCATAAGAAATGAGTTCATAACAAAGGGGAAGAGAACTCATGAGCTCGCTTCTGGCGTTTGCAGTATGCATGTCAAATAAGACCATTGTATTAAAGTCGGGATAAAAGGTAGAATCCTGACTCCAAGATTGATTCATGTCAAAAGAGCGAATTTTCAGATTAGACCACAATCAAAATTTAGTTTAATTTGATCAAAACAAAAAATGAAACGTTACTATTTCTCCACAACATTCTTTTATGTATTCAAAGGGCTTTGAATTCTGCATTTCGTCTTTGTTTTTATTAAAATAAAATAAATTTTGAATACAGTGTAATCGAAACATTTGTGCTTTCGATTCGAATCAATTTTGGGGTCTGGAATCTACATTTGATCCTAAAAGAGTGCCTAAAACGTTTCCTTGCTCTCACCTTTTTCGTTCCCGCTACATACAACAATATATCAGTAGGTTTCCATTTCAACTGCTTTTGATCGACGCTATCTCCCAAGCACTGATTTGGGAAACTGGGAGAAGTGGACCAAGAAAAAATAATTGTATGTAGTAGCTAATTCTTTTGATATATTTGGATAAAAATAAATAAATTCTCTTGGTTGGCGACCAGATTATACGGAGATAAGAGGGTAACATTCCTCTGAGCTAGCAGCTGGCAGGTACTTGTTTTTTCTTCTGATTCACTGTGCCCCAGCCCTAGTACACAGGGAACCATACCCCAAGGAACAATGAGTCAACATAAGGTTGAATTATTCGTAGTCCCAGAGTGAAACCAACCACACATTATTGAATTATAGACTAGATTGTTCAAAAAAATGATCATAAAAATTTTTTAAGCATTCACAGGCAAAATTTAAGTAAACTATGGGAAACTTCTAACACAAAACCACGTTCGCGAAGTATCAAAAGCAATTTAAGAAAATGAGAAAACAGAAACATAAGTTATATTAGAATGATCGTTTAATTTCCCAGTAATAAACATTAGCTGAATTGACAGGATCGATGTTAATTGAAAGAATTGGAATAGCTCAGTCCCTAGAAGTGATCTGTTGTGATCCGATCCACTGTGCCTTACACATAGCATTAAAAAAGATAATCTTACATCCCTCTAAAAAACAAACACGGTGATTACAGTTCAGACAAAGATAATTCTGACACAATCTTAATTTCATCTCATCTCATATAGCTCAATTAGAAAAATCTGATTAGCTGTGGCTCTATAATGAAAGTAAGAGTACTGAACGCAGGTTATCTGAATCAGTTTCGAACTCAGCTCACATAGACTATTTTCTATGTGTTTTTAACCACTTGGCCACCAGAACTTCCTTGTGTATCATTTTAAAACTGCTGACGTCACAATAGCATTGACAAACCGTTCGGTCCGTATATTTCTATTGTTCTTGCTAAGCTGAGATTATTTATTTCTTAAACTTATTTGATTTATATTTTAAGTTTAAGATATTTCCTTTGTTTTTTGACTGTCGAACATAATCGTTTTCTTCGCCAATAACACTTCATTGTCAACTCCTTTTGACGGGCATTGTGCTGTTTGACAATGCAAAGCTTTTCATGGTCGCTTATGCGCATGTGTGGGGATAGGTATAATATATCTTTAAGACTGGTAATTGCATCTATGTAAGTGCAAGGAAAATCAGGAAAATAGAAACAAAAGAATAACAACGGCATTGCCTGTTATGTGTGTGTCTTTGTAACAGATAAATATATGTATTTAAATGATGTATATGTATATAGATATAGATATATGTTTCATCCGTAAATACATATATTGCTACAAACATATATATATATATATATATATGCGCTCATACTCGAACATTCACAATGCATAAACTCATACCCAGACACACACACAAACACACACACACACACACGAACATACACACTTAAACCTGCACATGTGTGCAAATATAGGCACATCAACCTCTTAACATTACATTGATCAAAACAACATTAATATTGTGTTGCTATAACAAAGAACTCTCTTATCAGTGAGTGTCGCCAACTATTCCCAGACAGTCAGGGGAAATAAAGGAAGGAATAATAGTTCTAACAACACCCACACACCGGAGGGCCAGAATCAAAATTAACACCAACACAATCATTTCTCTCGCTGGAATAAAATGAAAGAATAAGAAATGATGAATTATTTCACTGATATTCCTATTTTTTCTTGAATTCACCTGTGCTATTTTCTTTCAAATTATTCCACAAGTAAAAAAATTATGAGATTGAATTTTCATGATTAAATATTTATTTTAAAAAATGCTCAATGTTTAGGTGGTCATGATTTTTTATAGATAGATAGATAGATAGATGGATAGATAGATAGATAGAAACAGATTGAGATGGATTGATTGATAAATAGAAAAAGACTGAGATAAATAGATACATAGATAAATAGATATATACATATATAGAAAGAGACTGATTTTGATTAATAGATAGAAAGAGACGTAGATAGATAGATAGATAGATAGATAGATAACGTACATAGATATGAATAGAAATATAGATAGATATGAACACACATGAGTACATAAATCAATAGATAAATATGTACAAATATAGATTGATAAGTATATAGATAGATAGATAGATAGATAGATAGATAGATAGATAGATAGATTATTTGTGCGTCTGATAACTGCAAAAGAGACGCGGAAGTTGTAGTTCAAATTGTAGGTTGAATAGGTTACACTTACCAAGAGTTGTTGACGTCTTTCAAAAGTAGTAAATCTTTTAGTTTGAGCAGGTGGAAACAATTGTAGAACTAATTCTACTGAATGTACGTAGAATAATGTTGTATTCAACTCGGAAAAAAAACTTAACATGAATCTAACAATTCTGAGCAGGTGTCTCCATAAATTGGTGAGTTAAAACCTTTGGGGTAAATCGACTTTTTTTCCAGTGAGAAACTTCAATCCAGTTTTGAAGACATCAGGTTGTACCTCTCTAACCCGTTGCTCGGCGGTCTGGCAACTCCCATGGTCCGGCACGCTTTGAATCTGTCGTCATTAGTTTGTGGATCTGCCACTAGGGTTCTCCGATTCGGCTGAAGTTTGAATCATAATTTAGCGATTGATAAACCGGCTCGTTAAATTTGAAGTGTAAAAACCTAAACACAGTTTGAAACTGTATCAGAGAAATATAGATTGACAACTCTAGATGTTTATCTGAACGTATTATTCGCCATGTAGAAGGGTGTATAACCAATGCATCCTTCCAATAGTCACTTATGGAGCTGAAACATGGAACCTAACCAAGAGACAGATCCACAAAATGAGAACCATGCAACGTGCACAAGAAAGAATTATGCTAGGCCTCATATGGAGAAACTGCAAGACAGCACAGTACATCCAGGAAGAGACAAGTGTCAGAGACATCATAGAATCCATTAAAAATCTCAAATGGCTGTGAGCTGGGCATGTTGCAAGAATGGCAGACAACCGATGGACATCACGACTCATGACATGGATCCCCCGAGATCACATGCGGAACCGAGGCCGGCAGAATATTAGATGGAGAGACGAGCTAGACAAATTCAGAAAGTACTGGCTCCGCGACACCCATGAGAGAGAAGTGTGGCGAATCATAGGGAAGGTCTATGTCCAATGACGGACGTTGAAAGACTGATGATGATGATGATGATGATGATGATGATGATGGTGGTGGTGGTGGTGGTGGTGGTGATGATGATGATGATGATGATGATGATGAATTTCTGATTCTTAAAAATTGTTTTTAAAGCAGCTTATTCAAAAGGATAAGCGAGCACGAATAATTTTCATAATTATAATATATAATTTATTCAATGAACCAAAAATACGTCGTTCTTTCAACTCTATAAGAAATATGATTAAAAATCGATAACTTGCAAGCATTTGTTACGTATAGTTTGAAATTCTATTTTCTATACTCCGGTATTTTCTGTAGTCTGGCAACGACCAGGTCTTGAAGATGCCGGATTAAAGAGGTACAATTATATTCTCCTCTACCGGGGTAATCTGTGGCCAGTTAGGGTTTTTTTGTGTTGCATCATAGAGCTATACTCGCAGAGGCTTGGGTTTTGATATCAATGGACAAGGAAACGAAAGCAAAGGAATATAGTCGAGCAAATAATTACAGACTCTACGGACCGCCAGCAAAATAGTTCCTATTTTACTTTGTACGAGAAAGGTCCCTCATTGGGAGCGACAGGTCAGATAAAATTAGAAAGACACTAACGATTGAGAGTTAGAAATTAGAACAGGGGTCGGGAAATAGGGTTAGAATATGCCAAATGGAGTTGAATATCCGCAAAAGAAGAAGAAATCAAGAGAAGAATCACCCTAGGGTAATAAGATTTCGGCAGAGCAAGCTCAACCTTCAACGTCAAGAAAATCCCATTAGTCCTAAGAAGAAGGGTATTCAACCGATGTATCCTCCTGGTAATCACCTATGGAGCTGAAACATGGAACTTAACCATGAGACTGACCCTCAAACAGAGACGCATCCTCAATCTCACAATACACTCCTGCATCATATATTAAAAGTTTTACTTCATGAATTCAGTAGAACTTCTTTTCGAGGTCAGTATAAAGTTTTAGGTTTTAGAGTGACGTGGTCGGGGTAATGGTGTTAATATTGGAGGGTCTGTGTACACCTATCTGATATATTTGGTGTGCTCTCTACGTTTTTTGGATCAATCTTTCCAATAAAACACTTTTTCAGGGGATATTCTAAAGTCTTACACATGTATTTGAGGTACAACTTCTCACAGCGAGAGATCACAAGACAGCACAATATATCTAGGAGAAAACAGGAGTCCGAGACATCATCGAATCCATTAGGAAACTCAAATGGCCTCGATTTTGCATGTGATCTCTGTGGATCCATGTGGTGAGTCGTGATACCCATCGGTTGTCTATCATTCTGGCAACATAACCAGCCCATAACAGGATACACGATGGCGAGACGAAGTAGATAAGTTAAGACAGTATTGGCCCCGCGACGCCTACGATAGAGAGGTCTGGCGAATACTGAGGAAGGTCTATGTCCAACGATGGACGATAAAAGACCGATGATGAAGGTTGAGAACACATGGATAAAGTTTACTTAAGGAAATGTGATCTCACGTGTTATCTTTTCTCCGCGACTTCCTTATAACGTGTGTATTAAAAGTGATTGTTGCTGTGTCGCTAAATCTTTTATGACTTTGGTACAATTCAGAACATAGTGTTTGTTTTAATCTAGCTGAGAGCAAACATTCTAATTTGTGATTCATCTTAGAGATAAGTCGTAAAATTTCATATGATCATATTCAGTCTTCATTTTAAGTTCAATTAGCATGTGTTCATTTACTTTGAAGTCCTGGGTAGGTTGATATCATCTAACACAAATAAATTTTGTGCAATACCCCAAAAGTCCCCAAGTCCTTGAATTGGAAGTTAGTAGATAGCCAGTTGAGACCTGGTACTTAAACACGCTAAGGGAATTGAGAAAGCAATAAAATATGCAAAAGGCCAACCATGCCAGGATATAGCAGAGAAAGCAAAGCCCTGGTGTATTGTTGTCAAGAGGAATGAGCCATAGATAAGCAAATAAACAGTCAAATCCCCGGGGTAGGGGAGAAGGAGAATTTGAATGAAATGTTTTGCTGAAAGAAGAACAAAAAATATAGAAAGTAACTTTTCGTTCCCTCTGAATGTGGGCTCAAAACAACAAGCATTAAAAGCTGCAGCGCAAAACACTGGTACTGACGCTCCTACCGATCTCCAATAATTATTGTATCCCCCCCTGAGATGTTTGTTTTTTGTTTTAAAAAGAGAACATCTGTGCAACCTTATCAAAAGGAGAAAGCCTCAAGGTTCAACTCCATTTATGTTTACGTTTTCTTGATGTCTCTTCCCCTATGAACTGTGAACCATGTAATATTCACATGAGAGAATCATGCTCAACATCACATGGTGAGATCCTAAGACATCACAGAATATTATAGATAAAACAGGAGTCTGAGATATCATAGAAACCATTAGAAAATTCAAATTTCAATGGGCTGGACACGTTGCGAGAATGACAGACAACCGCTGGAAATCACGAGTCACAACATGGATCCCCAGAAGAATCATACAAGGTTGGCAACTTTCGGCAGGGCAATTTCAACCATCAAGAATAAGAAAATTCTGTTGGTGCTAAAAAGAAGAGTATGCAACAAATACATCCTCCGGGTAGTCAACTATGGAGCTGGAACGTAGAACCTAACCAAAAGATTGACCCGCTAACTGAGAACCATGCAACATGCACATGAGAGAATCATGCTCAACCTCACATGGAGAGTTTACAAGAGAGTACAGTATATAAATGGAAAGACGGGAATCTGAGACATCATAGAAACCATTAGAAACCCCAATTGAAATCGGATGGGAATGCTACGAGAATGACAGACAACTGCAGGACATCATGACTCACTATATGGATCCCCAGTGATCATATACAAAATTTTGACTGACACAAAGTAAGCAAACAGCAATTTTCTGTTGATTCTGAACGTGTTGAGCGTACCCCACAAGAACACAATTTGAATATTTTGGAGCTATTTGGAATTCAGGTGAGATAAGCAGAAGGCGTTACACAGCTCAAAACTGAGTAATGTTGAGGCTTAATTGATTGATTTCTTATAATAGAATACTAATAATTTCTTATTTTCCAAAGATTCTTGAGTAATTAATGATTATCTCAATAGCTTTGCGAGGTATAAATGCGATGAAGTAATTGCGTCGCTTTCACTAAATTTTACGCAATAAAGAAATTTTAGTTAGTCCCCTAAAGTTAACAAATCAGTATACTTCACGAAGACTTTGTCACATCATATATAGATGAAGGATTTCGGGGGGTATCAAAATTTTACAGCTGTCGAGAAACGCGAACAATAAAAAAGGGGCCCAGAACCACTGGTCTAATCCAATGAGTTACATTTATAAACAAACAGGTCTGGTTAGTAAGTCGACAGAAAGATTGACCAACCGACCACCTGAAAAGCATCTAATAGAAATACTTGGACACATCTGAAAACGGTTAAGGAATACTGTCTAATCCAATGAATTGAATTCGTAAACAAATGGTCTACAAAACCTTGATTAAAACCAAACTCGTACATATATATATATATGTTCGAAGAGACATTCAACGTACTATTCATCTTTCCGTACTTTATTTCATTGAGACTCAACTTTTTTTTTTCTAAGTTAAAAAAAACTCGTAAGCCGTTTTTAACACCGAGTTAGCGAGTGTGTAGACAATTTTTAGCCATTTACAACTCGGGTAGCCATTTTACAACCATTTACAAGTGGGGTAGTCATTTTATAGCCATTTTCGATTGATTTAGCCATTGTATATCCATTTTCAACTGTGGTAGTAATTTTAAAGCAAACATGACTTTGGCCACACAGGCATGACCTTTTTCCTTGATTTAAATTTTTAAATGTAGATAAATTTCTGATATATACATGAAATTACTACATCTAATCGAGATTATAGTAAGGGAGACATCAAATATTTTCAGCTGTCGGGGTAAGGCATGGAGTGAAAAATGGTCAAGAACCACTGGTCTAAGCCCAAAGAAAATATACTACTCTCCTAGGTTAGTTGTTCTTCATTGGGGGTATTATGCCACTATTTGATGCCTGCCTGCCTTGAAAATCAGCATTCAAGATCCCGACTTTTCACCCCTGGATCAAACGACTCTCACTCCCGGATAACCGACCCTTGGTGTTTGTGAGGAAACATGCAACTATTTATCCGATCAAGAAACCCAATTAGAAATCCAAAACGTTAGATATGAGATTGATTAAGATCATCATATATTACCAATATATAGCAATCAATGTGTCTTAAAATTATATTCACTGAAACAAGAGAAAATACCGGGATGCCTTCAATGGCGCAGTTTTGATTAGTGCAGGTTTAGCAGTACAGTTATGGTCATCATCATTAGTCTTTTAACGTCTGTCGTATTACATAGACCTTCCCCAGGATTCGCCACAATTTTGTATCATGGGTGTCGCAGAGCCAGTATTTCCTGAATCTGTCTAGTTCATCTCTCCATCTTGTGTTTTGTCGGCCTCGGTTCCTTATGTGGTCTCTGGGGATTCATGTTGTGAGACGCGATGTCCATCAGTTGTCTTCCATTCTAGCAAAATTGCCTGCCCATTGCCATTTGAGTTTTTTAAAAGTTTCTATGATGTCATGGACACCCGCTTTCTTCCTTATATACTGTACTGTCTTGTGATCTCTCCATGTGAGGTTGGGCATGATTCTCTCATGCACACGTTGCATACTTCTCAGTTTGCAGGCCTGTCTCTTGATTAGGTTCTATGTTTCAGCTCCATAAGTGACTATCGGGAGAATGCATTGGTTGTATACTATCGTACAATTAAAATTATACAGTTATGGTATTGATATACAAATCAATATAACTTTGTATAAGCTGAAAACACGTTATATCATAATAAGACCTTGAATAATGCGAATTATTTCAGAGCGAATTAACAGCACTATTCGAGGTACACCTATACTTCCTCAGCTCAGCTTGCCACACACGTGACAAGACACAAGTGTTAATTGGTGGCGGGGTTGGAAGCAAAGAGGCTTGTCTTCGTTCGTGCTTTTCCCAAGAGTTTTGACACGAATTTACACCAGCCATCGGCGAACGGAATTACTACCTGTTTTGCAGCACATCCTCTCTGCATGTAGTGGCTATTGTGTTACTTCTTATCGTTTTTTATTACCACAGTTTGTTTCCTCTTCATAACATTATAGAAATAGAGTTCTCGAAACATCTGGAAAGTTCGTTCTATACCAAGTACCCATCACCGAATCTATCTGGGATTTTCTGAAAATAGGTAAATTACGAAATATAAATGCCCTAGTCACAAGGGCAAAGTTTGTAGGGAATGATAACCATATTCTATACTTTTTAAACATAATAAATTAGAAAGTAACTCTTATTATCTAGGAATTTTTTAAAAGGGTGAATATCTTTTAAACAGTGTTATTTCTTGTTTCTCTGAATTTTTAAGATGAGGTATTATTATTTCTATTATTATTCGGACTATCCTTATCTTGGTTGTTTTTCATACAACGTTTCGGCCGTTGTACTCGACGGACTTCCATAGAGTTTAACGGCCGAAACGTTGTATGAAAAACAACCAAGATGAGGATAGTCCGAATAACAATAGAAATAGTGTTATTTCTTGTTTACTAGTTGATTATAGTCATCAGATGGTACAATGGCCTGTATTCTGACTCTGCAGACAATGGAACGATATTGGATTGTTTTTTCCAGGTCATATGCCCGGGCAAAGCGAATGGAGATCATGGTCACCGACCGACCTCGCTCATGTAGTCAAGAGTTAAAGCATAAGATGATATATCTGGCCTCAACGTGGCTGAAGGGAGGGCATCGAACCGGCTCTAGAGGGCTTCACTGTCCTGGTTCAGGATAGGAGTTGCCTTCCTTTAGATGCCTTCCTGATGGATGGAGAGACCAATCTGCAATTTTACTCTACCGAAGAAATGGATTAATAATGATCATAAACAGCTTCGATTGATTGATCGACTGTTGTTCGAACACGGGTCGCCGATTCTCTGCTATGTTATCGCAGCGCCACTCACACCTCCTGGTGCGACGAACGCATAATGCAAATACGTAGTAACCAATAAATTAAGAAACTCAAAGAAGAATATTGTGGATTTTAAAATAAAAATGTATTTAAAAATTTCGAAACGCATCAAAACAAATTGATTTCGAGCGAGAAAAATTGGAAATTTTGTGAAAAAAAAATTTTTCGATTATGTATTTTTTAACCTATTTACTAAACAAAAGGAAATAACTCTTAAAACAAAATTGAATTTGTGTCCTTCAATTTCTTCAATTCGGAATTCATTTTTCAATTACGTGTTGTAATTTACAAAATAAGAACTCGGTGTGGTATTTTGGTTACCTGCAGAGAAAATGATACCGGCGAACGGTGTTCAAATCCTGGATGAAGCTGTTTACGTTCACTTCGCATCACCTTGGTAAAATATACGGCTCAGTAACACCTAAATGTACATAACACAGGTGAGAGAAGGCCTAGGGACAAAGCAGCCAAGAATTTTTTAAATGCTTGCTGAAGGCTTACACGCTGATGAAATTCTATCCTATTTGATTAAATGGAGAACGACAGAAAGATACGACGGAGAAAACCTTGATTCTCTTTCTCTGACACACAGACTCAGACTCTCACTCACTCTCTCTCTCTCTCTCTCTCTATATATATATATATATATATATATATATATATATATATATATATAAATATATATATATATATATATATATATATATATATATATATATATATATTAATCAATCAAACATTTCAAATCTATATAATAATAGTGCATTTTGTCAAAAACATTGAGCACTCTCTTAATATCGAGAACTGTAAATCCAAACAGCTTCAAAGTTGACGCAGCAATGTCCAGTATAGGGACCAACACATTGAATTTGTAGGATATCCAGTTGCTGGGTTATCACCGTGCATACACACTCACGCATTCAAACCCAAAGAGAAATCATAGTTTGTATGGTTACTTTTACCTTCATCTTATTTTTTTAATTGCTTTTTATCGCAATTTTCACTCAGTTGGACCGCGAGTAAACAGCGTTGATCAGAGATTAAGAATAATTCTTCGGTAAAATTCGAACTCACATCCCCAACGGAAATCTTGGTATACGTGCAACTGCTCTACCAATTGAGCTTCTAAGGTTTAACCTGAAGACAGAAGTCCTAATAACATCCTTAAACCTACCTTTTTATTCTGATCGGCAGCCATGTTAGTTAACATTCTGTTCAGCAGCCATGTTTGTTTTCACATTCCAATAGTTCCCCAAAAAATAAATAAATAAACAACTTCCGAGACTGAGGAAAAATTGCATTAGAAATTATATATATATATATATATATATATATATATATATATATATATATATATATATATATATATATATATATATATATATTCTTCGAAAACAAAAGCATTTCTTTTTGCATCCGAAGTCAAAGTAAGCAGACAGGAATCCTTTCTTGAGCCGAAGCGAATAAAAAATTCCTAATTCTTTTTTTCTGAAAGTTGCTTTTATTCTTTTCAATCGCATTCTATTTTGTCAGGATTTAAGGATAAGTAATTTCGTTTAAAGTAAGTTGTTTTCAATTCTTATTCTCAACTTCCACTTTTATATAGAAGAACCGCGTTCAATTTTTTACTGTTAAGAAGGCATTGGGAATTTTGTACACCACTTCGAGAATTTTTTAGTATAGATTATTCTAATTTTACTCATTTGTGGAGGTTTAACGGTCTCTCTTGCTGGGGTAAACAAGAAAAAAACGAATTTTTTCTTCTCGCTAAATCTATTCATTGTAGTTGACTGGAATTTTAGTTATTGAGGTTCTGTGGCTAAACTGCGAATGATGGAATTTTTCCCAGGAAACAATGGACATTTCCATTTAAAGTTACAGGCGACTTTTTCTGCTTGTTCCTATGTTTGTTTGTTTTTTTTTCTGTCCGTAACTTTAAATGGATGAGTCTATTGTTTCCAGAGAAAGTAAAACTGTTCAGCTTATCTTTCTATCATCTTTTATAATCATAGTTACCACCGTATTTAGAAGATGGCCACTGAGCTGTCACAGTTAATGAGTTGAAGTTTTTTTTTTCTACTGTATCTTAATTTTCAGTATCTAAGAATGAGTATTTTCGAGTGAATCAACATTCCTCTGATGGGATTTGAAATCAACTGATTGGTACATGTGTCTCCTATCGACTGAGCAAAATTGAGAAGATTTCCATACCTACCAAAATTTACACTAAAAATACGCGTGGGCTTATGTCATTCTAATGAATAAATACGTTCATGAAATAAACATCACTCTACCAAGATTTAAAATTCCAACCAAGTGATTGGTAGTCGGCTCTCTTACTGACAGAGCTAATTTAAGAAGTCTTGCGTATCTATAATATTTATCTCACAGATACGCAAAGGCTTATTTCATTGTAATAAATAAATAAATATATGTATACAAAAAAAATGTATTTTTTATGATTTTTCATTTGTTTTATGAACAATACAAAAGTTGCTGTAATCATCTCCAGTTGGAATAGAAATTGGAGTAGAGCCTGCAGGAGCCAGGCTCGTTTATATAACGAATTCAAGAAACGAGGGTCACCATACACACATGTTCTAGTTATTTTAGTAGAGAAAAATAAATGCAATTACCCAGATAATGTTGGCGAAGTGGTTTGTACTGACATACGTGGTTAAGTCAAAAAGTATTACTACTGGTTTTCCAGGTCTTACATAAACGAGTCTATTCCAAGGTGAAAACGGGTTTAGTGAGGGGTGCCCTAAGACAATTTCAGTGGAAAACCTTACCCCATCCACCCTACAGGCCCCTTGCACTTTTTTTTTGTTAATCTTGAATGCAAAGTCTAGAGCTGACTTTTTTTTACCATAACAACAACAACGATAACAGTCTTCACTAAAATGAAGGGTGTAAACCGATATGTAAAACAGATATACCCTTGATGTGATTTGAACTCGTGATCAACTGATTGCCAGGAGATTGGATATCAACTAAGGTTTATCATTCAGATACGCACGACCTTATCATATTCTGGAGCAAACCCTGCTTAACCCGTTTTTATCTTGGACTAGACTCGTTTATGCATAAACTAGAAACTAGTAGTAATTCCTACCCTTTTGGTAGTAGGTTCGATTCCTGCAGCAGTCCCATTTTCTTTAATTTTTTTCTATTCATGTTGTCTAAATTAAATGATATATCAAACGTGTAACGACGAGAGATCATTTTAAATGATTTTTTCATATTATATATCGAAATTTATAATTCATTCTGTTGGATCAAATATGTCCATTCCATAGGAATAGAGCACTCTGGTGGATGGGGGGTTTCTGCGTAAATGAATATATCGCTTAAATTCAGCTTTATTGGCCACCTAGTTCCAAAGTCCAGAGGTAAGATATCAGCCTGGGTCCGATGAGAGGGTTTCAATTCTGCCTCGCGGTACTGGATGGGATTATGTCTATAGCCACACTGGAGAGATGTAATATATCGAAACAGCTGTCTGTGGATGACACATATATATATATATATATATATATATATATATATATATATATATATATATATATATATATATGTGTGTGTGTGTGTGTGTGTGTGTGTGTGTGTGTGTGTGTGCCATAAAACTCGTTTTGTATTTAAACAGAGAGAAGGGGGTCAGTGAGAGTGTAAGATAGAAATGGTAGTTAGAGAGGGATTGAAAGAATAAACAGTAGGGAGGTACAGGGTTACCAAAATTGGTATGTTCGTACATTTGTACTCTTCGCCATCGTTTGTCTGATTGGCACTCGAATATTTTGGGACGTTTAATGGATTTTGCGTCAATAGCATCATAGTCCAGTCAGTCAAAAACTGAAAAGGGGGCTTAACCCAAAATAAATTGCAATAATAATGTTCCATGGTTTTTATTGGTCCTAATACGTTCCTGAATCATATACTGAAAGTCTTATTCCATGAATTTAGTAGAACTTCTTTTCAAGGTCAGTTTAAAGTTTTAGGTTTTAGAGTGACATGGTCGGGGTAATGGCCTTAATAATGGAGGGTCTTTTTATACCTATCCGACATATTTGGTGTACTTTCTACGTTTTTGGCACCAACCTTTCCAATAAAACACTTTTCGAGGATATTCTAATGTCTCATACATGTATTTGAGGTACAACTCCTCACACGCAGAGATCACAAACAGGAAAAAACAGGAGTCCGAGACATCATAGGATCCAGTAGAAAACTCGAATGGCAATGGGCTGGCCATGTTGCACGAATGGTCGACAACCGATGGACATCATGATTCACAACATGGATCCCCCAAGATCACATGCGCAACCGAGGCTGGCAGAACACAAGATGGGGAGACGAACTAGACAGTCAGAAAGTATCGGCTCCGCGACGCCCACGGTAGAGAGGTATGGTGGATCCTTCAGAAGGTCTATGTCCAACGACAGACGTTAAAAGACTCAAAGTGATGATGATGACTCAAACACTCATTTTTTTCCGAATTGTCATCTTACACTTTGTGCCACACAGTTCCTATGGATGTAACTGCATCTACAATGGGTAAATCGAAATAGTTAGATATCATTTGTCCCTCGCCCAATATATCACAGTGAATACAATTAAGTAATTTCAATAATATCAATTATGTATAGGCGTCCATCATACAAGGTTGGAACAATGGCGTCCACCCCAGCCTCGAATATGGAATAAAATCCACATGAGGTACTTAAATCTGCCACTATTGGTCACAAGTTATATCATTCATTTCATTAGGCAGTTTTCCCTAGAAGGAAATACTATGATCTACACAAGTTGCTGGTAAAGTCACAATGAAATGAAGCAAAGAAGACATTTTGAAATATGTATTTGATATCATACGCGAAAAAAGAATTATTGAAGTTATGGAGGATGGGTGGATATTTAAAAAAATGAAAAAGAGAGGGAGCAGAATATGTTCTACACTAGTCATCGACCGGAAGGGCTAATTCCAAGACAGAGTGTTGAAGAGTTCCTAAAACCTGACCTGAAATGCCTAACAGAGGACCCGTTTAACTCTTTCCCTCTGGAGGGTTACACATGATCTGCTATGTCTGTTGGCATTGGTATAACACCCGAGCTGAACAGCCCTAATCTCCGTCACTGGAATTACACAATATATAAGAGTTGTAATACAACGAAACAGCTGTCTGCAAATGATACAATTATCTAATTATTATAATAATTAACGCTCGTTTATTCAGGGTTGAGCATTCTTCAAGTGAGGTAACTCGTTCATTATAAGCTTATGCAATGCTCTTCCAACTTAGGAATAGAGCACTGTAGTGGATGGGCAATTACGCGTGAGTGAATATATCGCTTATATTCAACTTTACTGACCGTCCAATTCTACGTAGGGCAGAGGTAGATGCCAGCCTCTGGGTCTGATTTCGATCCCACCTCGTGGCACTGGATGGGATAATGGATACTCTATAGCCACACTGAAGAGTTGTAATACAATAATTATTTGATTATTATAATAATAATAATAATTATTATATATATATATATATATATATATATATATATATATATATATATATATATATATATATATATATATATATATATATATATATATATATATGCTTGTGCATGTTCATGGGTGCGGAAAAAAGAAATTATTGTGAAAGAAACAAATGAACAAAACAACGGAATGTAGAAATATGTAGTAACAAATTCTTGTGAATAAAAAAGAGTCGAAGTTGTCATTGATAGAATAGAGAAATGTTAAGAGGAAAAAAAAAGAACAGTTATCTCCATTCATATCTTTGTGCTGACGAGTATTCATCAATTTATAAAGGGTTTATTAATGGACTACGGGGTTCCAATCAGTTTGTGTTCCTTGTTTTGTTTTGCTTTTTGATAAAGAACTTATTGGCTTCGGTCTATTTGCTTCTTCTGTGTTCGGCGGAGGACTACACACAGCGATCCATTGAAAGGTTTTCTTTGCAAAGACCTCTTTTAAAATGACATAGAAGAGTTTTACTTGCAATAAAAATAAAATGCGATGAGGTCACAAACTACAAAGCTAGGTAAAGTAGGGGTCCAGTTCTGCATCAGACGCTCATACAGAAATTGGAAAATTTTAACCCTACAGGCTACAAGGAAAGGTCATTTTTTACCGAATAAGTTTTCAGAAAATCCGAGACCTCGAAACGTTTTCTGAATTAGCTTTGATCTATTCCACATTTTTTCTTTTAAGTTTCATTCTTTAAGGTTAACCAAGTCTCAAACGTCTCTAAGATATCCTTTTTCTTTGTCCCAGGCTCGTTTTTAAAACGTCAACATTTCTTACATCTGATCTATATTCATTAATATCCGTAAATTCATTATGTGAATGAAGTCTGAAAAGCGGATTAAAGACAGAGCAATCATATATTGTTTTGTTTCCTTTCGATGATATTCATCACGTAAGGTAAGCTAAATTGATTTTCATCTGTTTAAGAAGCTTCATAGGTTTTTATATTGAGATTGGAATTTTCGTACGTTTTTGAGTGTTTTGCTACCTTTCTATACTTGGTACCCTTTCAAAATAAATTTGGACAGTCCTGGTCAGGACTGCCAGCGTCTTTATTCTTTTTCTCTCTTTTGTTGCTTCCTTTCTCTCTTCTTTCTTTCTCATTCATATTTATAGAAATATATGATACATTGTCCTTCAATTTTGATTTTTTTCCCTTAATTTTCAATTAATTTTTCATTTTTTTTCTTTCTTTCACTGTTTTCATCTTTTCTGGCCCAAACTTTAGTTTTGGAACATATTTTCAAAGTTTTATTCTTTATGTTTCAGATTTAATTCATTTGAGAGAAAAAATTCGATATTTCTTTTAATTTTATGGAAGAAATGTAAATGAAATCTTATAAAATGTGAATATTTTAGCTCAAGGGACGAAATTATTTTGAATATTATTTCGTGATTTTTCTTCTTCACGCCATATACCGAAATATTTTTGCCAGATATTGGAAAAGAAATGAAATAATTGATCGAGTGTATTCGATCAAATAAAGTCTCAACAACCATCACGCGCCACTATTCAGGTAAGGGGATATTTCCATTCATTAAAGCAGGGCTTCACGAAGTAATAAATTCAATTTCAAAGAAATCGAAATCGTTTTAAAAAAAACAAATTTCCCTATGCAGAATGAAAAGCTCTAACTGATTCTGACCTTGTTTCTTCTAGACTTTTTTTTTACTTTTTGAGAAAAAGAGTAAAATGAAAATTTGATGAAAACGGGTGCACACGCTCCCTCTTATTTTTCAAAAATCTTGTCATTTTCCTATGTTTTTATGCTAGTGAATGTGAGTGCCTTGAATCTAAAGCAGGAACCCATTTTACAATGTGTGTCTGAACCCTTGATTTTCCTCTAATTTTTCATTAAATCTGGAATTCTGAAAACCTTATTCTATTAGCTATGGTCTATTTTTGTGCCGAAAACTACGTGAAAGGGTAAAAGAAACTGCTCCTCTTCTATTTCACAAACTAAAATTGATTAAAAAAACTAAAGCTTTGTATCCCTATACCTAATTGAGATATGAAAGGAAAAAAGAAAAAAAATCCCATTACAACGTCACAACTTTTGATGACTCTTGATGAAGTCAGCCAATTTTCATGTTATTGGGGACTTTCGTAGATTTTCTGTTAATTTCCATTATGACGTCACAACTCTTGATGACGTCAGCCTACTTTCGTGTGATATGAGGTTTTTTTGTTAATATCCTATTTATGAGTGATACGGGTGGATGTAAGTGAAACATAAATAAAATGAATGATATTCGATATTTTTCAATCTTTGAGAAATCAGGTTTTCAAACCAAAGTCTTTCAACGAAATCTTCATGATAATTGAAATTCTTTACTTGAAAGAATGAAACTTTTAGAAAACGAGTGAAATGTATTAAAACTGATTTAGAAAATGTTTTCAGGTTTCAAGTTTTCTCAAAAAAAAATTCGGAGAAAAAAGACCCCCCCTCCCTGTAGCCTATAATATTAACATTTTCCTATGTTTTTAAGCAAGTGGGAGTGAGTGGATTCGTTTTAAAGTGGAGTCCAATTTGAAATGTGCAAAACTGGACCCGAATTTCTCTTGCTTTATGCTTTATTCAAACGACCTTATTGTATTTTATTTACATTGTAAATAGGACCCTCTAAATATTTTTCAAGGGGTTTTTCTCTTATTGTGACAGTAAAATAGCCCTGGATCTGCCCCAAAATGTGAACATATCTAAGATCTATTGCTCATCCTTCCACGAACGTTCATTGAAATTCATTGATAACATTTGGAGATATTGTGTTGTGTACATATAGCTACGATGGAGGAGATGTGACTATGAAATATTCATAGATCCTACCTTGGATTTAAATAACTTTTCCCACTGCATCGTGCACCCTGCCACAATAGTTCACTGAAAATTGCTGAAAACATTCTGGGATATTTTGCTGAGTATACATTGTCACGATGCAGGGAAGGTGACTGTGGAGAATTTTTGGATCCGTCCCAACATATGAAGACTTATTCCTCAGTCCAACTTTTCACCAAGTCTTACAAAAACTGGTGAAAACGTTTTCGAAATATTGTGCCATGAACATATAACTACAATGCTGGAGAAGGATGACCTTGTGAATTTCCAGGATCCGCCCAAAAATGTGTACATTTCTTCATTAGCCCATTGCCCACCTTCCTATAATTGAAATTCATTTAGAAATCTTTGAGATATTATATGGACCAAATGTAAGGGCCAAGTTCCGCATAGTAATTGTATAGTAAATTGAACTTTCATCTGTATTAACACATGATGTAACGAGCGAAAATCACTCGGAATTTTTTCTTTCTATGTTGGAGCAGATGCGGAGAAAAGAGATTTTCCGTACAGATTTAGAAAGGATGTCACTGTTCTGTCGTTACACGATGGATACCTATTCTTAATACAACTTTTTATTTGTCATATATACAATACAAAAGTTGCAGTAATCATTATCAGTCGGAACAGAAGATGAAGTGGGTCTAGCTCCTGCAGCAGCCAGGCTTGTTTTACTTATAACACAAGGAACATTTGAAAGTTACACTATTTGGGACCTTAGATGATGCCAAAACTACCGTTTTGATATGGTCAATATCAAAAAGCGCGTAACTCTTCTCGGGGGGTTGAGACATAGAAATACTGCTTTCAGAAATGTATGGACGTAGATAATCCTTTATTAGTCGAAAAACAATAGTTTTGTATATTGGAAATTGTTAAACAAAGGTTTTTATCATTTTGTAGCTACACTTTTTGACTTAACCTCGTAACTGATGCTTATATTGAACCAAGGCTTTTCGAAATAATTTGATATTTCAAGATTCATGGTCCATGTAGTAATCTAAATTCTAATGTCCCATGTATTGGGAATAATAAATGTACTAAAGACTTCCCTCCGAGGAATCCAAGGAGCAAACCGAAGCCAGATGTTGACAGATATCCAATGTACAGAAGGAAACTTAATTTTACAGAGAAAATGGACAATATATTAC
>OY735241.1:29823399-29880899 GCA_963457665.1 Thysanoteuthis rhombus
GAGTAGCATAGTAATTGATTCATTTATGAATTAATTAGTTACTTAACAAATATAGTCTCCATATACTTTTACTGGGTCTATGAGTCTCTTTCATTCCCTACTATTTATATATATATATATATATATATATATATATATATATATATATATATGAACCAAGAAACACGTGTTTTCCCAAAAGAGGAATTCGATAAAGAATTGTATATCAATAAGGCATGAATACAGCAATTCCCGTGTTTTTCCAAAGATTCCATATGAAGGTCTCTGTGACATTCAGTTCGTGAACTCTGTTCGTATTCCCCGACCAACCAAGTAAATCTGTGTGGGGGGTGCGTATGTATATAACCGTACATCTGCACAACGAACATATATACAGGTGAATGTATACTGCAAAGTGAATAATTCACTCCAAACGTCGTATTTCAAATCAAAATGAGAGTAATTTCCTATGGTATACAAGTGATACGTAGGCCTAATTACACTGTCTATCTGATGAGCTGGAGTAGCGAAACGAAAGTGTAACCATCATTACAGACCAAATTTCCACATTTAATTCGAATTCACCTGATGGGGCCCGGGGGGGGGGGCAGAAACATAAACTTGTCCATGTAGCGAATCCTCTTACTACAATTTATTTCCAGCTTTACTCTAAAACAACTTGTCTTTCGAAGTATAAAGTTGAATGTATCGAGCACTCAATGAAATAAATCTATCACTTATCGGACTTTGCTTTATATTATGCTATATTGCTAACCTGATCTGTGCCATATATATATATATATATATATATATATATATATATATATATATATATATGCATGTATGCGTGTGTGTGTGTGCGTGTGTGTGTGTGTGTGTGTGTGTGTGCTTATGCATGTTCGTGCGTGCAGAGAAGAAGAAAGAAACAAATGAACAATACAACGGAATGTAGAAATACATAGTAACAAATTCTTGTGAATAAAAAGAATCGAAGTTGTCATTGATAGAATAGAGAAATGTAAAGAGGAGAAAAAAGAACAGTTATCTCCATTCATATCTTTGTGCTGACGAGTATTCATCAATCTATAAAGGGTTTATTAATGGACTACGGGGTTCCAATCAGTTTGTGTTCCTTGTTTTGTTTTGCTTTTTGATAAAGAACTTATTGGCTTCGGTCTATTTGCTTATTCTGTGTTCGGCGGAGGACTACATGCAGCGATTCACTTCTCTTATCTTCGACTGTTGACTACTGTATCACTCCGCCTTCAGACAGGCGTTCGAAAAGCGACAAGTTGCTTGGCGACCGGAGAGCTGAAGATTCAAAGTAAGAGAGACAGGAAAGAAATCGAATCTAGGGAGGGAGAAATAAAGAAAGAAAGAAAGAAAGAAAGAAAGAAAGAAAGAAAGAAAGAAAGAAAGATGGAAGGAAGTAGGGAACCAAGGAACGAAGGATAAGAGACGGCATCTAAAACAGAAAGAATAGTGAGATTCTAAGGGAAAAGCTACGAGAAAAAACACAAATAAGAAAGAAAGAAAGAAAGAAAGAAAGAAAGAAAGAAAGAAAGAAAGAAAGAAAGAAAGGGGAAGAGGTGGAAAGAATTCTGGTTGATATAAATGAAGGAGATGAGATACACTCATAGATAGATATGAACAGACTGATAGAGATAGAAAGATATGAACAAACGTAATAGATAGATAGATAGATAGATAGATAGATAGATGTGGAGAGAGATTTGAATAGAGATAGATTGATATATTTGAATAGGCAGTGATAGATAGATAAATCAATAGATAGATAAATAGATACGAAAAGAGAAAACTAGATAGCTAGAGAGATTTATTTGAATAGCTAGTTAGATAGCTAGCGAAATAGCAAGATAGATAGATTTGAATAGACATAGATAGATAGATAGATAGATAGATAGATAGATAGATTGATAGATAGATTTGAATAGACAAAGATATTTATATCACTTTTTCTGCCAACTCTTTGCCCAGCTAATCACCACCATTATCATCAAAAACAAAACAATGATATCTCTATTAGTGATAAACGTCTACCAGACAATGTCGGCAGTTTATGTCATCTGCAATGAACGCATACGAATGTCTCACGCCCGACCGATTCAAATGAGAATTGCTTTGTCGCTTCTACGAACCCTCAATTGCATTAGTCTCTCTGTATTGAAGGTTTTAACCAAGAATAAACAAGAGAACTCGTTTACGAAGCGGATAAAACGTTTTCCGTTAGTTGCCTCAATTGTATCAATGGGCACGCATGCGTGGTGAGCGACAAGGGATTCTTTCGCCCTCCAAGATGAAAGAACGAAAAGGTTTGTGCCATGAATTAACACTAATAGAAACCGGGAAGCAGACCTACTGAAATAGTTGTAATTTGTAACAGAACACAAGAGCACTTAATTGTGATTACGTTAGGGTTTGGTCGTGTGTTGCAGGGTTGCCATTCGGTATTTTTTAAGACCAAAGTTTATAAAATTTTGTACAGAACAAATCTGCCTAATTCCAAAATTACGATTTGGCATTGAAGGAAAATTTGCATAAGATAACTCTCCCTTAGACACGAATGATATATGACAAAAATATATAAAAACAATCAATAAAAAATGTATAGCCATCAATTTTTCCAGCGAGTAATATAATGGATTTTAAGTTATTTGTATATTTCGGTTCTGAAGCGACTTGATTTGGTTTCAATGCCATACAAGTTTCTTGTGCGGAAAAAGACATCTTGAAACTTCGGTGTATTGATCGCCTCACTTCTGTGTGTGAATAGTTGGGGAGTAGTGTTGATGTTTATGGGAGAGAGGCGACTTGGGGCACATAGCGTCGCTCTCAGAACTCAAGCGATAAATACTGTTGGATCAAATCTAAAATATTATCTTATAGAATCCCTCAAGAAATCCTGCAAAAAAATTAATTTTGTTCTAGGTAGATGTAGTGGTCTACTTTCTTTAGCTATGCGTCTTCCATCCTGATTGTTGTGTATCTGTCCTTCCTCAACGTGTTTATGGTGCATGACTTGGTTCATTTAATTACAATTAAATAGGTCCATTGCATTTTTCCTTATTCTCGTTGTTCTTACTATTTCATTTCATTATCATTATCGATGTTTTCATCTAGTTACATTCGTCTACCGGCAATATCATTTAGGAATTCATTATTTATAAGAGTTTATTTCTCTTACACTATTTTATGAAGAACTCAATAATATTGAACGAACTACCTGTTCGGAGTCCTTCCGAATGAGATGGAGTTGGCAAACGTAATTAGTTATGGGAGACCAGAAATGCAATTATAATCAACAAATACGACAGAACGCTGTCATAATTTTTGTTCAAGTGTTTCCACGATAAAAACAAGTTGCTTTTTTTTCTACTGAAAATAAACAAGCTGACATCTTTGCAATTACTGCTACAAAAAACGTTATAGACTCTAACTCAACATTTGGTGCCTACCGAAATGCAATGTTAAACAAGCGATCCTGTAGTGAGTTCCTCCCTGATTGGGTGTCTCGCTTTAATTGCCTTGTGCCACACTTAGTTAAGCTTAGCAAATATCTAATACATATCAGGGTGAAACAATGGTTTCCACGCGAGTCCCACAGAACTGTTATAGATGTCCACTGTTATAAGAAAGCCAACTACGTTATAACTGAGCTGTGATAAGGAGGGTTGCAAATTATGCTCATTTGGAGCAAGATTCACTTATTTCGGAGCTAAACTCATATTTTGGGGTTGACCAACATCCAGTGTTATAATGCGAACCAGAGACGGGTATGTAAGACACTTTTCAGGAGTTCGAAGTACCAATCGCCAGAAGCAAAACGTTTACTATATATTGATCAAGTATTTTACACTGAAATGCGGCAATTTTTATCAAAAATATCTTATATTTCCATTAAAATATTTATTCAAATCAATTTGAATAAAATATTGTAATACAACTTTTTTTGCAACTGGCGTATATCTTTCACGTCTAAAAAGTTGCTTTTAGCAGTGGCAATCGTTCATAGCCTAGCAAATCTATTACCTTAGTGAGGATTTACCTAAATCTTATCTCAAAAACTCAACTTATGTACGACACCTTCAAATTAATTTTGCCCCGGATGTATCAGATCGCTTGCAAAGAAACTACAGTTACACACTGTCCTATTTTTTGACTGAAAGCAAACAAGTTGGCCTACACATAAAATTAAGTAAAACAAAAGTCATGTGCAACAATCACATCAAGAATAAGGACATAACTGTCAAAATCGAAGATGGAAAACTGGGGAAAGTAGACCACTACATCTACTTAGGACAGCGAATCTCTATGAAATCCACAAAAGAAGAAATAAAGCTGAGAATCACCCTAGAAGCTTTCGGCACAGCAAGCTCAACCTTCAAAGACAAGATAGTCACCACAATCACTAGACAGCTCAATATATCAGACAGAGAACAGGGGTCAGAGATATCATAGAATCTATTATGGCAATGGGCTGGTCATGTTGCGAGAATGAAAGATAGCTGATGTACATCACGACTCACAACATGGATCCCCAGAGACCACATGCGAAACCAAGGCCGACTAAAACAATATGGAGAGATTAACACCTGGGGAAGGTCTATGTCCAACAACGGACGTTAAAAGACTGATGATCATGATGATGATAATGATGGAGATTTTACAGTAAGAGACAAATGAATTTTGAAAAATTGCACTCAACTGAGGTGGGGCGTCGGCTGAAGGGAATTTCAATGTTGATAGTTTAAAAAACTATCTCCAACTAACGCTAGATGAACGGGACGAACAAAGCAAGAAAGTTGGCCTACACAGTAAAACAAAGGTCAAGTCGGAAATAAACGCACAGCAACCAAAATCGAAAACGCAAAGGTGGACAAAGCATCCATGAAATCCTCGAAAGAAAAAGGAATTAAGCGGAAAATTACTCTAGGATGGCAAGTCTTCGTTAGAGCAAGTTCAACCTTCAAGAACAAGAAAATCCCATTAGTCCTTAAAAGAAGGATATACAACCAATACATCCTCCTGATAGTCACCAACGGAGATGAAACATGGAACCTAACCAAGAGACAGATCTGCAAACTGAGAACCATGCAAAGTACACGAGAGAATCATGTGAAACATCACATGGAGAGACCACAAGACCGTACAGCATATCAGGGGGGAGGGGAGTCTGAGACATCGTAGAAACCATAAGAAAACTCAAATGGCAATGGGCTGGTCATGTTGCAAGAATG
This sequence comes from Thysanoteuthis rhombus, assembly GCA_963457665.1. Taxonomy (NCBI): domain Eukaryota; kingdom Metazoa; phylum Mollusca; class Cephalopoda; order Oegopsida; family Thysanoteuthidae; genus Thysanoteuthis; species Thysanoteuthis major. Next base: position 29,828,637 of record OY735241.1, read on the forward strand.
GCGGACAACTGATGGACATCAATGCACACAACATGGATTCCCAGAGATCAAATGCGGAACCGAGGCCGGCAGAATATGAGATGGCGAGTTGAAATGGACAGGTTCAGACAATATTGGCTCTGTGGTACAAACGATAAAGAGGTGTGGCGAAACCTGGGGAGGGTCTATGTTCAACGATGGACGATTAAAGACTGATGATGATGATGATATTTTGTTTTAAATTTGATCCTTGTTACACAATTACTTTTGGTTCTTTCCACAACTTTAGTAATGACAAAATATATTTTTCGGAACATTATGGATACCTATTTTTCCACACAATGGGGTTTTTTCAGTGGGTCTACGATTCTAAAAGGACATGTCTTTTTTGCATCGATATTTCGAAAACAGAAACCATAGTTATGTTCTTTCGAAGTACAGACGTTCTATTTTGAAAAGGAGATGAAAAGGAGGCGGAAAGTTGCAAAGAAAGGCCAAATTAGAGGAGGAAAGAGAGAAAGAAATGAAGAAAGAGGAGAAAGAAAGGAAAAGACGGACTGAAGAACAGAAAGAAAGAAAGAAAGAAAGAAAGAAAGAAAGAAAGAAAGAAAGATGAAAATGAAAAGAGGTGGAAAATTGTAATGAATAGCGAAATTATATAAAGGAAGAGAAGAAAGGAAATGAAAGACTGGAAGAAGAAAGGAAAAAGAGAGAGACAAATGAACAGAAAGAAAGAAAGGAAGAAAGAAACAAACAAACAAACAAATAAACAAGTGAAAAAAGAAACAAACAAACAAATAAAGAAAGAAAGAAAATGAAAAAAGGTGGAAAATTGCAATGAATAGCGAAATTATATAAAGAAAGAAAGAGAAGAAAGAAAAAGAAAGAAAGGAAAAAGAAAGGAAAGGGAAATAGAGACTAATGAAAAGAAAGAAAGAAAGAGAGAAAGAAAGAAAGAAAAAAAGAAAGAAAGGAAAGGAAAGAGACGGGAAATTACAAAAAATAGTGATATTAGATAAAGAAAGAAAGAAAGAGAAGAATGAAAAAAAAAAGAATTAATGAATGAAAAAGAGGCGGGAAGTCACAATGAATGACGAAATTGAATAAAGAACGCTGAACGTGTTTGTGGACGCCGAAGTCACCACGAAAACCGAGGTGTAACATTTTGTAAATAAGTTGTATCTTTGGAGGCTTTGATCCAGCCGACATTTCTTTACCGAATTTTTAATCTCATATTCAGAGAAAGCTCTTTTTTCCTTTTTTTACTGTAAAGACAATTCTTGGTCGATGTACGGTGAGAGAAAAAGTTTTCCAATCAATCAATTCAGATCCAATGAACGAAATGAAGAAATAAACGCACATATTTCCTGGCTGACATTTTCAGTAATCCAAAATGGCGAAGAACAATAATCACTAAATTATATTGGGGAAAAAATTGAGCGTTCCCATGCCCTATAAATGGCGATGATGTTATGTTGGACTGTTACTAGATTTGAGTGGTTGAAATAGAGGAGACTGGAGTTTAGGATAGAGACGAAGAGAGTGTACGCTGCCTCTCTAAGGGCTTGTTGTAAAACAAACACTCTACGCTATTTTCGCTTTTTGCTTTTTTTTCGTAAAGGTGAATTTTCGAAGATAGACTTTTGAAGAGCGCGGGAAACCAGTTTTCAGTAAATGGTCAAAAATCGACCATCGTTTTTTGTTTTGTTTTTCATGGTTCGAACTATTTTTCTTAAATTTTAGTAATGAACACCTTTATTGTATAAATGAATTGTCGAAGGTTAAGTTAGTGGGAGAACTGCCTCTATAACGGTTCACTACAAAAGGAACACTGAAAATGTGTAAGAGCAAAAAAGCGCCACAAAGTGAACCCTCTAGAATAGGGATTGCCTGTATCATTTTTCTTTTTTCCAGAGACAATATTATCATTTGTATTTTCAGCTAATATTTTTGAATACAGAATTTACTTTGTAAAAACAATTAGTGGGATGTTTTTACGTAAAAAAAAAAACATTATTTGATTCCATAACGTCTCAATAGATATCAAAACGAACAATTTATTCCTTCACAATAGAAATAATATTTTTTATATCAGATTCTTTCTCCATTCAGAATTATGACCCTAACATCCGTATACGACTTAATGGCAATAAAGCCCGTGGACAGCCAGTGTACGTCGAAGATTTTTAAGTTATTTCAAGTTTAATACAAAATTGATACAATATTCTTATTTTACAATATTTGCGCTAACTTTTCGAAAACTGTGTAAAAATATTGACGTATTACACATCGTTTAAAGCAATGAGTATTTACTAAAAATAATTGAAAGAAAAGACTATTTGCTCTTTATGGCTAAATACTTTCGTCACATATTCTTAAACATTCATCCTCAGTGGTATTTTATACGTTTCGATTTTTTTTTTCAATTTCAGGAAATGTGTTGTTTTCTTTCGTTTTGTGCAAAAAATCCTTTTCAAGATGTCTTCTTTAGAAATTTTTTGAAAGACGATTTTTCTGGCAATTATTTCTAGGATTGAGTTACAATCTCGAGTGTCGGACTAGGGTAATGGCGTCGTGGCAAGGAAGGGAAATGGCACAATAATATAGATCGTATCAGAAAGAAGGAAATAAAAGAATGACAGAAGAAGAAAAGAGGTGAAAGAAAAACAGAAAAGGGGACAACAACGAGGTAGAAAGAAAGAAACAAACAAACAAACAAACAAAAAACCGACGTATGAGATGTACAAACAAAGAAAGAAAGTGAAAGAAAGAAAGAAAACGAAAGAAAAAGGAAAACAGGAGAAAGGAGAAGGATAATGGACATGAAAGAAAAAAGAAAAAGAAAAGGAAATGAAAGAAAGGAAAGAAGAAGAAAGAAAAACAATGCATAGGATAGACAGAGAAGTAAAGAAGGAAATGAAAAAAAAACGAGTAAAAAAAGGTGAGAAATAAGAGACGAGTGATGGCCAATCGAATAAAGAGAGAGAGAAAGAGCGAAAGAAAGAAAGAGCGAAAGAAAGAAAGAGCGAAAGAAAGAGAGAAAGAAAGAAAGAAAGAAAGAAAGAAAGAAAGAAAAAGGAAAACAGAAGAAAGGGAAAAATAATGGAAATGAAAGAAAGAAGGAAAAGAAAAAGGAAGAGAAAGAAATGAAAGAAAAACAATGAAAAACAATGCGTGAGATAGACAAAGAAGAAAAGAAAAAAAGAAAAAACGAGTAAAAAAGGCGAGAAATGGGAGACAAGCGATGGACAATCGAATGAAGAAAGAAAGAAAGAAAAAAAAGTGAGACGTAGACAAAGACAGAGAGATGGGTGAAACAAAAAAGAGAGAAAAAAAGACCAGTACGATAGACAAAGAAAGAAAGAAAAGGAGAACTTAGGTTTGAGATAGACCAAAAAAGAAATAGGAAAAACCAGTGTGATGGACGAAAAGAAAGAAAGAAACAAACAATTAATAAAGAAAGGAAGAAATAAAAGTAGATGGAAAGAAAGAAAAAAGAAAGAAAAAAATTGTGAGATAGACAGAGAAAAAAAGAAGGAAACAAAAAGCTGAGCAAAAAAAGCAGAAAATAGAAGACGACTAATGAACAAAGTAAGAGAGAAAGTTCGAGAGACATAAAGATAGAATAAATGAGTGAGTCAAAAAAGAAAGAGAAGACAAGACTCGTACGATAGACAAAGAAAGAAAGAAAAAAGAGAACCTATGTTTGCGATAGAGAAAGAAAGAGGAAAGATCAGTAAGATGGACAAAAGGAAGAAAAAAAGAAACAAACAAAGAGAGAAAGAAAGGTAGAAGCAAAGAAAAAAGAGAGAAAAAAGAAAGAAAAATCAAAGAAAATGCTTAGAAAACGCATTCTAACAAAGGATAAAAGCACTGGGAAAAAATTACAGAATCAAAAGGAACGAATGCAGAGAGCAAAGAAAGCCGAACAAAGATATGAGCATAAAGAATGGAAGACCGTAAATGTCAAATCAAAAGTTGTTGGCTTTTATCCAAAACCTGTGTGACGTGTCAGCGATTCTTTTGGCTTATTACACTCAAAGGAAACATAAAAAAGACTGACTAAAAAGACATTGAGATTACCAATTGGCAACGCTGCACATGGATACGACCTCCCCATTGACATTTCGACTTTAGGGAAGTTCATGCTAATATTGTTTAAGTACTTCCATTCTGCTTCAGCCATGATGTTGTGTTTGGTTTGGTTGTCTTTCCTTCGCTTTATGTTCTACCGGTAGGAGGAGCTGTGATTCGTCAGTGGCAGACATATTGCTGCGAAATTGAATCAAGCGATTCTTGTTTCTTCTCGTGTTTTTTGTCGATATTATTTCATTATGTTTTAGATTCTTCTTCTATCTTTTGATATGCACGAATATATAGAATTATATATACGTTTGCATATATATATATGTATGTGTGTGTATGTATATATATATATATATATATATATATATATATATATATATATATATATATATATATATATATATACACGCATGTGCTGATATACGAATATATACTAGCATAATTTTTTTTGCACTGATTGACACTCTAATCTACGAAAATGAATACACAGGCACACACACACACACACACACACTGACATGAATATATATATATATATATAGAGAGAGAGAGAGAGAGATTTATAAAGCAGCAGTTATCGTAAGTCCACGGTTGAACGGAGACTTTTCTCTGTTCATTCCATGACAACCATGATTGCGCTAAACTCTGCCATATCTCATCGCCATACCTTTCAATTTCATCCCTCTAATTTGTGTTTTCTTTTTTGTTTGCTGTTCCTTTGGCATCAATGTGTATCCCTTTTTGCTAAATGTCCAGTACATCTTTATTTTTGTCATTTAATTACTTACTATCTTTTACTTTTACTCCCAGATCCACGTTGATCTTTTCTATATCTTTTCAGGGTTAGTTCAAGCATTGCTCTTTCCTTTACACTCTGTTCAATTTGGAGTTTGTTTCCAAGGTATTTAGTTATTTTCCATGTTTTTTCATCCAAAAATCTAAGGTCACTTCGCATTTTTCCCAATACAGTGATGAAAGCAACGCTTCGGTTTACGGGCGAGTTTAAATGATTTCAGTTCAAATTCATTGCTGAAACGGCGCGAAACTATTCCTGTCTATGCCCTTTGCCAACAAAGCAGCCTTCATTTTTTTCTTTCAGATTGAACTGGTTGGAGGATACAATCATCAAATGATCGTCTCTGATGCTGGTCTTCATTGGGCGACCACGTCTCTTCTTGTCCTGATAATTCCTAAATTGACAATTACATTATGAATTGTAGTTTTACTAACACTGCGCTTTTTTTCACGCTCTGAATAGCCTTTGTGGTGTAATGTAACTATTTTAGCGCGCTGGACCCGGTCGAGAGGTTTTTTGTTCTTTCTATCAGTTACAATCTGACGACTCCACGAAATTGATTAGAACAAAAGTTAATGAATAATGGCGAGCTTGTTCAGAGTAAAGGCTGATGCAATGTGACGCGATAATTACGTGCAATAAAAATGTCTGATTCAATTTGACCCATTAGTTGCAAGAATTCATTATTTTCATTGGTGGTCTTAAACGTTTGGGAAACACAGTAAGCTTAAGGGCAAGGCACTTTTCAATGCGTCTCTATTTTTAGTAAATGCTCTCCAACCAATCGTTAAGCACCGTTTTATTTCACTGGCGTGAAGGATAGAGTTGTCATTAGACTAGTCTGCCACAATACCATAAGTAAGGAGTGAATTCACTATGCAAAAAACACTGAGATCAAAATCGAAGTCACCGAACTGGAGAAAGTAGATCATTACATCTACCAATGACAACGAATCTCTACGAGACCCTCAAAAGAAGAAGAAATCGAGCGAAGAATCACACTAGCATGGCAAGCCTTTGGCAGAGCTAGCTCAACCTTCAAAAATAAGAAGATCCCATTAATCCTAAAAAAGAAGGGTGTATAACCAATGCATCCTCCCAATAGTCACTTATGGAGCTGGAACCTGGAACCTAACCAAGAGACAGATCTGCAAATTGAGAACTATGCAACGTGCACATGTAAAAGTTATGCTGGGCCTCACATGGAGAGACCACAAGACAGCACAGTATATCCGGGAAGAGACAAGAGTCAGGGACATCATATAATCTATAAAAAATCTCAAATGGCAGTGGACTGGCCATGTTGTAAGAATGGCGGACAATCGATGGACATCGTGACTCACGACATAGATCCCCCAAAATCACATGCGCAACCGAGGCCTGTAGAATATTAGATGGAGAGACGAGCTAGACAATTCCAGAAAGTACTGGCTCCGCGATGCCCATGATAGAGAAGTGTGGCGAATCCTGGGGAAGGTCTATGTCCAATGACGGACGTTGAAAGACTGATGATGAACCTTTCTCGTTAGCCATAACACCACTGTGAGACAATCCATCATTCTCCGTATACATACACAGTGTTTTTAGGGCCAGTCACGCAATAGGGCCATCTTGTAAGAACCATTCCAGACGTATGTCATCATCATCATCATCAGTCTTTTAACGTCCGTTGTTGGACATAGACCTCCCCAAGGATTCGCCACACTTCTCTATCATGGGCGTCGCAACCAATGCACTCTTTACTTGGTCCACCGAGCAATGCTACTTGACTTTTTCTAAAATAAAATAGAAAAGGGACGTAAGTCGTTGTGGTTCCTATACAAGGTGTTCCCCTTGAATTCAAAATGCTATGGTGTTATGAGCTTTAAAAAAAGTTGTTTGGCGAATTGAACCAGCTGGTTATTCGGTCCCAAATCGTTGGTTTCGATGTAGTTCTATTAACAGGAACCTGCTGTATATATCATCATGACAAGTCTATTCCGGTCGACTGACGTTCTAAGGCTTTACTCAGCTCATTTCATCTCGACGGTGACTGTACTAACTGTTATTATGTCTCATCGACAGACAATCATATGTCTGGTCTCCTTCCAGTTCAGTTGCAATCTTTTGGGTACCAATCGACTAATCTTTTGTTTCATCTCACATCTTACCTTCTCACCATGTGTTCTGCTCACCTTATTTGTATCACTACTATGATTGTTTTTCTACCTTGGTCTACTCACGGATACATGTTGGTCTCTTCTTATCCCTAGATGATCCCAACAAGAGACAATTTATACATCTTACATGTGAAACAAGAAAAGAAACACTGAAGAAAATTACATAGATTGCATTGACAGATTTTGGGAAATAGGTTACTGAAGTGACACAAAAAAATTGAAAAGTTTTCCAATGTTTAGTATTCAAAGCTGTAATAGTGTAAAAACTATATATATATATATATATATATATATATATATATATATATATATATATATATATATATATATATATATATATATAGTGAAATTTAGTTCTTATACCGCCTTTCCTTGTTCACGTTGACAGAAAGTAATATTCATTAATTATACCATCCTGCGAGCAAAATTTAGCCCTTCAACTGTCTTTCTTTATTCACATTATCGGATACCAATATCCATTACTTATCATATATATATATCATCATCATCATCATCATCATCATCATCAATCTGTTAACGTCTGTCGTTTGACAAAGACCTTTCCCAAAATTTGCCAGATCTCTATCATGGGTATCGCAGAGCCAGTACTTCCTGACATATATATATATATATATATATATATATATATATATATATGTGTGTGTGTGTGTGTGTGTGTGTGTGTGTGTATATATATATATATGTGTATATATATATATATGTGTGTGTGTATGTGTGTCTATACACCTATTTTCTTATCTGTCTATTTACATATATACATATACATATATACATGTATGAGCTTAAGCAACGTACTGAATGTGTGATAGTATGTTATCAATTACAATTAATATAGTTGTTGTGCCCTGCACAAATGATTAATTCTAATGCATCCATGCATACTTGCACACATGTCTGTCTATACGAATATGTACGTCTACAAGTTTCCCCCCTTCATTTGCCTTGCGAAAGTTCAGAAATCGAAGAAAGGTCGCAATAATATCTTTAATCTATTTCAACAAGACTTCCAATATTGTCATCCGTTTCTTATATTGTCGGGTTAACCATAATCCATATCAATATTTAATTACGCGGTACTGGATGGGATAATAGAAAGTCTACAGCCACACTGAAGAGATTTAATACATCGAAACAGCAGTCTGTGGATAACATAATAATATATATATATATATATATGTATATATATATATATATATATATATATATATATATATATATATATATATATATATATATATGTGTGTGTGTGTGTGTGTGTGTGCGTGTATGTGCGTGCGTGCGTGTGTGTGTGTGTACGTGTATTATAATTAAATGGATATTTGCTCCGACAGAATGATTTTAAAGACGTTACTTTTAGTGAGAAATCTTTTTGAACTGACCTCCACGTTTTCACACTGAGAAAATATGCCAGTTAGCCTAAGCAGCATAAATCGCTAACCAATAAAGATATGGGCTGCTGCAGGGATCGAACCTGCGTACTATCAATGAGGCCATAAGTACAAACATGTCTGTGCACAGCGACATATATAGAAAGAGGGAGAGGGAGAGAGTTCTCAATAATTTTTGTTTCTCTTATCATGTCTATTGTAAATTTATGCTGATTTTTTTCCAATAAGAGAAAAACATCAGTTGAGAATTAACAAGTCAATATATTCTTAGAATTGTAAGATTAGCTTTTTCTAATATAAAATGTCATGGTATAAGGATAAATACCATTGTGGCTTCATACTTCAGTTCTTGGTATCTTCAAGCCAATTGGACCAATTGTTCTAAATTGGGCCCTGTGCCTAAAGAAGGCCCGCCGCTGGTGTGGTGTATTCTTGTCTTGTCAAATACACGCAACAAAACATTGCAATATAGATGTAACGCCATATTTTAGGTTTGACAGAAAAGAAAAGAAGTTTCCTGTGAATTCTTTAAAAAGTCAGTTGTGTTTGTTTTCATTGTTTGAAACTGTCAAATAAACCTGTCGTCATAACAAATTGGTTTAGCTGGTTAGCCGACTGACTGTGGAGCTAGAGGGATGAAAATTTGAACAATTTTTCTATTCTATTGTGTCTGGAGAAGACAGTTCTTTTGTTTTTTTCAAAATCCCTAATCCAAAGATATTCTTGGGGGGGTCAATAAACAATGTAAGTATATACTAAATTGGTCTCTTAGTTTGTATCCAGCTGTACTCGCGCTTGTCTCTTGGAAATTCGGACTTCTTTGAGTGATCACGGCCTTACAAAAGGCGAGAGAAGTAACTCATTCATTGATCACCACTTTTTCTAATTTTTTAATAGATTACCCTGTTTTTTTACACTGTTTATATTTTGAAATTTCTTTTCTCTGAATATGAATGTTAATCATTTATAGATCAGCGTAAAAATGCAGTTCTCAGAAAGGTTTCAGCGAACGTTTTGATAGCTTTCCAATCTCCCACAGAGATATGAAATCTATCATATAACTTTTAATACCTCTAAGATTTTACAGACCTTGTCTGTAAACCAGGTGCCTCGAAGAATCCTTCCAACTGCACCTGCTGTATCTAAAGCTGACCCTGAATATTCTAACCTATCGACAACAAAAGGACTAGTCAAGATGTTCTGCAAATCGTTTATTGCCACATTATTTCAAACAGTAGACGCTGCATTGTATTTAAAAATGACACCAATATTTACGTTAAAGTCAGCTCAGGGAAACAATGTATTCAGATATCAGCAGACTGAGATAGATAGTTAGAGAGAGAGAGAGAGAGAAAAGGGATTGGGGAAAGAGATAGACAGATAGAGAGATTTGAGGTGTCTAGAAAAAAAACGTCTCTGTTTGATTTTTCAAAATTCCTTCCCTAAATTTTTAGAAGGGGGTTCAATTTACAACAATAATTCATGCTAAATCAGTCCCTTGTTCGTGACTGGATGTGTTCATGCTTGGTATTTAAAAATCCAGACTTTTTAGTGCCCAACTAAAGGTGCTAGAAGTTGCTTATTCATTGATCACTCCTTTTTCCAAATTTTAATTAATCACCCCCATCACAGCATACTGCAAAAATACGTTGGTCACATAGCAGTTTCTATTGAGTGACTCACCAATTCATCGTAAATTCATGCTGCTTTTTGACGGAATACATAAAAAAAAAATCAGAATATCCATAGTCAATTAAAGAGTCTACATATTCTGCGAATTGTAAGATTAGCATTTTCTGAAATCAAATGTCACGGTTCAAAACAAAACTCTATTTTAGCTTCATTTTTTGGCATCAATACGCTAACCTTTCAAGAGCAAAATGACTAATGGTGATGGGTCAATTATTTATAGCTAAAATTGTTCATTGCCAATATTAATTTCAAACAGAGTTATCAGCAGACGTTGGCTTGGATTTGAATATTACACTATTCGCTAAATCCAGTTTTGATAGATAGATAGAGAGAGAGAGAGAGAGAGAGAGAGAGAGAGAGAGAGAGATAAAAAGACAGATACGAATAGACTGAAATAGATAGATATGAATCAACTAATAGATAGATATTTTGGTATATATATATATATATATATATATATATATATATATATATATATACATATATATATAGATATATTATCAATAGACTGAGATAGATAGATAGATAGATAGATAGATACTGACCAGCTACATGTGACAAAAATGAGAGTTTTATAGATAGATAGATAGATAGATAGATAGATAGATACTGACCAGCTACATGTGACAAAAATGAGAGTTTTATAGATAGATAGATAGATAGATAGATAGATAGATACTGACCAGTTACATGTGACAAAAATGAGAGTTTTATAGATAGATAGATAGATAGATAGATAGATAGATAGATAGATAGATAGATAGATATAAACAGACCAAAATAGATAGATAGATAGATAGATAGATAGATAGATAGATAGATAGATAGATATAAACAGACCAAAATAGATAGATAGATAGATAGATACTGACCAGCTACATGTGACAACAATGAGAGTTTGATCGATATATCGATAGATAGAAATATGAATAGAATGGGATAGATAGATAGATAGATAGATAGATAGATAGATACATACATACATACATACATACATACATACATACATACATACATACATACATACATACATACATAGCATTAGACAGAGAGATAAATTTACATATATAAAAAGATAGACGTCAAAGCCTGAGATAGATAGATAGACAGACAGACAGACAAGAATAGACAGGCCAGTAAAACTGATAGCTACTCTTGTAACAGCAGTGCATTTCAGGGTCAGATGTAATGCATAGGTTAGCGAACCTCGAGTACTTCCTTTTTATGTTTTGAAGGCCATTGTTTTGAGCATGAAGTAAAATGAGTGTGCCAAGTTCAAACCAAAAAGAAGTGAGGCTGAGGCACAAGTTACAGATAGGTTTAATCAAAACAAAGGACAGAATGCGTCATCACACAAGGTCAAAAGTGAAAGGAGACCTCCCCCACTTCTCACAGGGTTAAAAATAACTGGAAATGAACTCTTTGTGGCCGTTAAGGGGTCAGAAGTGAAGGTCAATTTTATCATCCTCAGTTGGGGTGTCAGAAGCAAAAGAGGTCCCTTTTCCTCAATTAGGGGTCAAAAGTAGAAGGAAACTTTTTTCTACCCGTCTGAAAGTTTTAGCATATTTTTACAACTGGAGCAATTTCCCTGGCAAGGGCAAGTACTTCAGCTATCGGTACATTAATCTCTCAAGTGGAACCTTACTTTCCGTAAAATATTAATTCCTTTTTGTGCGTTCATAGATAAGTTTTTATGGGATCTCAAACGAAGGAAACACTAACTAACCTTCAAAGGTCAAACTAAAGGGTCAAAAGTGAAGAGAAACTTTTTCCACCGCAGGGGATACAATGTCAAGAGATAAAATTCGCAGAAAAACCTTTCTCTTTTCAAATGATCAAAAGTGAAAGGAAATTCTTCCTTCCTTTCGAAGGGGTCAGTAGTAAGGGGTCACAAATGAAACGAGAATCCCCACCCTTTCAAGGATCAGAGGTGAAGGAAACTGTTCCCCCAATAAAGGGACAAAGATGAAGGCAGAGGCGTAACTGAAGGGGGGAGCTTTTTTAAAACATGCCCAAGGTTCTATGTTAGCGCCCCTATATGCTTTATAAATAGTAGCTCACCAACTGCATCTCTACTGATGTTATGCAATGAATACTCTTTCTAAATATTGAAGGGGGCCCTAAAGAGACCAAACCTGCCGGTGCCCGGGTGCCTAGCTACAGCCCTGGGTGGAGGAAAACTATTTTACAAGTCTGAAAGCTCTTGTCTTTTTTTTTTTTTAATCCTTCCATATTTTACCCAACGTAGACATGTACTTCAATTGATTGATATATATATATATATATATATATATATATATATATATATATATATATATATCTTTTCATATATATATATATATATATATATCTTTTCATATATATATATATATATATATATACATATAAATAACGCGAAAAGCGAGCTGTATCTGTTGTTTTACTTACTGATCCCTCATCGTTAAAAACGTTTTTGGGGTAGCCTACGTAAGTAAACCTTGTTTCAAAAAATAAATATGGATTATGAAAAAACAAATCTATAGAAAATATGAATATGCAATATACATAAAACCTTTTATGAAATGACAAACTGCATGTATGGCAAAAACTATATAACGAAGGGAGGTGGCGTTTGATCAACACTGCTGCGATGCCATGTTGATATAACTGTTTTGTTTTTAAAATCCCCAAAACGGTTATATGGTAAACAGCTGATGATCCTAACAAGAGATGATTTATACATTGTACAATAATAACAAAAGATAAGAGAAACAAAGAAAAAAACGCTTACATAAATTGCATTGACAGGTATTGGGAAATGAGTGACAAAAAAATCTATTGAAAGGTTTTTTAATGTTTACTGTCTAAAGCTGTAAAGCTTTCTAGACTCTCTCTCTCTCTCTCTCTCTCTCTCTCTCTCTCTCTCTCTCTCTCTCTCAATATATATATATATATGATGGACAGTCTATAGCCACACTGAAGAGTTGTATCGCAACGAAACAGCTATCCGTGGATGATACAATAATTAACGCTCCTCTGTTCAGGGTTGAGCACTCTCCAAGTGAGGTAACTCGTTCGTTGTTAGCTTATGCAAAGCTCATCCATAGTAATGGAGCACTCTGGTGGATGGGGAATTTAAGCTTAAATGAGTATATCACTTAAATTCCGCCTTACTGACCGTCCAGTTCCCTTCAGCAGAGGTAGAATATCGGCCTCCGGGTCTGAAGCAAAGGTTTCAATCCTACCTTGTGGTACTGGATTGGATAATGGTTAGTCTATAGCCACACTGAAGAGTTGTAATACAACGAAACAGCTGTCTGCAGATGACATAATATATATATTTATACATATATATATATACTACCCAAAGTAACTATTTCCTATTTCTTTTCTCTAACCTCTTTTTCTTCTTACATTTTATTTCTCTATTTTTTATCTTACAACCTAAACTGTTGCTAAAACTGTCAATAGAGGTTTCTCTTAGTTTTCAAGTTGGTCTGGCTGGCTAGTTGGCTGGCTATGTATGTATTACGCGTACAGGTCATACCAATGGAGCCCCCAACACGGCATGCTGTCGAAAGACGTTGGTTACGTGACGGTTTCTACTGAGTGACGAACCAGGCCTATTTTATTTCTATAACTCTCCGTTAACACCAAACTCTCTCTCTCTCTCTCTCTCTCTCTCTCTCTCTCTCTCTCTCTCTCTCTCTCTCTCTCTCTCTCTATCTATCTATCTATCTATCTCTCTCTCTCTCTCTCTCTTGGCTTTTCCATTTTTTCTTCCGACTCCGTTTGTTTCTTTGTTTGAACTTCTTCTTCTTCTTTGGTTCCCGTCCTTTCCTTCTTTTTTCTCTTTCTTCTCTTTAATTATTTTTCTTCTGTTTTATCAAACGCCAAGTAAGGCTTGCTATTGCTAAATATTTATTCTTTATCTCAGTCAGCTTTTTTTTTCTATTCAAATTTTTTCACTCATTCATTTATTTATTTTTTCACATTTATTCTGTGAAAATCGAGATGTATTTCGTAAGATAATATCATTTCGCCCGCTTTTATTTATTGTACAAACGGTGAGAAATTTACATAAAAATAACAACGAAGCCGGTAATATCAGACGTGAAAATTCAGTTTGTCTTTTTCTTCATATATATATATATATATATATATATATATATATATATATATATACATTCCATTAAATTTTTTCTTTTACTCTTTTGTGATCGAGTTCCCTCCCCTTACACACTATCTTTTCTCACAATCTTTAAACATGATCATCTGTATCTTAACAAACATCGAATGGTAGCCCAATGGTTACATTTTTCAACCGGGATTCACCTTCCAGAGCTTTCGGCAAAATTACTCGAGATACGCCAGTTCTTGCACGATCAATTCTGGTCAGTGCATAAATTCGTGACCCCTAGGGAATAGCAAGCGTCGTAAGTGAGAATGGAAAAGTGAGTGACGCCACTTTGGGTACTAGTCGCTCTTAAATCTCACACATCGCAGGTCGAGACAAGATAAACTTATGATATGTGAAACTATGAAATTGTGATATGGAGAGCCAAAACGGGGAGGAGACTGATGCCATGGCCAACAAAAGAGCCCTAGTGAGCAAGTTTCGATATTTGAATTAAATGATTAATATAATTCTATGAATATTGCCACTGCGTTACAATCTGTGCATCCCTGATAGTCACCTATGGAGCTGAAACATGGAATCTAACCAAAACATTGACCCTCAAATGGAGAACAATGCTATACACACATGAGGTGATCATGCTCAAGATCACATGGGGAAATTAGAAGACAACACACTATTTTAGAAAATAAACTGGGATCAGATATATCATAGAAACCATTAGAAAACTCAAATGGCAATGGGCTGTTCATATTGCGAGAATGGCTGACAGACAACTGCTGGACCTCACGACTCACAACGTGGATCCACAGGGATCCTGTTCGTAACAGGGGCCGACGAAATATAAGAAGGCGTGACGAACCAGACAAGTTCAGAAAGTACTGGCTCCGTGAAGCCCATGATAGAGAGGTCTGACAAATCTTGGGGAAAATCTGTGTCCAAGGACGGACGCTAAAATGATGATGATGATGATGATGATGATGATGATGATGATAATGATTGCAACGCTTATAACGTTGGATTTGGGTGATATCTTTTCCTTTCCTTTTTAGATCTCAATTTCCATACTTTGTCCCCTGAGTAGCAGAATCTGCATCGGGTTGAACTCCGCATTTGTCTGATTTATGAACTGAGTTGGCACATCGATGTGCGCTGCTTCTTCGATTTTCCATGTCTATAATCTGGACTTCTTCCCAGAGAGGATAGTATTCACCTTTCTCTCACTCTTGATGTTGTGAGACTTGTCAATGTTGATTCGAAACAACTGTTTTCCCCCAATTGAAGGCAGCAATTTTTCCACGAGTTTCTGTTGGGAATTGATATACATAAAGGGTGTTATATTGTATCAGGATAACATTGGACGACTTATATCTTCCGTGACCTGGCAAAATTGATACAGCTTTGGTAGGATATTTTGAATCGTCTGATGTATTCTCAAGATATTGTGCATTCAGATTACTGTTTATTCAGGTATTTACAGAATTCTCTCAAGAAAGAACATTTCAATTCCTCGGAAGACTGCAAAGGGCTCATAAAGCAGTTCTTCTCTGAGAAGAAAATGTCTCGGAGAAGCGAATTATGAGATTGGTTAAAAGATGGTAGAAAATAATGGAACGATATTGTAAATAGGTTGTTCCATAAAGTTAAAATCGAAAATAGAATTGAAACAATTCCTTTTAAACATTTTCTGGTCTTTCGTTTGTCTGGGCTTTCTTTTTAATTTTATCGGATGAAGTATTATGAATGGTTATTATTTTTTAAAATTTGTTTGACAACTTTTTCCTTCAAGATAAAGAATAAGCCTCAAGGCCTTTTCTTTTTTCTTTTCACTCGGGCCGATTACACTCCGGTTGTGAGTAAATAGTATTGATTGGTCAATAAAGAGATAGCCTTAAGGCCTTCCCATTGGTCTTCTGATCTCTGCTTTTAACTCACTACTGACAAAGATGGCAAAAGGTTCTATCCTTACTTTCATATTTCTTTGTTTTGGTGTTTTTGTGTGTTTGAGTGTTCCAGTGCTCCTAGCCATATAGTTATGACTTGAAAATTGGCATCAGTACTCCACTAGACCCCTAATAAAATGTTGTTTTTTTTTAGATTCGTGGTGAAAAAATTTTTCTTTTTTCAGGGCCTTATTCTGGCGGGTTTAATAATAACATTTAGATCTTAGAGGGGATTTTTTTTGCTCTATTTTAGATTTTCATTCAGTATGAATTACATCGACATTCTCCAGGAACTAGATGTTTCTAGATGTTTTGTTCACTTTATTTTAGATATTTTCTAGTGGAAAACACTATTGATATCATAAATAAATTTTATTCTGATCATATTTATTCTTCGAAGGGAATGCGATTTTTTTTCAAACACACTGTATTTATTTTGCCAAGAAATATATTTATATTCCCCAACTCAGCAAATTTCAAATGAAATTATTATCGGGACCTTTGGAACTGAAGGGTCGTTTCTCGTCTCGAAAAGACCATATTGATTATCTGTTTCTGTAAAACCAGACACTCCAATACGAAGGAGAAAGGGGGTCGGTGCAGACATCGCTTAAGGCTTCATGGCCTTTCAGATGAGATAAGTGCTCGCCAGTTTCCCATGAGAATCAAGACACCGTTCACAAGATAAACACAATGTGCCATCGAGCAAAGCGCGTCTTTATTCGAACAGAAAATCTTATCAAAAAAATTATATAACAAACGTATTCGTGCTGTCGAAAAATGATAATAAAAATGATATGAAATATGAATGAATAAAGACATGTAAAACGGGTCTGGTTAGTCACTCGATAGAAACTGTCAAATGACAGACATCTTTCTCTGGGAAGAAGTCTTCAGGTTTTTTTTGGGGGGGTGAGGACAAATGATAGCTATCAGATCAAAATACACTTGGGGTTCCTCTCAAAGACTCAAGCATTTTGTATGAAATGGGTGAATTTGAACAAATTGAAAAATTGACGTTTTTGCGCTAAGAAGGATTGTAAATTTGATATTTATGTTGCTTTTTCCTGGAAGGAAAGATCGCTTAGTCGATTATTCCATCGAATTAGATAACCAGAGGGTGAATATCTAAACGGAGACAGAAAAATCGAAAATTCAAAGTATTCGCTTATAGAAGGCTTCTAAGTACGATTCTTATGACAGAATCATGGTTTTCCAGGAAATAAGGTATTTTGCATTTTTATTTGGTTATTTCCATCCATTGAATTAGATATCCATCGGGCGAATTCAAAATGGCGTCGCAATAATCCAAAATTTGGTGTATTGAACAACCATCAAAGATGACAAAAGGTTCTATCCTCTTTTTTTTATGTGCTAGTGTTTGTGTGTTTGAGTGTTCCAGCGATCCTGTCCATACTATTTTTGTCTGTAGGCTCTCAAAGTGGCATCAGTACTCCACTAAATCCCTCCGGAATTTTTTTTTTCGAATTTTGGTAAAAAAAATGTTTTTGTTACATCATCTTTGCTCAATTCTGACAGGTTTATTGAAAGCATTTAGATTCTGGGGAATCTAGATGTTTTTAGATGCTTCTATTCCGTTTCAGATTTTTTTTTATTTAATGGGAAACTCCAGTGATGTCATAAATAGAATGTATTCTTCGATAGAATATTTTACTTGCCTTCAATTCGATATGACTATAATTCGATATGGTTGTTCGATTATTGACTGTGATAGCGAGTTTGCTTATAGAATGAACGCTGACGCTTTCCAAATCTTGAAAACAACAATTCAGTCACAGTTCAGATTCTAGGCAGTCTGGGTCTGAAATGAAGCGCACAAAAATTATTTGCTGACGTCATTTAGATAATAGCCCGTGAAAATGTTTTGGCTGTTTATTTCAGCTTGGGTTTGCCTCCGCGAATGTCTTCAAAGTGAATCGCCTGATATTGAATTGTAAATAATGTCGAGCTTTGCCTTTGTAGACAACGATGACTTCAGAGATAACACCCTGACAGGAGCTGGAATATCGCATAGAACCGGTGCCGTGTTTGCTCAAACCGATCAACGATAACAATGGCTGCCGAATCAAATTACAGATGAACACCTTTCTATTTTCAACACAAATGGAAGAACGAAAAGCTGACTCTCCATCCACTGTAGCGATTGAACGAACATTAACGTCATACAGCGTTGTTTGATCTGGGTTTATATAGATATTAGCATCACCTGCAGTAGAAGACTGAGAGAGATGCGGCGAAGTCAGATTCACCTGGTGAGATTTTGCGAAAAAAAAATGTTCCATTTTATCATCAATCGTCACTGAAATGCTTCAAAGATCATCATCATCATCATCATCATCATCATCATCATCATCATCAGTAGTCTTTTAACGTCTGTCATTGGACATAGACCCTCCCCAGGATTCGCCGCAATTCTCTATCACGGGCGTTGCGGAATCAGTATTTCCTGAATTTGTTTAGTTCATCTCTCCATCTTGTGTTCTGTCGACCTCGTTTTCGTATGTGATCTCCGGGGATCCATGTTGTGAGTCGTGATGATAGTTCTTGTAAATTATCCATACGACACAAAGTTTTCAACTAAAGACAGCAAGCATGAAAGATAAGTCGGTAATATATGCATTAGAGGCATCCTCAACGTTTTCATGAAAGCCGCCGATAAGATTCCAAACTCGAGAGACTGCAGCAATTCTTTCAAGAGAGCCAGCAACAAGATGAGATTACAGAATTTTAAAGGAAGAGTTCACAACTCTGGCAAAATATCGCTGCAATCTGAAGTTAATATATCCATTTCAGAAGGAACGCTGGGATCTTGAAGACCGGGAAAAAAAATTGGTTAATTCAAATGTATATGGAAGCAGATACGATCATAATGTTAACTTAATCTCAGATGCAGATTATGGGAGCAAAAGAGGCTGCCTTCATACACAGGTGTGACGGTTTGGACTACACATGCCTCAGGTAAGGTCAATAGAGTCATTAGGATAAGAAAAGGCAAGATATATGTCCGTCTAAAGCTGTGCACGAAAGACGTCGCAGATATGGTTCTTCCACGTCAACATCCACACCGTAAAAAAACTGTGATGCAGAATGCTCTCAATACAGACCAATCTTCGTCATTGCTTGTCGATAACTTAAAGCATGTTTTATTCAAAGTGAAATAAGAATATTATAAGAGTTTTTCGCTAGAAATCTGTTTATTTTTAGCCCTCATTATGTTAAAGTGAGTTGCAAACATTGTTTTTTTCTTTAAATCATACGATTTTGATAGAATTGCAATGAATGAAATTATTGTCAAACTCCTAGAGAGTTGACTTTATTATTCAAATCAACCAGACGGCAAGTTGAGAGAGGAGGTAAAGAAAAAAAAGAAAGAGTAATGCTATATGTGTTGTGATGTCAATTCGCGATCAGGAAGAGAAAGAATGGGAAATTGGAATTTTTATGACATCCTCCGAAAATTTATTTTTTCTGATCACACAATCTTTTTTTTTTTAATATAATGTCCTGACAACGTTTTTTTTTGGGGGGGGGGGGGTCAGCAAGTTATTTTTTCATTTGATATTCATATTCAAGCTTTAGCCAGAATGGGATTTGGCTGTGAATCAGCCAGTATTATTCACTTTCATATCTGATATAATACCTCATAGGAATTTCTGCTGTTTTAGAAATGTATTTCCAATTTCTTCTCTAGATGTTGGATTGATTCTTGCCGTAACAGACCCCACAATCACGGAACTTGGTAAAATCACTATCAGTATTATCTATGGTGACAAGAAAAACAAAACACTTGCTGGATGTAGGGCGGCAAAATTAACCGGTATGGAGAGAAAATCAACGCAACGAAGTCCACCCGATACAGATTCGTTTGGATTAAAAGCTGCTACAGTCAACTACCCGACATGCATCTTCCTCAATGATCAAAATGCTACTCTGCTATCGCCTATAAAACATTGGTGGATGATCATAGATGGAAAATGTAAACAAACAATATAGGGCTTATTTCATTCTGATAAATATATCTATAAAATTAAGATTTCCGTGCCATAACTTGAAAACTCGACCGAATGAGCCAAACTGTCAGATCTTAAATATCTACAAAATTTATCTTACGGATACGATAGAGCTAAATGCATTGATACTAAAAACATTTTTAAATATTTTTTTTAATTATATATACAATGATTATAAATTGTGTTATATTATATATAAACTCTTATTCGAAATGATTTCCCGTCATTACCTGCTCAATGCGTCACGTGTCCTAGACAACGTAAATAGAATGAACAATCGAAGAAAATGAGGCTGCTACAGGAATTTCTATATAATATAACGCAATTCGTAATCATTCTGTCGGATCATATACATCCATTTCCTAATAAATATACATACAATGCAAAAGTTGTAGTAATCATCTCAAGTTGAAATAGAAGTAAGAGTAGAGGTTAGCCCTCTAGCAGCCAGGCTTGATATTTATTCATTCTATTTTGTAAGATAAAAGGATGGTTTTCTTCTTTTTATTTACAGTTTAACATATCACGTGCCCAGCATTGAATAGAATATATCTACTTTGAACAATAACAATTCTCTGTTACTGCCTTTCTATTTCTTAAAAAAATAATTACCCCATTTCGAAATCATTCTTAACCGGAAATAGCCTTGCTAATTTGATTTTCAAATTACTGCCAAAAGCAAAACAGTTTCAAAATGGCTATCTCGTCCATTAGGACCAGTGAAACTTACTTTAAATCACAACCTTTTGAAAACAGCCGATATCCATCCTCGTTTATTTCAATTGATATTCATTAGAGATTTTTCTCCTGTATTTTATCTTTCTTTTCATTTTTCCATTTCATATCAGAAACTTTTCAAACGAAATATTTAATTATGTTCGTTCGACGAGAATCCAATTATCATTGAAATCATATCAGCTTACTCTGTTTTTAAAATGAATTTGTTGAATATTAATTCAGTAAGAACTCCAGAGCCTTTATGAATGTTACTTTTGTTTATAAATCCTTGAAGCATTCAGTTGATTGAATAAGAAATAATTTCTTTCTTGGAGAAGATGGTATTTATCTTTCCATTAGAGATAAGTTTTCCTATCGGCTCTTGAACAATAACGACTGAAGAATAAAAGGAATGGTTATTAGTGTCGATCTAATGAAAACTTATATTCTGCAAATGAGTAATTCATCAAAGAAAAAAGAAAGATATAAACAAGGAAGGAAATAAATAAAAAGGAAGAATCAAAAAAGAAAAGAATGAAATATGGAGGGAAACGAAAATGATTATGAACGAAGGAAAAAATTAATGAGAAATTCCGTAAAACTCAAAAGAATTGAAAGAAATTAAGAAAAAACAGATAAATAAAATTAAGAAAAAAAAAGAAAGTGTGATATTTTCATGTGACATCTTACACAAACCCACATCATTTACTCCAACACTTAACCCTATAATACTGTTACTGCCCATCCTCCTGTTATATTTCTTTGTTCCTCTTTATCAATCACATGGAGAGATCACAAGACGGCACAATATATCAGGAAGAAAACAAGGATCCGAGACATCATGGAATCTATTAGAAAATTCAAATGGCAGTGGGCTGGTCATGTCGCAAGAATGAAAAACAATCGATGGACATCATGACTCACAACATGGATCCCCAAAGATCACATGTGAAACCGAGGCCGACAAATTACAAGATGGAGAGATGAACTAAACTAATTCAGAAAATACTGGCTCCACGACGCCCATGATAGAGAAATATGTTAGATCCTGAGGAGGGTCTATGTTCAACGACGGACGTTAAAAGAATGATGATGATGATGATGATGATGATGATGATGATGATGATGATGATGATGATGATGATGATGATGATGACCGTAAGGGAGGGTACAGCTAGTTTCGACAAGAGACCTACATGTAGGGCAGATGACCGTTGGAATTTCCTCGATCAGCCATAAGATGCAATTGTCCATTGTCCATCCTTCCACAAAATTTCTCTGAAATTCACTGAGAACATTTGGAGATATTGTGTTGCGTACCGATAGCTACGATGCAAGGTAGGTGACTTTGAAAAATTCTCAGTGTCGCTCCAAAATATATCGATTACTCTTCGATAAGATTTAATTCGAATTCATTGTGAATCTTTGGAAACATTGTACTGCGTAAGTTTGGCTATGGAGCAGGGGAGGTGACCGCGAAGAATTCCTGGATCTGCCCTAAAATAAACAACGATTCCTTAACCCATTGCCTGCTCTTCCTCAAAATTTCACTGAAATGCAATCAGAACTTTTGTCGGTATTGTATTGAATACAAATCACTACAATGCATGGGAGGTTAATTGTGAAAAATTTTTTGATGCACCCCCAAAATACAAAACCCGTCTGCCTTAGCCAATAGCCCATCCTTCCACAAAATCTCACTGAAAGATCGTTGAGAGATTTTATTGTGATGTGTACATATAGCTGGGAAATTCCTGGATCCGCCCCCAAGTTTTAACACTTCTTCTTTAACCCATTGCCCACTCTTCAACAAAATGTTGCCGAAATTCATTCAGGAATTTCAAAGATATCAGGGGTACTGAAAAAGTGGATCCAGTTCCGCATTGTGTTTGTATAGTAAATTTAAACCCCCACTGAAAGATAATGTAGCGGATGGAAATCACCCGGATTCATTTTATTCTATAAGTTAGAGCACCCTGAAGATAAGGGGCTAGAAAGATTCTCCGTAGAATTGCTGTGTATGCTGAGTAATGGTTACATACATACATACATACATACATACATACATACATACATACATACATACATACATACATACATACATACATACAGAAAAACCATGATTATCATAAGGATTCAGAAGCACATTTTTGAGCTGAAAAATTATTGCAAATTTCAATAAATCTATCATTGTTAGAGCACCCTGAAGATTAGGGGCTAGAAAGATTCTCCGTTGAATTGGCGTGTATGCTGGGTAACGGTTACATACATACACACATACATACATACATACATACATACATACATACATACATACATACATACATACAGAAAAACCATGATTATCATGAGGATTCAGAAGCACATTTTTGAGCTGAGAAATTATTGCAAATTTCAATAAATCTATCATTGTTAGAGCACCCTGAAGATTAGGGGCTAGAAAGATTCTCCGTTGAATTGGCGTGTATGCTGGGTAACGGTTATATACATACACACATACATACATACATACATACATACATACATACATACAGAAAAACCATGATTATCATGAGGATTCAGAAGCACATTTTTGAGCTGAAAAATTATTGCAAATTTCAATAAATCCGTCGTTGTCTCTCTAATTGAAAGAATCTCATCTCAAAATTGGGTTGTTCTTCTGAAAAAAAAAACAATCATATACATAATTCCTCGAGCGATCTCATACATTATTATGAATGGGAAAATAGCCTCTTGTTTACGGAGTGTTGTTTTGAAAATAATAATTCTACTTCTTTCACTCACTCGTAAAAACAATCTCTCTCTCTCTCTCTCTCTCTCTCTCTCTCTCTCTCTCTCTCTCTCTCTCTCTCTCTCTGTAAATAGAGGTGCGGTTTGCGTCAATTTTAGATGGTCACAAGATATGAAGTTCATTCCAGTATAGGTTTTTATTGTGAAAAGATCACCTGCTATAACCCGTCTAAGAAGACCCCGAATTGAAAAACACTTATAAGATACGTAGGCTGAACATAAAGAAGGTGGGAAACAACGTTAGCTCGATAAACAATATTGATTTTGCATCAAAATTTGAAGTCATGTAAAAATAAAAATCCATTGAAGAACAAATATGGTCGGAACGAATTCTATTCATGACATCAATGGCGTTTTCCATTGGAAAACATCTAAAATAGACTTGTTCTTTTTTTTTTAAATATCTACAAACATCCAGATTCTGGAGAATCCAGATATTATTAACAAACCTGTCAGAATGATTTCTATTATTATTCGGACAATCCTCATCTTGGTTGTTTTTCATACAACGTTTCGGCCGTTGAACTCTACGGCCTTCATCGGGTATCATCTGGTAGGTGTGGGGAAGTAACATGAACACATAGTGTAGTGGTTACAGAATCAGACAGAATTACTGCAAGCAATCTAATGGTTCTAGGTTCAATCCTAGTGTAAGACAATAATAATTCGAAAATACTACTAATGCTAAGAGGTGAGTGCGGTCAATATACCCCCATCGGTTAAATAAAGGGTTCGGTTCGTTACTTCCTCACACCTACCAGATGATACCTGATGAAGGCTGTAGAGTAAAACGGCCGAAACGTTGTATGAAAAACAACCAAGATGAGGATAGTCCGAATAATAATAGAAATAATGATAATACCTCATCTCAAAAATTCAGAGAAACACTGTCAGAATGAGTCCCAAAAAGGCCTTTTTTTTAAAAAGCCTTCTTTTTCTTTTTTTTAACTTAAAAGAAGTATTTTTTAAATGGGCCTAGTTGAGTCCTGATACCGATTTTCAAAGTCTGTAGACAAAACAGTATGGACATGAGTACTGGAGCACACCAACAAACACATAAACACATGCACATATTTAGAAAAAAAAGGAGGTTAGAACTCTTTGCCGTCTTTGATGTCTACGGTTGTTCAAAAACGAACTGAACACGTGGAAATCCCACGGGTATTGACAACGGAGATTATCGATTATCTCATCTTCATCTATTCTTCACACCGTTCGTCTGTACATTTCCATTTTTGCTCTTATCATTTCCCATCTTTGTCGCTGGTTCACGATTTTATCTGTCATACAAATATGGATTAATTTCACTTGCAAAAATTTTCCCACCTACCTCAGTAAACTACCTAACTTTCTTTTTCATTTCACTCCGATTCTACCCTAATATCACATTAATTAAACTTCATCCCCTTTCTTGCCGCACCAGACTCTAGTTAACTTTCTACTCTCCTTTCCTACGCTTTTTTTAACTACTTAACACCTTTTCTCTCCATCTTTCTCTCTTCCAACCCCTCCATTAAACTACATAACATCCCGTCCTCCCCTCTTTCTTTCCAAAGAGCATATGAAATATTCTGAATAGAATAAGTAATAACCATACTAGATAATGTAACCGTTTTCGCTAGGATAAAGGTCAAAACCAAATAAATAAATAGAAATCAGATTGTTATCATCGGTGCGAACGCAGACATAGAAGTACACAAAGTGGGGGGTCATGTGAGTATTATTCTTATATTCTGAATTCAATATCTCACTGAAAACAATTCTGAATATACTTTTGTGCAGGAATTTCTTAGTACCAAGTTGCTTGAAATATGTCTGGGAATAAGTTTCCTGTCATCTTTGACACTTCAAGGGGAAAAAAAGTTCGAACTTTCCCGACAATTTTAACTCAAGAAAAATGAAAAACAGTTTCCCCTGGATTTTGACTCCTAAAAGTGAATACATAGTTCCCCCTGGATTATTACCAATAAAAGTGAAA
This sequence comes from Thysanoteuthis rhombus, assembly GCA_963457665.1. Classification (NCBI taxonomy): domain Eukaryota; kingdom Metazoa; phylum Mollusca; class Cephalopoda; order Oegopsida; family Thysanoteuthidae; genus Thysanoteuthis; species Thysanoteuthis major. The sequence goes on from OY735241.1 coordinate 29,854,334, forward strand.
TTTTGAGGTTTCCCTGGATGTTAACACCTAAAAATGGGTGAATGTTCCCGCTTGATTTTGATCCAAGAAAGTGGGAAGCCCTCCCAACGATTTCGACTCATAAAAATCGGAAAAAAAATTCACCCACTATTTCGACAAAAAAAAGTAGAGAAAAGAATTCACCCTACATTTTGACGGGGGAAAATGGAAAAAAAGAAATCATCCTACCTTTTTACCACAAGAAGTGGAAAAAAAGAATTACCCCTCCATTCTGACAAAAATAGTGGAGGAAAGAATATGCCCTCCATTCTGACTGAACGGGGGGGGGGATGATTCTCCCACCATTTTTACCAAAACAGTAGAAAAAAAGAAATCACCCTCCATTTAGACCAAAAATGGGGGAAAAGAAATCACCCACCTGTTTGACCACTGTTTGAAAGTGGAAGAAAGAATACTCCCTCTCTATTGACCGATAAAAGGGGAAGAGATTTCATCCTCCATTTAGACAAAAAGGTGTTTAAAAAAATTCACCCTCCATTTTGACATGTAAAAGTGGAAAAAGAATCACCCCTTCATTTTTATTTTTAAAAAGTGGAGAGAAAAAAGAATTCACCCTCCATTTTTACCAAAAGAGTGGAAAGGGGAATTATCCCTCCATTTTCATTCATAAAAAGTGGAGAGAAAAAATACACCATCCATTTAAACCCCAATTGTGGAAAAAAATACCCCCCCCCCGATCTCGATAAGAGGAAAAAGATTTCCCCTTTTATCTTGACCCCAATTGGGGGAAAATCCCCTCTGTTCTAATTCATATAAGAGGGAGAAAGATTCACCCCCCATTTTGACCACTAAAAGTGAGAAAATAATCCCCTCACTTTGACCCCCAAGAGTCGGGAAAAATCGCCTCCCATTTTAACCCCTAAAAGTGAGAGAAAAAAAAATTCAATTCTCTTGATTTATAGTGATTTATATAGTAATAATATTAGTAAGTAATATTGTGCATTATATAATTCTCTCTCGTCATTGGTCGATTCACCTGGACGATCTACCAATGAAAAGAATACGTCGGATTTGTGACAAGGCTGTAATATTATTATCGTATTTTTAACCGGCCTTGCACCATTATCACCACTGCTACTGCAGAAAAAAATTGTTTAAGATAATCATTCCGTCCTTTTCCCTAGATGACAAGCAATACGATTCCAGGTCTGGTTTTACATTTCTTCATAGTCTTTTATAATCAGAAATGATACATCATTTAAACCTGTGGCTTACATGACTGATTGGAGTGACATCGTCGGTAGGCGTTCCTAGATAGCCAACAGGAGGGACCTTGTCGTCTCCCTGTGATTTATGGCTCTCTTTTTGACTTATTCATTCTTTTGATGGCCGACTGGAGAAGTCCTCGTAGAAAAAGCACGGTAAGATGTTCGAAGTATGAAACATTAAATCAACGTTTTCTTTCCCAAGCAAAACATTTGGAAGTCAGGGTGGTCTTCGGACCTACAACTTGTACCGCCAGCATATACTGCCTACTTGTACTACAAACAAAACCTTCATCAGATGGAGACCATCAGGTCAGTCAGGTTTTAGGAGCTGAAGCATCATTATAACTAACACAGGGCGCTCCAGCAGTACCTTACGATACCATCAGCCTCAGCCTTACAGCATATGCTGTATATCTGAGATGCTTTTTAAAGTAGATGTCTAATTATATCTGTCGTGTGAAATTCCAAAATAAAAAAAATGCAATTTAACCAAGTAAGGAAGCAATGAAACATGTTGTTAGATTACGACGCTATTTCACGTAAGAAGATAATGAAGACTGTCCGATATCTTTCCTATTACCTGCACTGGTTTTGTTCACATACATTCAATTAAAAGATTAAAGTATTGAGGGATTATGGTATTAAGAGATTACGCCAGTGTACAATCGATGAATTCTTCAAACGTCAATGGACATCAGGGATTACAGTAAGTTCTGCATGTTATTAAATCTATATGAAAAGGAATTAAAAGTTTTTTGAAAAAAAATTTCTTAAGGATTTATTGAATTTCTTTGAAAGTAGAATTGAAACCGCCAACTAGAACTGTCAACATTGGTTTTTTCAGTTTTAAAGTGATTCTGGCTGGCTTGTTCGCTATGCGTGTGTCATGTATACAAGCGTATCAATGGAGCTAGAGGGCTGAAATTTAATCTTTCGCTCCTTATTATGCTTTAAAAAATCGCTTTTTTAACACCTACAGAAGTTTTTTGCGTGGCCAAATATACAATCTAAGTTTATGCTAAATTGGTTTCTCAGTTTGTGTCTGACAGAGCTCACGCTTGTTTTGTTTTTGTTTTGTTTTTGTTTTGTTTTTTTGTTGTTTTTTTTTTTATTTGGACCTTTTAGTGATCCAACAAAATGCGAGAGAAGTAACTTATTCATTGATCACCAACTTTTCCAATGTTTTAATTGCTCATCCTGGACACAGTTTCTATAGAGTGTCTAACCAGACCCATGTTTGTTTTTTTATGATTAAATGACGAGATCTATTTTCTCCACAACGCATATTAAGAATGGTTGTATTCAAATTATTTATATGTTGCATTGTAGAATTGGGGTAGCTGCTTAAATGAGCCAATTTTCGCTTTCCCAGTTTAGCATCGGATTAAGATTTTGTAGGCTATAAGGACTATGGGGCCCCACTAATATTTTCGAAAGGAAAAATAGATTAAAGAAAGATTAAATTTATTTTTACAATGCTAAAAACAATCTGAACAAGAGATCCGGGTTGATTTATGAATCACTATCACCTGGTGTTTAGCTGTGAAAATTAAGTTTCAGACAAAAAAATGATTGTACATCTCACTCTCATAACCATTAGGAAAAGGAAAAAGTGCGACAGCCAAAAAAGGTGGGACCCGTGATTGGCATGACTGCAGTAAAGGCGAAGAGTAGCAGAAGCGAAAGAGAAGAAAATGCCATAGTTACAATTTAACGTCTTGTTTATTTCTCATTTTCTCAGCGGCTTATGAATGATGCCAGAAAATGCAACACAGTAGTTGCTTGATACAAGACGAGGAAAACGGACTAAGGTCAGAAAAGTTGGCTGGGTGCGAAAGAAAGTGGGTGACCTTTTCTCTCCGGCTAAAAGTGACGACTGCTGACTCACCTTTCGGCCATTTAAAGGAAAGGCCCCTTAATTAAGATGTAGATAACACCACCTGAGGACTATCGTTCCAACTGAAAAGATTAGCTGGTCAGCAAAGATGTAAAAGTCGGTAAGGTAGGCCACTACATCTACCTAGGACAGCGGATCTCCATGAGATCCTCAAAAGAGGAGGAAATCACAATTCTCTGTCATGGGCGTTGCAGAGCTAGTATTTTCTGAATTTGTCTAGTTCGTCTCTCCATCTTGTATTCTGTCGGCCTCAGTTTTGCATGTGATCTTCGGGAATCCATGTTGTGAGTCGTGATGATAGTTCTTGTAAATTATCCATACGACACAAAGTTTTCAACTAAAGACAGCGAGCATGAAAGATAAGTCGATGATATATGCATTAGAGGCATCCCTAACGTTTTTATAAAAGCCACTGATAAGATTCCGAACTCGAGAGACTGCAGCAACTCTTTGAAGAAGGCCAGCAACGAGATGAGATTACAGAATTTTAAAGGAAGTGTTCACAACACTGGCTGAATATCGCTGCAATCTGAAGTTGATATATCCAGTTCAGAAGAAACGCTGGGATCTTGAATATTGGGAAATTTTTTGCATGTGATCTCTGGGGATTCATGTTGTGAGTCCTGATTTCCATCGGTTGTCCACCATTCGTGCAAAATGGCCTGTCCACTCCCCCTGGTTCGCACAATGAAAATTACGGAATATAACACCCAGCAAATGCATTTTATGTTAAGATTTGCAAATTATTTTCACGTGCATCAGGAATTATTAGCCACCACGATCACTAGATTTGACCGCTCTTGATTTCTTTCTCCTTCGGGGTTATCTTAAAGAAAGTGTTTACGTAAACAAGTCCCAAAACATCCTTGAATTAGACCAATGATATTCGACAAATAAATTAGAGCATTGGGTCCAGAGGTATTCATAGCTTTCATGAAATATTGCCTACAAAGGTATCTACTCTGCGACGCAGAAAATGAGAGACATTTGCAAGACGTTATGTACCCTAACTAGTCCAGAATAATTTCGAGGATCCAAAGTTAATTTTTAAAAAAAGTTATTTAGGTTTTAAAATACTGAGTGACTTTTGTGCCATCTTATTTGTGCGTGCTTCATGCGCCTTTTCTAGTATGTGTCAAATTTGACGAACGCTTTTAACTATGACACCTGCAAATTGAGTTATATTGTCACAGAGACACTTTTTCCTCATTTTTGCAGAGACTGGAGATCAAAATCGCCGATTTTCAATGATAGCACCAACTAAACTGAATAATTAAATCGTAAGATAATCACATTAACTTGCAAGTAATTACTATATGTGCTTTGTATCAGTGGGAAAGATCGTAGGAAAGTTTTTGCTTAACAGTCTGCTTTTGAGATGGAAGCACTGCCTTTATTTTCAGTGAGATTTCAACCACGTGTCAGCATCTAATGCAAGCATACGTCATGACATTATCTATCCTATGGGATGATAGATAAATTCTTCCAGAGATCTACAGCGAACTTGACTTTTCTGGCATCATCTGCCCAGGAAAATAGACAACTTATAACTCATGTATAATTCACGTCAAATGTCGACGAGGATTTACTTATAAATAAAAATTCTCTTGGGGTAAAGAAATGGGAACGTCAGTTTTTATTGTAATGTCCCCCTTGGCTTGTGCAAAAGTGAATTTGAAATTGTTTCAAGATAATTTGGCACAGCCTCTCAGAGCTGATCAAACTGCATTGACAAGTTTTAATATGAAAAGAAATATAGTACGCTTACCTCCTCTGTTCGGGTAGTATAATGCTTAGTACGTTTGCCTCACACGTAGAAGGTCTCGAGTTCGATTCCTGGTATGAGCGGAGAGAGTGAAAAACTCTTCATTGTACATCCCCGAGCTGCGTATTTGGGGTGAGTCTGTGGACTTGCATCCTGCGAAGGGAGTGGCCATGAAAAAATTGTAAGTTATCACTAAGCTTAGACATACAACAAAACCGAGACTTCGTCACTAGCCATTCGTTAGGAGTTGTCTCCCAAGAGACCTGATGCTGAACAAGTAACGTATTCAGTAAAGATTGTATTCTATACTTTGAATTATTAGAATGGTGCAAAAAAAATTGCAGTTTTTTTTATCTTAAACTTTAAGAATAAATACATCATATCATTCAACTAAGCTCATAGAATATATCATTTTAAAGAGAGAATCTTGCTCTGTTTATTTATGCTGATTTTCACTGTTTATTGCGGTTTATTTGAGGCTGCCTAATCAAAGATGAAAAAATGCAATTTTGATCTATGTTCAAAATGGGGTGTATATCAACGGAAACTACTCGCAATATCAACCAAATATTCGGCTAGGGGACAGCAATGGAAGTACTGCTCAAGATTGGTCCAATGTATTTCGAAATGGAGACCAGAGATTTGAAGATGTGGACGTCCTTATGTGATAGGCGACATTCAACTGGGGGCCATTATCGAGACGGAAGTCATGCAAAACAACTTGAGAGATTACGGAGAAACTAAACGTTGACCTCTTCAAAGATTCGCTGGGCCTCTCTATCATGGGTGTCGCGGAACCAGTATCTCCTGAACTTGTCTAATTCGTCGCGTCATCTTATTTTCTGCCGGCCAATGTTTCACATATGATCACTGAGGATCCACATTGTGAATCGTGATGTCTAGCGGTTGTCTGACATTCTTGTAACATGACCAGCTCATTGCCATTTGAGTTTTCAAATGGACTCAATGATATCACTTATTCCTGTTTTTCCTCTAGTATACTGCTCTGTCTCGCGATCTCTCGATGTAATGTTGAACATGATTCTCTCCTGTGCACGTTGCATGGTCCTGAGTTTGAGGATCAATCTTTTACTTAGATTCCATGGCTCAGCTCCATAGGTGACTATCAGGAGGATACATTGGTTGTATTATTATTATTATTATCATTATGACCATTATTATCATTATTATTGTTGTTGTTGTTGTTGTTGTATATTATCATTATTGTTTTATATTATTATTATTATTATTGTATATTATTATCATAGCATTGCTGAATATCATTATTGTTGTGTATTATCATTATCATTGTATATCATTATTATTGTTGCATATTATCATTATTGTTGGATATTATCATTACTATCATTATATATCATTATTATCACTGTTGTATATCATTATTATTACTTTTATTATTGCTGCATATTATCATTATTGTCGTGTATTATCATTATTGTTGTAAATTATTATTGTATCTTATCATTATTATCATTGTTGTATATCATTATTACTATTATTATTGCTGTATATTATCATTATTTTATATTATCATTATGATTGTTGTATATTATTATTGTTGTACATTATCATTGTTGTTGTATCTAATCATTATTATCATATTATTATTAATAGTAGTAATATTAAAGTTGTTGGAATGGTTAAATAAATATAATCATATCATTTGTATATAAGTATAACTATTCATTACTACATTGTTTCAGATTATTTCCTTTGTGCGCTGGTTGCAAAAAGCGTGTGAACGCATACATGAACATCAAATATTAGATTTTGGGGAAAAAAAAACTCTAAATCCACTCACAATATTTGAAAAGCGTTTTTCATCTCCAAAACATCAATTATTCCCAGACTAAAAATTGGAAAAATAATTAAATAAATGGAATGATAAAATATTATTACGCACCAACAAAGTGTGGTGAGGGTGAATCTGTCACTTTTTCTGGCGAAGCGGTTTAATGTCAATATCAATGAGATTTTAACCACTTACTAGCACATAATCTGAACATACACCATGACTTTATCTGTTTTACTGAGCGTACAATTGAACGACCGTTGCCATCCAAGATGGCGAAGGGTTCTACAATTTTTATATGTGCATGTGTTTATGTTTGTTTGTTTGTTTGTTTGTATGTTCCAGCACTCCTGGCCATACCATTTTGTCGACAGACTTGCATACTTGCATCATTATTTCACTACACCTCTTTTAAGATATTTTTTTTTTGATCTTGGGAAAAAGAGCTTTATGAACTTTTAAGGGTCTTATTCTCTCAGATTTATTAATAACATCTAGATTCTGGAGAATCTAGATATTTTTCCTCTATTTGAGATTTGCTCTATTTGCTCCATGGAAAACGCCAGTGATGTCATAAATGAAATTTATTCTGACCATATTTTTTCTTCGGTGGAATTTTCTTCCATGATTTCAAATTGTGACGTCACGGTTTTTCAGTTATTGACTGTGATGGCGATTCATTCCAGAAGTTGTATGAGCTATCGTAGCACAATCCAATATGTGGCTTTCTTCGGGTTCACAATACGCCAGAAGGCCGTAGAATGGTTCGGTCATTATGATAACAGAAACAGCAAAAAAGGTCTGAACTGGTCTGGTTGGTCAATCAATAGAAACCGTCACGTGAACAATGTGTTTTGGATCATGTCGTGTTGGGGATGCTCAATTTTTTTTAAATTGAAAAGGGGAAGATCAATGAATAAGTTACTTCTCTAGCCTTTTGTTAGGCAGTGATCACTAAAAAAAGCATCTAGCATAAATGTTACTGGACACAAAGTAAGGGACCAATCTGGCATGAACTTACATGAACTGTAAATTGAACCCCTACTAAAAACGTATTTGAGGAAAAAAAATTTTAAAACAAAAAAAAACAATTTTTTCTAGACATAAGGTGTAAATGTTTCAATTTTCGGACCTCTAGTTCCATTAGCAACTTCTATATGCAGGACACATACATACATATATAGCATGCCAGACAGCCCCATGTAAAAACTGAAGAAACCATTGTTGACAATTTTGTTTGGCGTTTTCTAACTAGCGTTGTATCATGACTGGATTATTTATGTATGGATTGGGACTTCTGCCTCAGATCAGAGTATGCGCTACTTCTGTGTGCAGTCCAGTGGGACATGTCTACAATAGAGTGTGGGGTACCTGGAATATGTATACTGCAGGGTGAAAAGATAATCGTACTGTAAAATTTGATAAGATTTTGAATAATTTTCTAATATAAACACCAGTGTCTTTTGCTTTGTTATGCTATATTTTTGTCCAAATTTATATAATGACAAGTTATACCATTTATATGTTGCACACATAACCCTAAAATATGTTTGAATTGAGGGTGGAAAGAATTTCCTTTTTTACCGTTTCTAAAATCTCTGAACATGAAGTGGGGGTTCAGTAAAGTGATCCCCTGTCTTGAGAGAGGTTTATTGCGGTTGGATCCGCCAGTTCTTTCGTATCCTATTTTCCATTCATTCAAATTCGTCGACGATCCTTTGAGATATCGTGTGGACAGACATTAGCGTATAAATGTAGTAGCAAATGTACAGAAAAAAACGGGATAATATCTCTCAATAAGGAAAAGAAATCCTGGATCAGCCCCCAAATTTAAACACTTTTTTCAGTAGCATGACACCAATCCTTTCACGAAAGTCCATTGATAATCATTGAGAATTCTTAGAAATAGTGTTGACAGGCATGAAATGTTTGCAATATATATAGACATATATCTATGACGTAAGAGGAGGTAACTGTACACGGAAGATTTCTTTCTTTTTACAAGATGAATTGTGAAAAATACATTTGCTGTGTGTTTCTTACATGTTAAATCAGTTCAATTGCGAAGACCTTTTCTTACCAATAAGCGATGAAAGCCAGCTTGAATATACAAGCTCTTGTGCGGCAGCTAAATATGGATTGTAAAGAGAGAACTTGATATCATTCAGAATTAATGGGATCTTATTATTTTTGAAGGTTGAGCTAGCTCTGTCAAAGGCTTGCCATCCTAGTGTAATTCTTCGCTTGATTTCCTCTTCTTTTGAGGGTCTCATGGAGATTCGTTACATACATTTAAATCCTTCAGCGATACTAGCTGAAAACCCTCGCTACGGTCGAGTATTTCCAGCTAGTTCCTGCAGGAGGCTAAAAATGGGGTTTTGATCCTTATGAGAGATAAAAACTGATTCTAAAGCGAAGAATCACACTAGGATGGCAAGCCTTTGGCAGAGCAAGCTCAACCTTCAAAAGTAAGAAGATCCCATTAATCCTAAAAAGAAGAATGTATAACCAATGCATCCTCCCAATAGTCACTTATGGAGCTGAAACCTGGAACCTAACCAAGAGGCAGATCCGAAAATTGAGAACCATGCAACGTGCACATGAAAAAATTATGCTAGGCGTCACCACAAGACAGAACAGTACATCCAAGAAAAGACAAGAGTCAGTGACATCATAGAATCCATAAAAAATCTCACATGGCGGTGGGCTGGCCATGTTACAAGAATGGCGGACAACCGATGGACATCACGACTCATGACATGGATCCCCCGAGATCACATGCGCAACTGAGGCCTGCAGAATATTATATGGAGAGACGAGCAAGACAAATTCAGGAAATACTGGCTCCGTGACGCCCACGATAGAGAAGTGTGGCAAATCCTGGGGAAGGTCCATGTCCAACGACAGACGTTAAAATACTGATGATGATGATGATGATGATGATGATGATGATGATGATGATGAATGCTAATCATTTTCTGAAGTGCCCGTATTCATGTTTGAAATAAGGCCGATTATTCTCCAGCGACAAACATCTCTTGAGTTTTGCACTTCAAATAAATTCTATAAGGACCTGTTATCATTAACCAACCTGAATCCACGTAGGGCACAACCACATTTTCCAATATCTGCCCCCTCTTCCGGATATACTGAGCTGTCTTGTGATATCTCCATGCGATGTTGAGCATGATTCTTTTCCTGTGCACGTTACGTGGTTCTCTGTTTATGGGCCAATCTTTTGGCTTAGTTCCATGTTTCAGCTCCGTGGGTGACCATCGACTCCGCGACGCCTACGAAAGAGAAGTGAGGCGAATCTTGGGGAGGGTCTATGTCCAACGATGGACGTTGAAAGACTGATGATGATGATGATGATGATGATGATGATGATGATGATGATGATGATGATGATGATGATGATGATGATGATGATGATTGTGACTATGCAACATTTTTCCTGCTCTATCAGTGATTTCGGTTGCTTTATACAAGTGCATCATGATCATTAGTAATAGATAATTCATAATTTTTACAGATAGATTGAATAAGAATTCAGCTTTGTTTAGATGGATAGATACAGGGAAAGTAGCTCATTGTCATCGAGGAAGTGTGAAAGCAGAAGCGCACATTTTTTTTTTTAATTTCCAGAGACTGATATGACAAAAAATGGCCAGTCTTCATTCCAGTTTTGAAACTTTCGAGTTTTGAACTCTTGTCATTGAGTCCATTTTCCGCTCTGGGAACCGATTTGGGGGGGGGGAAGGTTTGTAAATGCGTTATAACAATCTTAGAAAGTTGGGAAAACAGTCTTAATTGAAACGAAAAATTCAAAATCTATCATAAGCAATGGTGTAGAATATCCTACTCAGCCACATAGTAGTTTACTGTTAATTATTAGGGTGGATATCCGTCCTACCGATGGATGACGCAAAAGGCTAGAGAAGTAACTTATTCATTGATCACCCCTTTTCATTTTTTTAATTTAGCATCCCCAACACGATTGGTCCAAAAGATGTTATTCGCGTGACTGTTTCTATTGATTGACTAATTTCAGACTTTTTTTTCGTTTCCGTTATCACAAAGACCGAAACATTCTACAGCCTTCTCACGTATTGTTCACCAGAAGAAATATTTGAACAGTTTAATACTTTTCTATTTGTTTCTCTTTCCATAGAATAGACTCCTTCAGTTAGTTTTGCTTACATGTATTCACGTTAAGATTATTAATGATATATGCCTCATTCAAATTTCAGCAAGATTAAACACTATTTCTCGAAAAGCCAACTATAATAAATCATTTTTTCATATAAAATCTGTTACTCGAGTTGGTCTCGAGTGGGTTTATAAAAAAGATCATCAACAGAAATCCTCTTTTATTTTACCACAAGATACAATGCCAGAAAGGATTGAAGGGGGCATCAAATTATCAGCAGCAGTTTTGGTCACGCCATTAGTAATAAAGATGCACTTCGTATATGATCTAGAAATGCCACAAATGAATCATCTGCGTCGTTTCTTAGCACTTTCCAGCAAATAAGATCAAGATGTGAGTGGAACGGCTCGTAGTTAAAGCCTCGTTCTCTTTTAGAATGAGCGTTTTGGCACCTAACCATGATCTCTCTATCATGTGCATGTTTGCGTTTGTCACTAGACCCTTGTAATTGTCTTGATGGTTCATCATAAAATTGCAGTAAACGATGGCATTAAGATTCCCATGCGGAAGCCATTCATCCGAATAAATCACTAAACCAGTTCCCCTTTCCCGCTCAAAGATGGCGATCAGAATATTCATGTCATGCTGTTGCGCATAAAGATACCGACAATCAAATCCTTGTTTCAGCCCAAAAACATAAGGCGCATCAACTCTGGATCTATGATCCCTGACGCTCTATACGACTGCGTTATGATATCCAGGCAAAGGAGCCGGGTTACCACGTCGCATTTTTTCACGATTAAATTTGCGTCGGCCAGCCATTCTTGCTTTCGGCCAATCTTCACATCAAAGGATTCGTAAAACGGAAGTTATTTCCGCCACAAAGTGTTGGAAACACAAAAATATGACGTTTAAAATGGAGACTAGAGAAAGCAAAAAGAGAGTTGAAATGATTTATGAGTGTTAGAAACACTAAAAAGAAGAGAAATAAAAGACTTGGAAAAGACTAAGATGGGTTAAGGCACTTGTTCACCTTGGATTTAAAAGAATCGATATTGCACTCGTCTGCGAAACATTCATAACGGAGATTATCATTATTATCTGTATTATTATTTGGAATCTCACACCAGTTGCCTGGTGGTAACCGCTGGAGTTTGAGTGACAGCAAGTCTCCTCAAGTCTCCAGTCCTCCTCTCCTAGTACTCATAGGTCGCAGTAATTCTGCGATTTACAGTTTCACACCGGTTGCCCAGTGGTTATCGCTGAAGGCTGAGTGACAATAAGTCTCCTCAGGTCTTCAGCTAACGTCTCCTCTCTCTTTTGCATACCATGACAGAGCTACAATTCGTTGCAGTACTTATATCTATTATTATTATCATTATTATTATTATTATTATTATTATTATTATTATTTGGAATCTCACACCAGTTGCCTGGTGGTAACCGCTGGAGTTTGAGTGACAGCAAGTCTCCTCAAGTCTCCAGCCCTCCTCTCCTAGTACTCATAGGTCGCAGTAATTCTACGATTTACAGTTTCACACCGGTTGCCCAGTGGTTATCGCTGAAGGCTGAGTGACAATAAGTCTCCTCAGGTCCTCAGCTAACGTCTCCTCCCTCTTTCGCATATCATGACAGAGCTACTATTCGTTGCAGTGCTTATATCTCTAGCACCTTCCTCAGTATTATTATTATTATAATCGATGTATTGTATATTTTCGTCAGTCAAAATTAAATTGTAAAACAACTTTGAAAACACATCATTAATGTTTTCAAAGTTGTTTCATTATTATTATTATTATTATTATTATTATTATTATTATTATTATTATTATTATTATTATTATTTAGATGCAATTGACCTCAGCGCCGATTTGATCGAGTAAAAAAGGATATAAAAATCATATCATAGAGTCACAAAAATGTACATCGTTAAAATCACATTACTGTACGCTACAGATAGTTCGTTAGACCACACGCTAGTAGTTCCTCAGCGTATCAGTATGTGTCCGCTTCCTGTCTAGAATCAATGTGCAATATTTGTGTGCTCCAGTTAGTATTAAAATATAGCTCCACAGGACTTAATTGGGTTAGAGTGTAGTACCTGTGTCCTGACAGTTGTGTATACACGTAACATTCTATTCACCATTGGATAGCAGGTCTTGTTATCAACTCAATTGCAGCTGTCAGGTGACTAACATCTTTTGGCAGCCTGCTGTGTTGGTGGTGATTAATTAGAAAGTTGGAAAAGGGGTGATCAATGGATAAGTTACTTCTCTTGCCTTTTGTTGGGTGGTGATCACTAAAAAAAGTCAGGTTTTTCTCCAGAACAAGCGTGAATCCTGCTGGATTAGAGCACTCTTGTGGATGGGGGATTTATGTGTAAATGAATATATCGCTCATATTCAGCCTTACTGACTGTCCAGTTCCGTAGCTCAGAGGTATGATATCGGTCTCCAGAGCGGAGGTTTCAATCCTGTCTTGCAATGCTGGATGGGTTAATGGAAAGTCTATAGCCACACTGAAGAGATGTAATACATCGAAACAGCTGTCTGTGGATGACACAGTAATATATATATATATATATACTTAATGTGCTGTCTGATATATCTGGCGTAGGTCAACTTGGATTTTGTCAATCGTGGTTAGGTATAGATAGTTGTGAAACGCTATTCCTCCTCCCAAAGCTTTACAGCTTTACACGTACGTATACACACATACATACTTACATAGATACATACATACATTGTGATTTATATAAGTGGACTAGTTCTTGATTATATCAGCCATGGACTGTTTACTGAGAATATCTCTACGCAGAAAATGATTCGTCACGATTGCATCAATACCTAATTATATAACCCGTCATTTCAAACGCAAGATGTGTTTAATAGATTGAAGCTGTTCTCATCCTTCCAAATTGGTTTTCTCATGATTGTCGTGATAAACATAACAGATGTTATGACTGTGATGACGGTCAACTAACGAAGCGAATGAAAAACTAGACGCTGAATTTCCATTTTAATTTCCAGGCTGAGCATCTATATAGAGATGGAGGAGAGATGGTTAGCTAAGTAGTCTTACAGGCCATTTTGTTAGTTTATTAGATAAGGAAAGCGAGAGACAGACAGAGAGAGAGAGTCTAAGAGATTCATTGAGAGAGAGAGAGAGAGAGAGATGAGGTAGATAGAATCTCATGAAAAACGCAGAGATCCCAAGTCACCGACAAGGGAAAAGATTGTAGCAACCGAAATAAACAGAACCATTCAAAAGAAACGAAGAGAAGATGTAAGAAAAATACACAACCGCTGTCATCGAAAGTATTCTCGAGATAGGAAGGGGTTTTTAAGCTATTTAAAAAGATCTCAGTTCAGTGAGAACGCAAATAACCAGTGTTTTCAAAGAAAATGGAGACCTAATTACGGATAGCATCCCAAAATTCTACAAAAAAACTTTACTCCCTCAAACAAGGGACACGAACAACGAACAGCAGGATATACAAGTTAAGAGCAACCAGTTCTTGGATTTTCCAGAGGTTACTCCGTGGGAGTTGGGGCAAGCCATCAAACAACCAAAAAGGGGAAAGACCCTTGACCAGATAACGACTGCATCGACCTACTCAAAAAAGCTGAAAAAGTTATCACTAGAAAACTAAACACTCCATTCAACTTATGCCTAAAACAGAGTCCCAGAAGATTGGAACACTGCAATCATAATGCTATAATATAAAAGGGGAAACCCGAAAGATGTAAACAACTTTAGGCCAATAAGCCTACGCAACTGCATCTACAAACTATGAATCACCAAAACGATAGAAGTGAGCCAACAACAGGGACAGTCTGGCTTTAGAAGAAGTTACTCCACCAAAGACCGTATCCATTCGGTAAATGAATTAAAAAAGAAAGAATCAGATGATGTCACGGGGTTTCTCCCTGACAGTTGCTTTTTACCAAGAACAAACGGTTGTAAGCTTTAGATATTTCACAGTGAAGGCTTTTAGACAATACTTATAAATTATTGATAAAATCACAAAATAATTCTGTGATTGTGGTGGCATAAAAATGCTTTTGAACGTTTAGAATTTCAAATTATGGATGAGTAAGACAGTTATCGTTATCACATAGTAATTTTTTCATAACAAAAACTAAGCAAGTTGGAATTATTATTCGTTTTTTCAATATTCACTGTATTTATTTCGATAGAAGTTGAATTTCGTTTTCAGTGTTCAAAAACCAGACGATCCCAATAATCCTAAAAAGAAGAGTATACAACCAATGCATTCTCCCGATAGTCTCTCATGGAGCTGAAATATGGAACCTAATCAAGAGACAGATCTGCAAACTGAGAAGCATGCAACGTGCGCATGAAAGAATCATGCTCAACCTTACACGGAGAGATCACAAGACAGCATAGTATATCAGGAAGAAAATGGACGTCTGTGACATCATAAAATCTATTAAAAAACCTCAAATGGCAATGGGCAGGGTATGTTGCAAGAATGAAAGATAACCGATGTACATCATGACTCACAACATGGATCCCCAGAGATCACACGAGAAACTGAGGCCGACAGAATACAAGATGGAGAGACGAACTAGACAAATTCAGAACATACTGGCCCCGCGACGCCAACGATAGAGAATTGTGGCGAATCCTGGGGAAGGTGGGGGGTCTATGTCCAACGATGCACGATAACTGAATGACAATGATGAGACAGTAAGTGGGTAGCTTTATTGTGACGGACACAAGACACGGGTCAAGTTTTTCATTAGATTTACATTGTAAATGGAACCCGTCGCTAACGGGTGTTAATAGACTGGTGATGATGATGATGATGATGATGATGATGACGATGAGGATGAATATTACATACAAGGCAAAGTTTTTAAAAACAGTGGTGATTTCGGCTAATGAGAACTCCAAAGTGATAAGCTACTAAAAAATTGGCGGAAGTAAGGATTATCATAAACTTTTATTATATGAATCCAGCCTCGATTCCGTTTTTTTACCTCAAACCTTTAAAACATATCTAGAGAGGTGAAATTCTAACAAGTCGTAGCTTAGATCTAGAGCTTTTAATAAACTGTACGTTGAATATAAATTAATGTTTAATTTCATTTGTTCATTCAATTATTTATGTATACCTTGATCTTCATCTGATATTGGCATGCTAAACCTTTGGGGAAAGCTATATATGTCTAACCTAGAACATATCAAAGTTTCTGCTGTCTTAAGGCAGTTACAAAAAAAAACTTGTTACCGGTAATTTCTGCTTCTGCTAAATTTTTTGTGGCTTAGTTTGTTTTCGTTAGCTATACCCACTGTTGCTTATAAGACACTGCTCTACGACGGATGTCCCAAGATATTTACAAGGTTTAGCTAAATATGACACAAGGCCAAGAGGGCACCAAGTCAGAATCAAACTCACAACACTAGCAAATGCTACACAAAAACTAGCTTGCAGAATATTTCCCTGCAAGAGGCACCCCTCAAGTTGTGACAAGAATTATTTCTTTAGATTAGTTTGGCACAAGGTCACTGTAGTGAGGCACCCAATGAGGATTCAATTCACTATATTAGCTTACGAGAGTGGTTTCCAATTCTAGGGTTCTTTTACTCCTGGGGGTCGGCCAATTATGCCCGGGATCGGCAATCGTGTTCCCTTTAAACTTTACAATGCAGATCTAGCAAAGAAATAACATCTTCCAACATATAGCAATCGAAACGCATAATTATTGTATACAGACATGTATATATATATATATATATATATATATATATATATATATACATATATATATATATATATATATATATATATATATATATATATATATATATATATATATATATATATATATATACTTATATTAGAATTCAAACAAATGTAATCTATTTAAAATGAATATTATCTTTAAAATCCAAAAACTGTTTAATATCGCAGTTCATTGATTACAGTCTAAAAACTAAACGCTAAAACAAGGGGTCGGTCAGAATATTTCTATTATAGAAGGGGTTCTTGATTTTTCAAAGTTTCTTAACCACTGGTTCACGAGACTAGCTGGCATATAATTGCTCAACGTTGTTTCGTACTTATTGCGGCAATGATACGTCAAACCTTATAATAGAAGACAGAACAGGTAATAAGAAGCTGGAAATAGGTAGTATAAAAAGATTTATCCCAAGAGAATCCATCGAAGACTGAATCCAGTATTATCAAGAGTATCAACTCTTTTATTAGAGAGTTCCTGCAACCTTAAACGGAAGACCTTTTTCTTTTCTTGGAATAAGAAAAGTTAGCTTCATCGTTTGCATACGAGCAGACATCGTGGTAAGGACATAAGAGTCAGTGGTCAACTCAGGTATGTTCTCGAGACGGGCTTCTTCTTCATACAACTGGGAGGCCAAATGGGATGAAATAGAAGATTGTATCTAGAAAATCTGCATTTGACATCCAAGTCCAGTGGTTGTGAACCTATGACATGTGTGTCAACAGTGACATGTCCTAGGTTTCCAAGTGACGTGTGGTGGACTTTGAAAAAAAAAGGTTTTTTAGTTTAATTTTATAATTCAAGTTTTATAAGTATACTTTGAAATTTTAAGTTATATTTATTTAAATTCATTATTTAATAAATATATTAGAAAAACAGCTTATCTGAAAGTATTTATCTAAAACTAAAATATGTGTATACATGTAAGTAACACACCGATAAAGGATTTTTCTTTAAATGAACATTTCGACACATCGTGCTAAGAAGGTTTGCCATCACAGTCCTATTCTAACCAAGGACCGGACATTGACTTCTGAAAAAGTAGACTGAATTTCTCGGTGTTTTTATGAATAACGTCGTTTTACATTCTACGACCGTTAAGTAGAAGCGTGGATCGAAAAAAAATAATCAGCGACTGATAAGATTTGAATTCGCATCTCATATCCTTGGGACCCCACCTGGCATGGACAACGCGTTACCAATTTAGCAACGGAAACCAACCAACTTGAAATCATTGCAATTAATAATCTAGAAATTAATTGATACATATGTATGTGTGTGTGTGTGTGTGTGTGTGTGTGTGTGTGTGTGTATGTGCTTATGAGCGTGTGCGTATTGTGCACATATGTATCCTGTAATTATTTTTGCCATGTATAATTTGACTCATTTTTGCTGTTTGCAGTGTGTTGCTGTTCCTGCCAAATTATGTCTGCACTTGTACGTCTGCATTCGTGGATTTTGCTTTTTTGAGCATTAGTGTAACTAGCTGAAAATGCCCGCCCCGGGCAGTTATCTCGAGCTATACGGAGCCTACAGTCGCTAAACCTCACGTTGAGTAATGATTCAAAGTTTTACGGCTGTGGGCTCCATATAGCCGGGAATAACATCCAGAGGGTGTTTATTTTCAGTTAGTAGAGTGAATATGAAAAAAACACAATTAAATAACGATTTCGACTTGTTAAACGATATGCATTGGTTTTATTTTACGTTTAAAACAAAAATCCAACTGATTTTTTTGGCTGACGTAGTAGAAGGCAATTTTCTATCGCTAAACATTATATCTGTCATGTTCGGAAGTGAAATACTCAGTCATGGTTTAAAATAGGCACAGAGCGTTCAGTTCACTGTAAAATTTGTTTACCGATTAATTCACTCCGAACAAACTGATAGATGTGGTGGGGTAAATCTTTTTAAAAAGCGTTTATCTTTCATTCTTATTTTTCTAACTTTGAGTTTCATTTCCTACAGATAGATTAAAAAGGATGACGAAATTCAAGTAATCATAGTTGATGATAGTAACTTCCTATTCTAAGAAAAAGTGACTATTAAGATTCGGTAGAAACTTTATCTTTTGGAGTCAGTTAATCATTTAATGACATGCATCCTAATATTTGGATAGCAAATAAGTAATTTCACGGGATTCATGAAGGAAAATAGTGGTTAAAAAAATACAGTGGCTTTTGGCTAAAAATCGATTTAGGTTACATTGCAGTTTTCGTAGAAAAAAACTTTTTTATTCACTTTTTATGAACTATTATATGAATACTAAAAACAAAATTGAACTTAAATAAATGCAGTGAATTGGGAGAAATTTTAATTCCAATTCTGACTTGCTTAGTTATGTAAACAAAGAAAATGATACAGATATAGCTGTTTTAGCCTTCCGCATTTGAAGATCATTACTTTTTGTACAGTTTGAAAATTGTGTGTTTTGCTTTTTAAAAAAATCATGAACCCCTTCGGAAATTATAGTATAAAACTATCTACAGTGAAATATCTCATGCCTAAAGTCGTTTTTTTTTTCTTCTTTTTTTTTTTTTGGTAAAACTAGAGGGAAAAATGTAATTTTCAGGGGGAACCTTCATGACCTTGTGATTAAGCAAATCTCATTATATATTATGTTTCTTCTACGTGTGCCACGTAAGTTTTCGGTGTATATAAGCTTCTTATAACTTGAGCTGCAAATATTTCCAACATCAGGGAACTGATGTAATATGGTTGGAAAAAAAACGATGCTAAATTCGCCAAGACATAATGTAATTCGATAAAAACGTGTCCAAAATAACCGAATGTGGTACTGGACGTAATTTTTCATGGCGGCCTTGACAGTATGAGAAGTAGTTTTATTTGTGGTTTACCCTTTTGCTTTTTCGGTAGAATATTTTGGTCCGAAGGAAGAAGTGGTCCCGAGAGCCAACACAATCCAGAAAAAAACATTTTTTATTCGTTTTTTGGGGGAGGAGGGGTTAGGAATAGGGAGTAGTATCATAATTGATTCTTCATTTCTTTTCTTCTTTTCTTAGAAAACTATTTCCGTATTCTCAGCGCATGCGTGGTTAAGTTGATTTGTCTCAAACTGCAGAAACTCGATGGAAAAGTCAGTTAAGTATAGAACAACGGTTCTCACACTATGTGCTGCGACGCAGTAGTGTGCAGAGACAGAGAGAACAAAATGTATCAAATATATTTTGAAAAGTTTGAGTTAACATTCTCTCACACCTTCAAAATAGATGAAATTTCGACCAAAGATGTTCTGATTTTTAAAGATAACTTTTCAATGTCCAATTTTGTTTCAATATCGAATTTCAACGTGGCCCCATAACAAGCCGAGTTAGCAACAGATCCTTCTCTCTTTGAATGTTCGTGTGTGTGTGTGTGTGTGTGTGTTTCCCCGGGCGCACCTGGTCATCTTTGGGGCTACAACTTTGAGATTTACCCATGAGTTCACCACTAGGCACCATCTAGAAACTCTCTTTTGTTTTGTTTTTTGTTTTTTTGTTTTTTGTTGTTCTTTTTTTTCAAGCGTGCCTTTGTTGTTCTCAATGGTCATTTTGGACCAACTCTGCCAAAAATCTTGTGCTGGCTTTTTCAGATAATTTCACATGAAATATCTATTCTTCTAGATAATCTTTTACATAATTAGATCTGGTACATGCACGGGCAACGGTGATTCCTTTATCTGATAAGGATTAAAATTCTTTTTTTATTTTTCAATCTTTGATCCAGATTCTGTCAGTTTTGGAGCTGTTAAGGGGGTTAAAGTAAACCTTTCGGAATGAATCGAATACTTTCTGCTCTCACTGTATCTTCTCAATGTGCTGCATAATTTTTCCCCAAACATGCAGACATGTATTTTGAGCCTTGAACGTGTCTAGTACGAGTATCATGTCTATCCTGCTTCCGCCACTGAAGTGTCAACCTATTGATTTTATCATTAGATTGCGTGAGATCTCGATGATTGTAATAACAGATGGAAGGAACAGGGGAAGAAAATATATACCAGTATGTAGATATAAAAGGTTCATTCTGCTACCGAAACTTTTATTCATCTGATCGCTGGTTCTGAACCATTTTCATCTCACGACACAATGTGTCGGACACTAGAATGGTCGAGGGACACCACCAATCTGAGAATAGATTTGGTCATTCAAAAGAAAATGAATAACATTGTGTTCATAAGTTAAACAAACTAATGATTCTAAAATTCATTGCCAAATATATCTAGTTGATCGTGGTTTTTAAAAAATTTTGGAAGTTTTCTGCACGTTGAAACAAGAAACCATTCGTTAAAAGATATTATAAGATGGACGGTTCGATACTACAGAATTCAGGAGAGAATTTCAAACTGCCATTTGGGTCTTTAATGAACAACACATTTATTTATTGCATCAGTGAAAAAAAGAGGTTAGGGCTTTCCATATAAGTACCAATAATGTCAAAACGTATTTAGCTGTTATTTTCGTATCCATACTGGGAACTGTCCCACGGTCCTTGTTCGAGGGAGCATCGACCTTCCTCAAAACTCCTGCAGTAAGCCCTCTCAGTGCACTATTGAGCCACGGTACTTCTTCTTCTTTCTTCCTCACTCTCTTCCTCTTTGCTCTTGCTCTTTCTCTCCCTTAATCTCTTCTTTTTTTTCTTCCACCTCCCTATTTTTCTCCCTCTCCTTTCCTTCTTTTCTTCTTCTTTCTCTCTACTCTTCCGCTTGTTCTCTTTTCCACCACCCCCTTCCACCTCTCATCTTCATCAGTTTCTTTTACTTTTTTCTTTTTTTCTTTCTCTCTCGTTCTTGCCTCTATTTTCGCCTCTCCTCTCACACTCTCACTCTGTCTTTTCTTCCTTACTTCTTACAAGATTATTTTCTTATCTTTCTACTCATTCAGTTGCTCACAATATATTGTTATTCATCTTCATACATAATGCTCTCTCTCTCTCTCTCTCTCTCTCTCTCTCTCTCTCTCTCTACCGTCTCAAAAATAAACCAGAGATATTTTTCTGAACGTCCTATACACCTCGTAGTTTCATCGGAGGTATAAGACCGGCCGCATCTGTGGTATCACGACGACCATAGCATTTGACTCATCAATGTATCCATACTCAGCACTATTTCCCTTCGTGTTCGAGGTTGTAAGTGGTTAAAAAACCAATTTACTCATCTCGTCTGCAATATGCTCCTGTCTGACGTGATTTGAATGGAAATGAAATAGTCCTTCCCGCTTCGTTGTAAATGCAGACAACAAAAGAAAATATTCCCGTCAAAATGTTTATCAGATACCTAGATAATTTTATCCAATCATTCTGGTGTGTAGATAAGTTTATGAAAGTGTCTAAAGGTGTACGTCTGTGTGTGTAAGTATTCGTTCATTTGGGGATTTATAACTCTAAGCAGCTACCCTCTCAGTAACAGGTTCGATTCGTGAAGCAGTCCCATTTTCTTTCTCTCTTCATTCTATTTACGTTGTCTAGGTTGAGTGATATATATTATGACAGGAGATCATTTCAAGTCATATTCTATATAATATAACGCAATTTATAATCATTCATATATATATATACATATATTTCTTAATAAATATATACGTATGAAATAAGTGAAAATTTTTATAATGGCTCATCACAGATTATACATTCTGTTTCGCTTAGAAAAAGATTTTCAAATGTTGCTTGTCTGTCTGTGTATGCATGAATATGGATCTGTCTGTTGTCTGTCTGTCTGTCTATCTACACAGAACCCTTCCTCGCTTGTCTTGCAGACTTGACTCGTTTATTTTCAAGCTATAGACGAATAGGTAGAGACAGACTGACAGGCGAACGGACGGACAGACAGGCAGCATTGTTCCATTTAATTGCTCTCCCAAAATATTGACACCTTGCCAGCGTCTCTCGTGTCTCTGCGATGTCTTTCGGATATGAAGCCTCACTCCTAATGAAAATGTGTCAAAACTTGAAATTCTAGTCGAGCCAACAGTTTAACACAATTATCCAACGGTTCTTTGTTTGACGAAGATAATTGGAAAGTTTTTCCTCTATGCCACGGGTCCCCAATCACTGAACCACGGACCGGTACCAGGCTGCAAAGTAAGTGCTACCGGGTCGCGAGGTAACGTTATGATTCGGTAACATTTTTTTCTTCTTCAAGATAAAAAAAATACTGTTTTGCAGCGTTTGCATATGCTTTTTTTTTAATCAGACTCTCAAAATTACTCTGCCCCCATCACGGTGAAAGTTCAGTTTATGGATCAAGTTTGAAATCTACGAATCGCCCTAATTTAACGACCTATGCAACTCCAGAATTAATATACATATGGTATGTTATCAAAAATCTAACAGGCTGTGTCAACCCTAAATCTGAAGATACTTTGGTTAAATATTCACATTTTTTATTTTTCACGACATCCATCATCTCACTACTAAAAACAAAACAAAACATTTCATTCATAAATCTAATACTTGCTACAACCAGTATTTAGCCACCAAAACAACAAACAAAATAACTTATTCATTTTTTCTGTGACCAGGGTATTGCAAAATGTAATAATTCTTTTTATTAATCTTTCAAAATTTTGGAATAGCAGATGTTACCTAGATAAAAAAAATTCAATCCCATCGTACCCAAGGAACTCTGTCCTCTCATTGTGTGGGATTTCGGGTGAAGTTTCCTTCTCGTGTCTCATCCGGGACATTATATTAATCAACATATTCATACCTTTAAAACGAAAACAAAAATATCAATACAAATAATTGAAACAAAAGAAACATTTTTTGCAATTTCTTTTCAATTACTTAGTCTTACAACAAAATTCTGGCAATTACTTTGTCTTACTGTAAATTCTGACTCGAGGGACATATTGCAAAGTAAGGTAATTCATTTCTTTTGGTCTTAATTTGAAAGTTGTCAGATGAACCCTTCTAGAAACGAAATTGAATTTAACACCTACTCGACAGTGACTTATGGTTGACTTATATTCCGGTCATTATAACCCACCCGCCTCTGTCAGCCTATATGAAAAAATATTGTTAGTATTAAACTAGTCTGTGGAGCAAAAAAGGTTGGGGACCCCTGTTCTGTTTAACTAGAGAGCTCTACCTCTGCCAGTACCGTACAGTGACCAAAATTTAAAAAAAACAAGGGAGATAACTGTACAAATACTTAGTTACATCCTTTTAATTTCAAATCTAGCCTTTTTATTACCTGTTCGTTCAAACTCTGTTCCTGCAGAATGATGAAAATATCCCTCCATTGAAAACTAACCCCTGGATCCACCCCAAAATTTAATCAGTTCTTCTGTAATCCATTGACTATCCTTCGACAATATTTCTTTAGATTCATTGAGAATAACTAGATAAAGTGATATATATATATATATATATATATATATATATATATATATAGATAGATAGATAGATAGATAGATAGATAGATAGATAGATAGATAGATAGAAAGAATGAAAAGAAATACATTCAGGATAAAACGTTGGAAAGGTATGAAACAAATTGTCCCTGCATCAGAGAAAAGAGCGACTGAGAGAGAAAATTGGCAATCCAATCACTCCATAAATTACTAAATCTGCCTAAATCTAGCAAAATGGCTGCTATATCCAATGTCAACTTCGACAGACTTGTGTATGCATACAGGTCTGTGTCTATAACTAAATGGTTTCTTGGAAAAAATCAAATCATACTCAATCATTTCAGCAGACGATCTGACAAATGCAAAATAAATACAAAATCTATTTAGGGCGGATGAAACATCCATCTTTGAAACCAATATGGCGTCGTCTAAAAACGCTGTCGTCTGCTAAGCCTCGTGAACCATCGACTCCAACCTTGGAATGTTTTTGGCACAAATTGAATTCAGTCAGTATATCCTAAAGCTTGACTGAATCACCCTCAAGCATGATTAGTTGAAGATTTTTTGTTAGACTTGGTTTTATCTTTGTTTTAGCAATTTGCACGGTTTGTTTGTCTTGGCCAATGAAAAACGCCAAACAATGTCACATGCTTGATATAGTTATGATAGATACTGTCAGAGCAGCCATTACTAAGTATTACCAAAGTGCACTCGACTGAATGTTTATGCCTTCCACAAAAAGCACACGTACAGCGAGTCCAAAAAGTATCCGATATATTTTCCAAAAGTTTTTCTCGGGTTTATTCAATCTTGTTTCAATATTTTTCATTATTTATTTATTCATATTTTTTTTGTATTCTTTGGCCTAAATTCTGTCAATTCTTCAACCAATATCCTCCCCTATGGAGCTGAAACATGGGACCGAACTAAAAGATTGACCCTTAAACTGAGGACCATTCAACGTGCACATGAGAGAATCATGCTCAACATCACATTGAGTGATCGCGAGACAGAGCAGTATATTAGAGAAAAAAGCAAGAATCAAGAGATATTATAGAATCCATCAGAAAATTCAAATGACAATAGGCTGGTCATGGTACAAGAATGTTAGACAAACTATGGACATCACAAATCACAACGTGGATCTCCAGAGATCATATGCAAAACTATGGCTGGCAAAAAGTAAGAAACGTAACGAGCTATAGAAGTTCAGAAAAAATTGACGATCTGAGAAAGGTAGTCCGGAAATGATACTCTTTCGTGACAACATCTTTTCTCGGGGTGAGATTGTGACACAGTAAACGCTTGTGATGCTAGGATGTGAGGTTATCTTGACATATCACTTCTAGACAATCATCTGTTTTGTTTTATGCAACACACCTTATCTAGTCAACTGTTCCAACCAGAAAAGAAATAATTGAATGATAAATAGAACCGCTCTTTTATGACGGAATACACAAGTCAACTGAAATGTAGTATATGGTTATAAAAAATCAAAGAAACAATCTTAGACGAACTCACATGAATTCTTTAATGATATGTATTTATGTGAGTGAATAAGTTTGTCAAAAAAAGACTGCAAACTTTATATTTTTCTTTTTTTTTAAATGTTTTGTTTTGAAGAGAGTGGTTTATTTCTCCCTCTGACGTTGTGGGTGCCAATGTATAATGTTGTTTTCTTGGTGAAAGAATCCTGTTTCTCATGTCACCTTGGAATGATTCATCAAGAAAGGGCATGTTTGTGAGTGTGTTTGTCTGTCTGTCTGTTTGTCTCTGTGTGTGTGTGCGTGTGTGTATGTGTGCACGCGTGTGTCTGCCAGTCTATCTATTTCTGCATATGTGTGTGTGTGTGTGTGTCTGTCTGTTTCTCTGTGTGTGTGTGTGTGTATTCTCAGGAAGTTCAATGTTCATGGAGCTTGCTATCTAATACATGTTATATATTTAAATAATCATTGAGATAGAATGATATGTATGAACCTTTTTAAATGATCATACACGCATATATATATATGTATGTGTCTGTGTGCGTGTGTGTCTGTGTCTGTATAGATTCATATTAAGGTAGTCTGCTTCATACACTACATATGTGTGTGTGTATGCAGATTAAGGTAGTCTGCCTCATACACTACATATATATATGTATATATATATATATATATATATATATATATATATATATATATATATATATATATATATATATATATATATATATATATATCGGCGAACGTACTCCCATATTTAATTCTTGCAAATGTAAAAATTACAAAGATATGTACTTGATGAATAATTTGGTCCTTTAATGAAGAGTTTTCTGAGTTTAAAGTTTGTTTGTTTTTTTAAATATTTACAACTTCCCCGTAATTATGTGATTCAGATGTTCATCCCATAAATCTGATGTTCTACACTCACAATAAGGAATGTTTATCGCCCTGAATATTGTATATATATATATATATATATATATGTGTGTGTGTGTGTGTATGTGTAAAATGAAAATTTCAAGGATATGTACCCGGCAAATGTCAACATTTCATGCCTAATGAACACTTTAGCAACTGGCAATACGTTTTG
>OY735241.1:29883399-30118399 GCA_963457665.1 Thysanoteuthis rhombus
GTTTTTTGAAGATACTGTAGGAAATTGAGAATTAGGTGCTTCCAAGTGTAGGCACCTACAGTTTCTCAATTTAATGTGTTCTGTCAAATCCCTGGGTTGCAAAAACAAGTACTTTTAGAGAAGTTCTCTTCCCGATTGGATGATCGGATAGGGGCTTAATATGTTTTTTGAAGATACCGTAGGAAGTGAGAATTACGTGCTTCCAAGTGCCGGCACCGGCAGTTTCTCAATTTAATGTGTTCTGTCAAATCCCTGGGTTGCAAAAACAAGCACTCTTAGAGAAGTTCTCCTCCTGATTCGATGACCAGATCGGGGCCAATGTCTGGGGTTTTGAAGGAAAAGTAATTTGCAGAGTTCTTGAAAGAGGGGGAGGCTAATTTATGATCTTGGACGGACTTGCGTCACGAGACGGATGAGGGTCAATATTTGGGATTTTCTGGAAGGATCAAGATAACGTCAACAGGAAAAGAAAGAAAGGGAGTCAATTACAAAGAAATACAGTGTTGATACCCAGGGCTTGAATAGGAGGGATTTTCGTAACAGAGCAGTAGAATTGGGGTTGGAGAAGAGAACGCTACCAGTCCCTCTTGTCAGCCGATTCGCCGTCAACCGCTGCTACTATCAACTAGACTATCGTTCGTGACATGAGAGACAAGTCAGTTTGACTTAGATGAAAATCGGCCACCTCTCTTTTCAACTACGAATAAGCATTTCCCATCTCCAGAGATATTGATAATCAATACTTTATATAAAATAGTTAAACGAAATTCCGACTTGTTGCCTTCTTTTATTAACCCAGTACCACGGCTGGTTTGGTGTAGTTTGTGAGACCATCACACAGACGCTGAAGGACCACAACAGTACGTAGCATTAGGAAGATTCTCATAAAGTTACGCCATCAGCTAGAAATTGTGATCAAGTTGTTCTCGGGGAGTAACTCTGGTATCACACAGCTGTATCCAGTCGAACAAATGACTCGGAGATTTCAAATTGCATAGAAAGAAATAAACAATTGATGTCTGCTTGTTGTCACGCTATATAAACCATCTTAGCATAGCCCAATTTAAGTTGACATACTTACTCTCAGTGGAAGTTTCAAAGTAAAAAGTTTTGAGAAAAAGATTTTAGGGGGTTCTATTTAAAATGTAATCATAATGCTTAACCGGGCCATTTTGTTTTCGTTCGATGCACACACACACACACACACATATATATATATATATATATACACACATTATTTATGAATATACCTTGTTGCACGGGACCTTTGTTCTGTTGAAGTTCATGCAGGGCTGGCTTTCTTGCTTCCTTCATTCAATTCATGTTGCATTTGTTGGGGGTCATAGCGGTTGTCTGTAAAAAGGACGATGTCGTCTGCAAATCTGAGGTTGCATAAATATTCGCTGTCTATTCTGATTCTTTCGTTCTCCCAGTCTTTCAGGTTTCTTCTTTTATATGAAAGAATTATGATTGCAGTATTCCAATCTTCCGAGACTTTACTTTGTTTTAGGCATAAGTTGAATAGAATAGCTAGTTTCTTAATGATGACCCTATCAGCTT
The DNA here is from genome assembly GCA_963457665.1 of Thysanoteuthis rhombus. Taxonomy (NCBI): domain Eukaryota; kingdom Metazoa; phylum Mollusca; class Cephalopoda; order Oegopsida; family Thysanoteuthidae; genus Thysanoteuthis; species Thysanoteuthis major. The sequence goes on from OY735241.1 coordinate 29,884,960, forward strand.
TTAGGAGGGGTCGATGATGGTTTTATCTGGTTCACAGGCCTTTCCTTTCTATAATATATATATATATATATATATATATATATATATATATATATATATATATGAATAAAGAGAGAGAGAGACTGGAAGTATATATATATATATATATATATATATATATGTACTAGGGTAATTTTTTAATGAAGTAAATCAAAGAGTTTTTTCTCATAGATGCTATGTCTAAATGCGCAAACTGTTCTCTGAAAGCTTTAGTTCCTTTTTTTACTCCTTAACCCGGCATAGATAGGTACTTCGACTTGTCTGTGATATAAGCAAAACACCATTGCCCAATGACCGTAGTATCACAGATAATGTATACTAAAACGACTTCCATAAAAAAAAGCTGTCCACAGAAGTTCCTGCAAGTACACCTATCCACTGCCGTACTGTGGTCATTTCCCGTACTAATAAACTAGATATTTTGCATTGAAAATATTTTTACAATACAAATGCATTTTAAACGATTTTCCAACACATATACATTAGAAATTGAGATGGAAGGTATCGTTTGTGATACATTAAAATTGCAAATCTCGCTGACAGAATAAGGCTTTTTTGCTATTTTATGCCTAACGATATAAATGCATTGGAAATCAGGAAGAAAGGTATTGTCAGTGGTCGGGAATTAATGCAAATGTGACTGATAGAATCAGGCAATTATATATATAATGTATCTGAATTGTTAATTATTTTACTATAAAAAATTTTGCTGACGGAAGGGCGTTATCGTATGAATTATGTATCAGAATCGCTAATGATTTTACTATAAAAAAATATTACTGACAGAAAAGTGTTATCATATGAATTATGCATTTGAATTACTAATGATTTTACTATAAAAATTTACTGACAAAAAAGTGTTATCATATGAATCATTTATTTGAATTGCTGATGATTTTACTGTAGAAACGTTTTTCAAATAATTTTAGCATAGAAATATATATATATATATATATATATATATATATATATATATATATGTGTGTGTGTGTGTGTGTGTATGTGATTGTTTGTGTGCACGTGTGTGTATATGATTTTACACACACACACACACACACACACACACACACATATATATATATATATATATATATATATATATATATATATATATATATATATATATATATTGTATTTCAAAAATTGGATATATGATCCGACAGTCTGATTAAAAATTGTATTATATCATATCGAAATTCTATTACACGATAAATGAATTATTTAGCTGAGACAACGTAAAATTGAATAAACAATAAAAGAAAATGGGACTGCGGCAGGTATCGAACCTGCGACCGACAGGGTAGCCGCTTCACAGTAGCGTTGATTTTATCATTACGCAAGCCAGCAGCTAATAATGCGATAACCTAAATAACTGTTCACCCCCAAATTCTCATTTTTTCTTGTTCACGGATCTGTTTCTTTCAAAAATACAATTTACTTTAAAGATAATTTTGATTAACTAAGTTGAATTTTTTTATTCAATTATTTACAGAAAATCAAAATAAAAATGTTCAATATTTTAACCATATGTAGAGCAATATACTTGATATGTGGGAACGAAATCACCCAACATGTGTTTCTAAATGCAAGAGAGATAGGTTAGTTTTAGTTTTAACCTAATTACTCTTAAAGTTATCATTGGAACGCATAATTCAAAATTAACCTAAACAGATTATATTATTTGGATTCTACACATGAAAAGAATGACGAAGCGAATATATATATATATATATATATATATATATATATATATATATATATATATATATATATATATATATATATATATATATATATATCCTTTCTTCCTTTCTTGGTGCCTCATAGATACAGATGCAAGGTTTCTCTTAAATCAATTCTCAATGAGATCAATGCTTGAAGATGGTTGGCGATTGTCCAACTAAAGCCAGTGTCTTCGTTTCCCTTTCAAGTGAATGCTTGGAACATCAAGCCCAAACAATAATGTTATAAAACTTGCAAACTTCGACGCTAATTTGCAGTCCGGGGACAAGCACCCGGACCTAAATGCAATCATCCAACCCAGCCACCCGGCTCGCTTTCACACTCTCAACGAAACCTGTTTGGTACAATTTGGCACTGAAACGTGCGGGCAAAATTGGTTATTTCCGCCCGGGCCCATTCTCCACGCCGTCTCCGTTCCATCAGAAAGCTTTAAAGAATTTACTAAGTCTATGTCTTCATACAATCTTGTGCAGGTGTCGTGACAGAGCTGAGACTTGAGATCCGAGTCAATAAAAGGAACTTTAATTCCGTCCATATAAGACCAATTCGGTACGATTCGAAATGACTGTTCACGTTTTATTGTCTTGTAGAGGAGTCATTTTCTTACGCTAACCTTGTCTGTGTTGTGCCGAGGATCACCTGATAGGTTCACATATTAAGAAAGCGTTATTCTCTTTTTCTTTTTTCTTTTTTGTTTTGTTTTGTTCGTTTAAAGGTTTTTGTGTGTGTATGTGTGTATGTGTGTGTGTGTGTGTGTGTGTATGTGTGGTGTTCTTGTCCGTATTGGGCTGAGGATAATCTGATAGATTTACAAGTCAAGTCACCATTTCTTTAGAAACCGTAAACGAAAACTGTCATTAAACACTGTCAAAATAGGTTCCTTCAGGTTCCAACTCGGCTCAGTTGGCTATGTAATGTCATCCATCGAGGATTGAACTCATCACAATAAAGCAATAAAGATCCTCATTTTCTATTAATTCCTTACTTTCTTCAAGAAAAGAATCTCATGCCATAATTTCCTCTAAATCTTGGATAGGTATATATATATATATACATATATATTTATTTATATATAGTCTTGATGATTCCGTCCATATAAGACCAATTCGGTACGATTCGAAATGACTGTTCACGTTTTATTGTCTTGTAGAGGAGTCATTTTCTTACGCTAACCTTGTCTGTGTTGTGCTGAGGATCACCTGATAGGTTCACATATTAAGAAAGCGTTATTCTCTTTTTCTTTTTTCTTTTTTGTTTTGTTTTGTTCGTTTAAAGGTTTGTGTGTGTGCATGTGTGTGTGTGTGTGTGTGTGTGGTGTTCTTGTCCGTATTGGGCCGAGGATAATCTGATAGATTTACAAGTCAAGTCACCATTTCTTTAGAAACCGTAAACGAAAACTGCCATAAAACACTGTCAAAATAGGTTCCTTCAGGTTCCAACTCGGTCCAGTTGGCTATGTAATGTCATCCATCGAGGATTGAACTCATCACAATAAAGCAATAAAGATCCTCATTTTCTATCAATTCCTTACTTTCTTCAAGAAAAGAATCTCATGCCATAATTTCCTCTAAATCTTGGATAGCAATATATATATATATATATATATATATATATATATATATATATATATATATAGTCATTTTCTTACGCTAACCTTGTCTGTGTTATGCCGAGGATCACCTGATAGGTTCACATATTAAGAAAGCGTTATTCTCTTTTATTTTTATTTTTATTTTTTTTTGTTTTGTTTGTTTGAATGGTTTTTTGTGGTGTTTTTGTCCGTACTGGGCGAAGGATAATCTGATATATTTACAAGTCAAGTTACTATTTCTTTAGAAACCGTAAACCATTACTGTCATTAAAAACTGTTTAAATAGGTTTCTTTAGGTTCCAAGTGGGCCCGGTTGGCTACATAATGACATCCAGTGAGGATTGAACCTGGTCATTAGTTACTAGCTTGTTAACCCCTACTCCACGACGAAAGGACGGGGCACAGGAAACAGAGGATTCATGAATTTCCCAAGGTCTAAGTGAACATTATAAATCTCAAACGGAATTTGAAGTCCAGTCCATCTCTATTTGTGTTGCATAATCATTTGTATATATTCATTAACTGTACAGGCTGTACCAATAGAGCTAAAGGGTTGATAATTCAAACATTTATTTCTTATTATGTCTGCAAATACTTTTTGTCTTCTTCATGTTTTTGAATCTCCCTAAAAAAAGTTTTTTTTAAAAGAGGGTTCGGTTTACAATGTAAGATTATGGTAAAGTCGTCCCAGTGGTGTGTCCGCTTGTGTTTTGCAAACTCAGACTTTTTAGTGATTACTGCAAAAAAAAACACGAAAGAAATAACTTATTCATCGATCACCCCTTTTCTAAAGTTTTAATTCATCACCCCAACACGCCCTGCTGCCAAAAGACGTTGGTCACGTGACAGTCTTCAATGAGTGACAAACGAGGCCTGTTTCTCTTTTGTTTATCTCATTGTGTTTTCTTGTTGTTGCTGTTGTGATTAGTGTTTGGCTTCGCTCCTGTTTTGTAAACAGCTTCCAAAATATTTGCCAAAAGCATTTTAGGTTCAGCATTTTAACAGTTCGGAAACTGGTTTCAGTTTTGAAATGACCAACAAAGATACGTTTTTTTTCTTTACAATTTCTTTTTATTCCCTTCTTTCTACCTTTCTTTTGCTGTCAGTATCTCTGTATGCGAAGCGCTACCCCGAAAGTTCGAGTATTGGAACAGATTGATCAATTTGTTCATCTGTCAAGTCATCCAGTTTTCATCGTTTCCTGTGTCTCAAATCCATTCTAAAAAAAAACAATAAATATCCGCATTTTCTATAAATCCTTTACTTTCTTCGGGAAAAGCATTTCGTGTCGTAATTTCCTCTGAATCTTGGGTAGCGATAAATAGATAGATAGATAGATAGATAGATAGATAGATACATACATACATACATACATACATACATACATACATTTGAATAGATAGATAGATAGATAGATAGATAGATAGATAGATAGATAGATAGATGGACATGAAACGGATACATATCAATGGACTAAGATATATAGCCATAGAACAGACTAGAAGAGATGGATAGATAAATATCGAAATAGATAAATCTGAATAGACTTATGGATTCTGATTTTGAACGAATAGATAGATAGATGAATAGATATATTGATAGATAGGGGCAGGTTTGAGATAGATAGATAGATAGATAGATAGATATGAAAATAATCAGATGAATAGATTGATGGATAGATATGAGAATCATGAGATAGATAGATAGATAGGGAAAGAATGAGATATATACATAGATATATAGATAGATAGGGGCAGGTTTCAGATAGATAGATAGATAGATAGATAGATAGATAGATAGATAGATAACTTGACAGACAAAGACACAACGATCGAAATCTAAAATGCAAGGCTGGAGAAAGTAGACCACAACATCCACCCGGGACAGCAAGTCTCCTGAAGTCATCAAAAGAAGAAGAAATCAAGCGAAGAATCACCCTAAGTTCGTAAGCTTTCAGTAGAGCAGGCTCGACTTTTAAGAACACGAAAATCCCACTAGTCCTTAAAGGAAGGTAACCCAACCAATGTATCCTCTCGATAGTCACCTATGGAGCTGAAACATGGAACCTAACCGAAATACCAACTCTCAAACAGAGGAATATGCAACGTGCACATAGGAGAATCATGCTCAACATCACACGGAGAGATTATAAGACTGTGCAGTAGATTAGAGAAAAGACAGGAATCCAAGACATCAAAGAAACTGTTTGGAAACCTGAATGGCTATGGGCTGGACATGTTGCAAGAATATCTGACAACTGCTAGAGATCACTACTCACGATGTGAATCCTCAGAGACGAGGTACGATGCTGAAGCCGACAGAAAGAAAAATGGGTTGAGGAGATAGAAAAATTAAGAAATTATTGGCTCCGCAATGCCCATGATAGAGAGGCTTGGCAGATCTTGGATGAGGTCTATGTCCAATGATAGACGCTTACAGACTGATGATGATGATGATGAAGGCTGTTCTTTTGCTACTGGGGCCAAGCAATTAATCATAAAATGTCTTTATATATATATATATATATTAGGAGGGATTCCTGAATACACCAGAACAGCCAACGCACACTCCCGTATACAGTAAAGCATTATTCCTGGGCCAATGTTGTCAAATGGTGGGGTTTATTTTCCCTGTCAGAATTTCTTTCGATCTAAAATCATATTTGGTAATCCTCCATTTTGTAAAAAATTCAACAATTCGTTGGAATCGACTGCGAATACAGAAAGGGGACAAAAATGAGTGACCTGACTGAAATCCTACAAATAATCAATTGTATTAAAAGTTGTAAAGTTCCAAACACTCACTCACTCTATGTTAAAAATGGTGCACAACTAAAGGTGTGCCGTTTTAAACATCGCGTGACCAAGTTTGAAAAAAATCCATGGAAAGAAAACAGAAGTTGAAATATAACTTATAATTACTTTTAATATTAAAGTAACAATAGATTTTGCTCTTTTCTGCATCCGTAGTTGATTTCAATAGTGGTTTGTTTTTTTTGGGGGGGATGCGTTCACAGAACGAAATTCTCCCATCAAAAAAGGCAGTAACAGAAAGGAACTGATAGAAGTGACCGAATACTTCAAAGTTATGCATCTGTATGATGGGTGAAAAGTTATGGTCCAACACATCCCAGCTCTAAAGGATTTACAAAAATAATGTCTCTAAATACTGAATCTGACCTTCATTTCTACGAGAAATGTTGATGTCCTCAAAAGTTTCCAAAAAGGTTTGTTTTTTTTCTGAAGAATTTGTTTTGAAAAACAACGCAAAAATCCTTCCACTAAATACTGTTATTTGAAACGGTCTGTTTACATACGACTGAATCACGTAATAACAGGGAAGTTGGAAATATTTTTTTCAAACTCTAAACTCAGGAAACTATTCACTGAAGGACCAAATTATAGAGAACCAAAAAGTATAAGTTATACTAAATGTGAAAAAGAAATCACTAAAGTACTATATAATTGCATGATGAATAAATGTCTGTGAGAAATAAATTCAAAATAGCAGAATTTAGACCCATTTGATGGAAGGGAAACAATGAAAAGAAGAAAAAAAAATTTAAAAAGCACATAAAACCAATCAAATACTATGAGATCCCCAAATAGGATAACAGGAAACATTTCAAAAAGATTTTGCAATAGTTATAATTGACAAAGTCACAAACTATGTTGCTTTTATTTCTATTATTATTCGGACTATCCTCATCTTGGTTATTGTTTTTTCATACTAAGTTTCGGCTGTTGTACTCTACGGCCTTAATGAGGTATCATCTTGGTAGGTATGGGGAAGTAACGAACCGAACCCTTTATTAATAATTCGAAAATACTACTACTGCTAAGAGGGGAGTGTGGTCAATATACCACCGTTGGATAAATAATTGTTAATTCTATTTTCCATTATCTTGGCCAAATGATGCATTCAAAGCGCAATAACCGGAGATATATTCAAATGGAGTTTCTGTAAAATACAATGCAATTCATAATCACATTGTCGGATCATATATCCATTTCTTATAACGTACATTTATAGATAAACTCCATATATATATATATATATATATATATATATATATATATATATATTCATTCAAAAAGTGAAAATATATATATATATATATATATATATATATATATATATATATATATATATATATATATATATATATATATATATATATATATATAAATTTTCACTTTTTGAATGAATATATATATATATATTCATTCAAAAAGTGAAACCGTGCAAAAAAAAGTTGAAATTTGAAACATATGATTCACTGTTATTGACAATTGTCTACAAAATCCATACATCATTTTTTTTCCTCTCTTTCGAATGACACAGGAATTTTGAGCCGTCAGTTAACCATCCATCCTCTCCGTCCCCGTCACCCTCCATCTTGGTCTTAATTTTAGAAACAATAAATCATTTTTATTCTTTGCAAGACACAATTTTATTGAAATGTTATTTTTAAAGTTTTAAAGCAATTGTTGAATCTATAAACATTTGATTGTCAATATCAAAATAGATCTCGTATCAGGCCATTCTTCTGAGCTTATCCGTCCCTGACACTAAGCAATGGTACACGACTTTCACTGCCGAAACCCAAGGATTGAACTCTTAACCACAAGGTAACTACATGCCCCTGACTAATGGTCTTATCCAGTAGGATAAACTGGTGTCTGTCAGTCACGCTGTAAAAAAAACACGTAAACGTGGGCGCAGACCAACCAAATTTAGCATGTATACTCAATGGACCGATGGGAAGGTTTTTAAATAAAAAGCTTTGTGCAATTTAAAGGTTTTAGGGAAGGCTATTTACAATGTAACAATGATTTTAAACCAGACCTTTACCTTCCGTTCAATATGTATATATACAAATATACATCTTCTCATTTTATGTGTCTACGGATAATTCTTTAAGGGGTCGAAAATGAATGGAAACTTCTTAACCTTTAAGGGATCAGAAGTGGAAGGAAACGTTTTTTTTTTTCCACTTTGAGGGATGAAAGCTGCCGATTGGCAGATATGGTACTTCAAGGTCTTCCAGGCCTCCCTTATTGACTCCATCTGTGGGATCAGAAGAGGAGTCTATCTCCAGCATTTACTACGATCTAAATTATCTCAGATTCAAACATTTAATTGCTAGTGTACCGACGGGGTGGTGCAGCCTGCACCGGGTGTCACCATCACAGGGGTGACACCATGATGTTTTAATTCTACATTTGCCCCTATTTTCCAGCGATTTTAGCCAATCCTTTGCTATTTTCTTGTCATTTTAAACGAATCTAGCCATTTACAATTATTCAAAATGGCTTCTAAAAGACAGACTGCTTTTTTTTTCAGCACGTTTAGGCTTTTTTGACATTTTTTTAGGTCTATTTAGCATGACTTTTTTTTTGAGTTGGCAACACTGGGGGTGTCATCCTTAGTTACCGCCTGGATGACGCCAATCCTTGGAACGCGACTGCATCCATTTAAATCGAATGAATAACGATCATTGAAATGCCACTGTATAATTAGATTGAGATAGGGGATCGTCGAAGCGAGCATCTATTCAAGTCAAGAAATTGTCGTCTGCAAATTCAATGGGTTCCTCTGTGTTGCTGTTGGGCCAGCAAAGTCACTCAACCTGTTTGCTTCCACAGACAAGATTACTCGTCTTAGCATAGAGTGTTAGTCTTTTGTAAGATGATAAAACCTTACTAGAAAGTGTAACGTATTTTTACCAACTGCAAATCGGCGAGAGTGTAGATACGAATGTATTGAATGTAAGATGGCCTTATGTGTAGATTCATGTCTTCAAGTTATTTCATACTCGTCTGAATTATATTTTTCAATATATATATATATATATATATATATATATATATATATATATATATATATATATATATATATATATATATTACGTTTATTAGGCACCCTACTGTACATATTATCTGATGTGTGTGGAAATAAAACTGTTTTAATCGTGCAATAAAGACTTCATACAGCCATTATCATTTTTTGCGAAAAAAAATATCACATGAGTTAAAACGTTAAAAATTTTACTTGACAGCAACGACGTTAAAAATATTTAATTTTGGGCGATGTTGTCATTCGAATTTCAGTCGAAGGAGAAATTGCAATTTCCACAAACTGACAGGATTTCTCTCACGTCGTCGAATTCAAGTTTTCTCAGCATAGAAACATAACTTGAGAGATTCGAGAGAAAGAGAGGAGTTTCTTGGTTTAACATGAGGAAATAATAAGTCTGATTAGTCATTCAATGGAAGCCTTTTGGTGACCAACGTCTTTTGGCTGCATGCCTTGTTAGGGGTGACCAATTAAAAAATTGGGAAAAGAAGAAGTGATCAATGAATGATTTACTTCTTTCACTTTTTGTTTGATCTTTGAAAGTGCGAATTTTACAAAAAAAAACAAAAAACAATTGTGAATGCTACCGGGTACAAAAAGGAATTTATTTTGCATACACTTACATTGTAAGTTGAACCCCCATTATAAACCTATTGGGGTAGATAAAAAAAATTCTATACATAATCAAGACTTGGTGTTTAAATCTCCCACCAACTAGCTCAATCAGTGGTGCCATTACGTGTGATTCATGGCCACTTAGCAAGCCAAACCAATTCAAAAACTTAAGAAACCTATGTTGACAGTTTTGTTTGATAGTTTCTAAAAAAATGGATTAAAAAAATTTGCTGAATGGCGGATTGGAAGGGTGTTGTTGCTTAGCAACGGATTTTGCACCAATGTTGAATGAGGTTTGCCTTTTTGTAAAGTCATGAGTTTTTGGCGTTTTAAAAATGATATTTTTAAGAAATCAACCATTTTCATATTCAAAGTAAAAAAAGAGAGAAACGCTTTTAAGGAATTAATAAATTTCTCTAGTTTGGAAAAGGTGAGAAAGGAAAAAAATTAGTGAGAATGAAGATGAAAAGAAAGAGAAAATTAAAAAAGGGAGTGGGTAAAGAATAAAAATGAAAAGATCAAGAAAATAATGAAAAAGAAAGAAAGAAAAAAGACAGGTGAAATTGAATAAGCCTAATAGACAAAGAGAGAGAAACTAAAGAAGGAAGAAAAAGAAAATGAAAATGAAAAAAGAAAGAAAAAGAAAGACAGGTGAAATTGAAAATTATAAAAATGAACAAAAAAAGAAGAAACTAAAAATTGAAGTAAAAAAAGGTGGAAAGAGATTTTTTTCTTAAATGAAAAGAACGATAGAGAGAAAGAGTGAAAGTAAGAAAGGTCAACTTAAAATGAGGAAAATGGATAAAAAAAGGAGAAAGAAACTAAATTGAAGAAAAAAGAGGAAGAAAATGATATTCCGAACGTAAAGAGAGGAAGAAAGAATGAAAGTAAGAATGGTCAGATTAAAACAAGGAAAATGGATAAAAAAAGAGGGAAAAAAATGAAAATTGAAAAAAAATGATTTTCTTGAATGAAAAGAAAGAAGGAGAGAAAGAAAGAGAGAGAGTGAAAGAAAGATCGGCCCATCAAATTAAAACGAAGAAAATTGACAAAGAAAGAGAAAAATACTAAAAATTGTAGAAAGAAAGAATGAATGCAAAGAAATGGGGATGAGATAAAAAAGAAGGGAGAGAAGAGAATAAAACAATAAATAAAAGCAAGATGGAAAGAAAATTGAAAACGCAACACTACATAGAATGGCCAGGAATTGAAGACAATGCTAGAAAATTTAATCTAAAAAAAAATGAAATCAGACGAAAGAAACTGAGAGAAATAAAGAAAAAGGGAAGGAAAAGAAAAGAGAAGCCAAGAAGGAAAGAAAAATGTAGAACAAAGACTAAAGAAAATGGCCTCAAGTTGAAAACAAAGACAGAAAGAGGTTAAATGTTGTCTAATTAAATTAACCAGAATTGAATAAAACGCACTCCATTTAGGAAAGAAATCTAACCCTGGGGAAAATGACTTATCACAGCGAAATGGTTCGTTTCAATTTATGAAATTAAAAATGAAAACCAGACGCATTGAAAAACTCTATGAAACAACAAAATAATAGCCTCGCGCGAACAATAATAATTATAATATGATGTCTGTCCGGAAAGTATCCAGCCTGATACAGCCATTTTGGTATTTTTCAAGACAAAAAAATTGTGTAGATATGGTACAGGAGCAAGTTTTCCAAATGAAGAAGGTATGAATGATAGATAAAAAGGAATGAATTGAAGAACAAGTGAATGAAAGAATGAATGAATTGAAGAAAATACGATAAGAGAATTTTGCAGAAAATATCAACAGAAGGATAATGAGATAAAACGCTTTAGAGAGGAGAGAATAAAGGAAAAAAGAAGAGAAGGAAAAATAAGAAAATTTAAATGCGCTAAACACAAGGGCTATTCGGTTCAGAAAATGAAGATTTAGTGTCGAAAAGGAATTTTCAAAAGATAATAATCCCTTAAACATATGATACAACATGAACGTACATGAAAAATAGATTTTGAAATTATGTATTCTCATCAATCTTCCCGAGAGTTTACTCTGATGATGGGTTTTAAGTTATTTGATTATTTTTGTACTGAAACTACCTAATTTGGTGCCCAAAACATACAAATTCTGTCCGATCAAGGATTTTAAGCTTTTTGATGATTTTGGTATGGAACCTATTCAACTTGGTCCAATCATCTTACTAATTTTGTCTGATGGTCTATTTTAAGTCATTTGATCATATTTGTACTGAAGCTACTTAATTTGGTCCCAGAAACATACAAATTGCGGCTAATGGTGGATTCTAAATTATTTGAATATTTTGGCAACTCAATTCGGTCCAAGGACCATACAAATTTGGTGGTGGATTTTAAGCTGTTTGATTATCTTAAAACTGAAGCTACTTAATTTGGTCCCGAGACCATATAAATTCCATCTGGAGATGGATTTTAAGTCATTTGATTATTTTTGTACTGAAACTACTTAATTTGACCTCAAGACCATATGAGTTTCATCTGATAATGGATTTAATGTTATTTGATTATTTTTGTACTGAAGCTACTTAATCTGTTTCCAAAATCATATAAATTTCGTATCATGAGGGATTATAAGTTGTTTGATTATTTTGGCACTGAAACAATTTAATTTGGTCTCAAGATCATATGAATATCGTCTGTTGATTGATTTTAAGTTATTTGGTTATTTTGATACTGGAACTACTTAATTTGGCCCAAAGACCACATAAATTTCGTCTGATGAGAGATTCTAAGTTATTTGATCATTTTGGTACAAAAGATATCGAACAATCGTACAAAATTTATCCGGTGATGGATATAAAGTTATTTGATTAATTTTGTTGTGTAACTACTTAATTTGGTCCCAAGACCATATAAATTTCGTCTAATAATGGATCTTAAGTTGTTTGATCATGTTGGTACTGAAAACTTCCCAATTTGGTCCAAATACCTTACATATTTCGCCCTATGATGGATTTCAAGTTATTTGATCATTTTGGCACTGAAACTACTTTATTTAGTCCCAAGACCTCACAGATTTGTTCCGGTGATGGATTTTAAGTTATTTGATTATTTTGGTTGTGAAGCCTGATCCAGCCATTTAGGATACTTGGAAAATCAGCTGTGTGGCTTTGACTCATCGTCATCATCATCATCAGTCTTTTAACGTCCCTCGTTGGACATAGACCTTCCCCAGGATCCGCAACATTTTTTTATCATGGGCGTCACGGAGCCAGTATTTTCTGAATTTGCCTAGTTCATCTCTCCATCACGTATTTTGTCGGTCTCAGTTTCGCATGTGGTCTCTGGGGATCCATGCTGTGAGTCGTGATGTCCATCGGTTGTTTTCCATTCTTGCAACATGACCAGCTCATTGCCATTTGAGTTTTCTAATAGATTTTTCGATATCTGAGACCCCTGTTTTCTTCCTGATATATTTTGCTGTCTTGTGATATCTCCATGTGAGGCTGAGCATGATTCTCTCATGCGGATGCTGCAGGATTCTCAATTTGCTAGATTGTCTCTTGGTTAAGTTCCGGCTTTGACTACTTTGAAACAAACAAAAAGGGAGCTTACCGTGCACACGTGAAGAGTCATTCTTCCGTCGGGTTACTCGGTCGCCAGTGAGACTCAACAATGAAATTGAGTACTGTGTGACCATTGCATTCACAATGACCGATCTTTTCATTCCTTTCGTCTCGTCGGAGATTTTTGGGAAAACACCGCACCTAGGTCAGTTTGTTTCTTCCTGAAGTCAAGATTTGGCTTACTTCATCCTCTGGCTCTTCCTATAGGGAAATGCATGCCCTATCAGAACAAGATTCGTCATTCCAGGACCTAAGAGATACCTGAGAAAGCTTATGGTAAAACAAAACAACGGAGACAAGGAAATTGGTCCAAACTAACAGATATGCAACTAGAATTCAAAGGGAAATTATGAATCACCGTCACCAATTCATGTTAGTTTTCACCTCGCAAATTAAGCTGTTGAAGTAGTGATGATGAAATTAAGTTACCTTGATGAAAATACAACCAGTATGGTTCGAACCTTGAATTTATGATTTTGTTTTGTTTTTTTTTAAATAGTTCTGCTCAGTCACTCGGCAGAAACTGTCATGTGACCAACGTCTTAGGCAGCATACCATGTTGGGGTGATCAATTAAAAAAAATGGAAATCAGAGGTGATCAATGAATAAGTTACTCCCTTGCCCTTTTAGGATATGATCTCTAAAATGTCCAAATTTTCAATAAGCGTGAATGCCGCCGAGCACAAACTAAATTGTAAATTCAGCATCAACTTATATAGTAAATTGAAACCCCAGCTAAAAACCTGTTGGGAACCCAGGTGGATTTTTAAAAAACAGAAAACTGTTTTCCCTGATCAATGAAGGGAGTGTGTGTATAAAATTTCAAGTTTCTGTTATGAATTGTTTGGACTGGGTGATGTCCGTACTCATAGATACGTGGATATATAGATATATACGTACATATAAACGTCAGAACGCATGAATAAGCTAAACCCAGCAACAGTGTTTAAACCGGTCTGTTACGTGTAGCAGTGATTGATAGTTTCAAATTGTGAAAGATTCTGAGAAGAGGTATTTTTTTGTTAATTTTTCACTAATTTTCTTCATTTTATTGTTCATCTTTATCATAGCGTTCTATGTCAACGCAACTCTTCGATCGTTGCAGTAAAATGCATGAAATTTGGATCCGCCATATTGTTTTTTCTTGCCTTGTGGTTGTAGTAGTTGTTGTCTTATGCATTTGTTTTATGTTGTTTGAGATTCTGTTGTGTTTGGTACTCGCACTACTACTGTATCGTCACCAACAATCCCTTCTTTTCCGATCGGGTCCCATGGCTCGCCTTGAGGTTCAAGTCTCGCTTTTGTGAGAGGCTAAACTGTGAGTGATTCTCGTTCTCGAAGCACGCACCTTAAGCTTTGCGAACAGGAGTGACAGGGGGGGGGGCACAAGTCGTTTCGTAGCTAGTTATTTTTACCGTGACCCGGGTTCACTAGAGTGTCATTAGCGAGCCGAGATCATGGTGAAAATTACTTGAAATTCAGATATGCCTTGATTCGTTCCAAAATTTTCCGTGCTCTTTGAAATCGCGCTGTTCAAGGTCTTTAATTTGATGTGGCTTTTTTTTTCAGTTTATTCTTAGTTGCATCAATTTGTACGGAAATACCTCAACTGTACTGCGTGAAAAGCCGTACTTATCAAAACTGTACTACTCAAGGTATTGCTTACTTTGTAGAACCAAGGCACAACATAGACACAATTATTAATGCACACGACTATCACTCAGTCACGATTACTCTGATATTGTCTAGAGATCAACCAGAAATTAATTAGAAACTGTACATGTTTGGTACCGTTGGAAAGCTCATTCAAAGTAGATGCAACAAGGTATATATATATATATATATATATATATATATATAATGCTCTTCCAACATGGAATAGAGCACTCTGGTGGATGGGGAATATATATGATAAAATAAATTCAACCTCTGTGGAGTAGCTGAAGCTAAGGTTTCAATCCTGCCTCACAGTGCTGGATGGGATAATGGATAGTCTATAGCCACACTGATGAGTTGTAATACAACGAAACAGCTGTCTATGGATGACACAATAATGAATATATATATATATATATATATATATATATATATATATATATATATATATATATATATATATATGTGTGTGTGTGTGTGTGTGTGTGTGTGTCGAACGAAAACAAAATGGTCCAATTTATCATTATGGTTACATTTTAAATAGGAACCCCTAAAACGTCGAAAAGATTTCTCGAAACTTTTTTACTTTGAAACAACTATCACAACGATCAAAATCGAAAACGCTGAACTAAACACAGTAGACCACTACATCTACTGAGGACAACGAATTTCAATGAAATTATCGAAATCAAGCGGAGAATTACTCTAGGATGGCAAACCTTCAGCAGAGCAAGCTCAGGCTCCAAGAACAAAAAGATTCATTGGTCCTAAAAAAAAAAAGAGTATACAAGCGGTGTATTCTCCTGATAGTCACCTCTGGAGCTAGAATATAGAACCTAACCAAGAGACTGATCCCCAAACTGAGAACCATACAACATGCACATGAAAGAATCATGCTCAACCTCACACGGAAAGATCACAAAATAGTACAATATATCAGGGAGAAAACAGGAGTCTGAGACATTATTGAATCCATTAGAAAACTCAAATGGCAATGGGATGGTCATGTTGCAACAATAGCAGATAACCGATAGACATCACGACACACTACATGGATCCCCAGAGATCACATGCGCAATAGACGTCGGTAGAATAAAGATGGAGAGACGAACCAGACAAATTCAGAAAGTATTGGCTCTTCGATGCCCATGATAGAGAGATGTAACGAATCCAGTGAAAAGTCTCTGTTCAACGATGGGCGTTAAAAGACTTATGATGATGAGATTACCATTTCAGCCTTTCGACATGGGAAAACAATAGATTAATACAGAGATGTTGTTCGAGGTTCTGAGGTGACGTAATGCTTTTTAATAAAAATGAAAACACGAACTTTATCTCAGAATATCGAGCAATTTGAGACTTTAATCGTTTTTCTTTTTAATCTAAAAATGTCATTAGATAATCAGTTATGCTTTCAAGAGGAATGTTCATTTTTATCTTGTTTTATTCGGGAATTATAACAGAAATACATGAAATAAAAATATATATTATATTATGCTTTTAGACAAGATTAAATTTCTAGCATTGGAGATTGTAACTGCTTTCATAATTTGTTTCTATTGTTATAAAACATTACTGTAACCTTTGATTACATGTTTACTTACGAACGATGTTATGAAAGGAATTAACCGAATGACTTGATTTTCACGGTTATCAACCCTTTTCAAAAGTTCACTTTACACAACTTCTTTTTCACTAAAGACCTACACCAGTGTGAAGTGAAGATGTGATTACCAATAATTTATACGAGAAACGCTTTTGAGCGTTCCCAAACTCGAAAATAACCTTCTTTTATATCTACTTGATGTCAAAGATCGAGATTTCTTGTTCGTTGTGTCTGATGTGGAGGGCTTGAAATACGAGAGTAAGCTAGACTGCTTAGCATCGTGCAATTTTCTTCCATCGTTGATTCTCGAAAAAATCCTGCAAACCTACCCTTGACCCACGTGACTTTTTAAAATTCAATTCAGACTTTTCTGTTGTCATCGCAGTACTGTCTTTCTCAACAAAAATCTCACGCATTTGGGAGGGGGAGGGGAACACACAATTTTTTTTCCGATATAAATTACGTCATTTCAGTAGAGCTCTACTATCGGATAGTGGAGAACATTGTATACATATTTACTAAGCTTGGTATGGGTGGTTCACGGCCAACTGAACGGAAATAGAGGTCTGGTAAGATTGTATTGCGCAAATCCCCTACCTTGAAAATCAGCCTTCAAAATCCTTTGGCTCAAACACTAAGTTCTGCCCTAAGTAGAAGATGTGTAGTTATCTCGTCAGACCACCGTGGCCTAAGGGCATTTATTTTACAAAACAAATGTGTTTTTTCAACATAATCTCCTTCCTAGTCAATACGCCTTACCTAACGCTTCATAATTAATCACATAGATCGAACATTATACAACAAATTTCAGATAGAGCTCAACCAAGTTATTATTTCGAGATGACCTTATCTTTTCCAAATGTGTCTCGGTGCTCCTACTAGTCAGACGCGCCTCTGCTGCTCACAGATATTTTGTTAATTTTTTGTGGGTTTCTTGACTTTCGGGGTTCCCTTTTCCAAAACAGCAGCCTATTCGACTGTAGTCAACCGAGAGAAGCAGAAATGGGATCATCTGATATTATCAATATGGTATTTGTACTGCCATTTTGAAATCCAAAAATTTCCAGATTCCGAAGTATCTGACCCTAGGGGTTTGGGATCAGAAATTGTATTTGTGTGCTCTTCGATTTCTTGTTGGAAGTAGAGAAAAGTTATTTGGGGGGAAAATAATCAAAGATGATGAAAAATGGATTTATTAAGAGAATCCAAAACAGAGTCATGTCAGGATCCAGTGAAGGCTCCGGAAAAGGATTACCTGACGGGAAACAAGTTCTTTTCTGTTAGAAACTGTCGACCAAAAAACTATCACCAAAACTATAAACATAAGTTTTTTTCAGTTTTTAAGTTGGTCTGCCTGACTGGCTATGTATGTATGCACCACGCGTTCAATCTGCACCTATAGAGGTAGAAAGAAGAAAAAAATTGGAATTTGCTCTCTAGTACGTATAGAAAAAAAGTTTTTTCGTTTTTTTTTTAAATTCTCCCGACCCACCAAAAATAGGTGCTTGAAGGGGGCTCAATTTACAATGGAAGTTCTTGTTGAATTGGTCTCTTTTGTGTCCAGTTACGTTCACTCCTTTTTTTTTTTTTTTTTTTTTTTTACTTTTTAGTGATCCAACAAAATGCGAGAGAAGAAATTTCAAATTTTTGATTTAAATTTGCTCCCAAGGCATGCTGTCGGAAGAGATTGTTCACGTGACTTTTTCTATTGAGCAACTAACCAGACCTATTTTCTGTTGCATTCAAAGAGAATTGTCTGTTATCAATAGCTGGAACCTCAAGAAACTATTATTGCGTATTGCTACATTGAACGACGCACTGGAACATATTATTTTCTGGGCAAAGGAAGTTGACCGGTCATCTTGCTGCATGCCAATGCATCCTCATGTTGCAAATATGATGCAGCAAACGATCATGGAACTGGGATACGAACTTCTCCAACAGTTTTCAAAGTCAGACACATTCAGACATTCACTTGTTCCGCTTCATACAATACCTTTTGTCTCAACAAGGTAAAGATGGTCTTTATACACTGAAGTGACGTAAATCAAGCCACTATGCAAACCTAATATATTGAAACGGTGTAAACTATTGTAACCATCTTAAACTGTATTTTTGAACCTTAAAACACACAACTTTCAATACATTTGACTGCAAAGGATATGAGTTAAATACGGAACAAACAAAAGCAGAAAAATTGACTATTCAAAATTTTATTCAACAACGAAGGATGTTTAAATTTAGGGTTAGATTTAGGGTTAGATTTAGGGTTGGCGTTAAGGTTAAAGTTATACAAGTCAATTACGGAGCAAATGAAAACAGCGAACTTTTTCATTATTACGATGGTGGTTTCATCATTGAAATTCTGAGTGATATGTCTGGAACTGAGATCTAAATGTACCATATTACTGCCGTTGTTTGGATAACGTCAGAAATAGTCAAGTGTGTCTATACAATGGTCAGTTTACGCCACTTCATTGAGTAGTTATCGGTAAAGATAAGGGAAAATTCCTCGACGGATTAATCAAATCAAAATTGAAATTGCTCACCCGTGATGGAATGTATAACGAAGTCGGCAGGTGGCGCACGGTCTGTTGAACACTGAGGAGATAACTTGGTGCCTAAATAATAATATGAATTTATATGAATAAAAGATTTTTTTCTGTCTGAATGTTTGTCTTCAGGTGGTGAATTTTTTATCATCGTGACGGAAAAAACTAATATAAACAAAATGCAAATGGCGGCTAGTGCAATTAACCATATCCAACGAAGACGCTTTTTGCCCTCTAAAAAAAAGCTTCCCTCAAGTCATCAACTCAAGATAACGACGGAAATTTTGACGCCGATTACAGCTAACAACAGTTGAAAAAAAAAATCAACCACACCTGATATTAGACAATGGAATGCGAACGTTTCCAAGCAACTGACAAGATGGGCGTTTTCCTGTTCCGATGATAATAAAAAAAATATACCTATTCATCACCTGAAGACGGCCGTAGGGTACCACAGTGGAAACGTTTTGTTCAAAAAAAAACCAAGATGTGTACAAAAGTCCGCAAAAAACTTCACACAGAAGATTTTTTTTATCCGAAAAATTGCTGGGGACCTTTGTATCAATCTGATAAAACCTTTACCTTTTATCAAGATAATCAACTATTATTATCAATTTTTATGAGTTTTTTTTTCCCTTCATCCTAACTCTCAGTTGCTTTTTATCTAAGCTAATCAAAATTAATCATCATCATCATCATCATCATCAGTCTTTTAGCGTCCGTCGTTGGACATAGACCTTCCCCAGGATTTCCCACACTTCTCTATCATGGGCGTCACAGAGCCAGTACTTCCTGAACCTGTCTAGCTCGTCTCTCCATCTAACATTTTGCCGGCCTCAGTTGCGCATGTGGTCTTGGGGAATCCATGATGTGAGTCGTGATGTCCATCGATGGTTAAATTAATTAAAATGTTTCAGCTCCATAAGTGACTATTGGGAGGATGCATTGGTTATACACTCTTCTCTTTAGGATTAATGGGATCTTATTATTTTTGAAGGTTGAGCTAGCTCTGCCAAAGGTTTGCTATCCTAGTGTGATTCTTCGCTTGATTTCTTCTTCTTTTGAGGGTCTCATGGAGGTTCGTTGCCCCAGGTAGATGTAGTGGTCTACTTTCTCAAGTTCTGTGTCCTCGATTTCGATAAATGTTGCAATAATTCATCCAAAAATGAATTTGAAAAAAATCAAAAATCATCTCTTAATCTTTATGCAAAACCTGAATCGTTCTTTTGTGATAGAATACATAATTTAGCTAAAATGCGGCATAAAGTCGTGCAAAGCCAGGGAAATCAAATTCATCATCCCCCAGGATTCTCCACACTTCTCTATCGTGGGCGTCACGGAGCCAGTATCTTTTGAATTTGTCCAGTTCATCTCTCCATCTTGTATTCTATCGGCCTCGGTCGTGCACGTGATCTCTGGGGATCCATGTTGTGAATCGTGATGTCCATCGGTTGTATTTCATTCTTGCAACATGACCTGCCCATTGCCATTCCAGTTTTCTGATAGATTCTATGAAGTCTCGTTTTCTTCCTTATATACTGTACTACAGAATCGCAAACTGAGAGGTATGCAACGTACACATGAAAGAATCATACTCAAATCAAGTTGATGACTGAATAATGATGCTATGAATTTATACGAAAGATTTTGCATCGACCTAAATTGCTGAATCACATAATTTAGCTGAAAAGTGTTGTAAGATCGTCGAAAGTCAGAAAAAATATTTTGGCGACTGAATAACGACGCTATGAATTTATATGAATGAAAGATTTTGTTAAAAAATGCTAGAAACTTTTGAATTAACCTGAATTTGACTTAAGATGGTGTAAGATCATAGAAAGCCGAAGAAAATATTTTGATAACTGAACAATATTACTAGAAATGTTTGCTGTAACCTAATATGTGTGTGTGTGTGCGTGTGTGCGCGCGTGTTGATGTGTGTGTGTGTGTGTGTGTTGGTGTCTGTGAGTAAGTGTAAAAGAGAGAGAATATGTGTGTGTGTAAAAATGTGTAGGTGTGTGTGTGTGTGCGTAAGAGTGTGTAAGAGAGTGTGTAAGTGTGTGGGGAATGATGATAAGATAGTGGTTAGAGTGTCCATGAAAGCGTTCACCCAAATTGTATGGTGGAAATTCTTCAGACTGAGTCTACAGAGACACTTCGATTCCTGGTTGTAAATGTATCCTGGGGATAGGGTCACTGCTAAGAGGGTGTGGTCTGTTGTATTCCCACGACTGATGAGGCCATTCGCCTTCTTCATGGACAACGATTTGCCTTGTTTGCCACTTATTTCATGTACGAACTACGGAAGATAGCGGCAACTTGCTTTATTGATTCTAAATGAGGGATTTTTCGACTACAAGTTTATTTAACAGTGAGCTGAAAACCCGCCCTATCGTGTGATTTTCAGCTGGTTCTTACGGTAGGAGGCAGCTACAATGATAGGTTGGAAACTATTTACACATGGTCACCTCCTCAACCTCCGGGTAAAAGTAGGTCTTTTAAAACACTGACTGGCTGCTGTTTACATCCTGTTGGTTAACTGCCAGCCGGATAAATCTTAGAGACAAAAACAAAAAAAAAATTTAGTAAGATTATTCTTTTCCTAAAACCGACCTAAAATATACACTGAACGTATATTGAGGTGCTGAAGTTGATTATAGTTTTATCTTTTGTCGTGGATGCGTAGTTCTCGAGTTATAAGAGTACATACATACATACATACATACATACATACATTGCAACATCATATGTATGGAAATACTGTCTTACCCAAGAAGTTCGTTCGGTTTGTTAAGTGAAAATAAAATGCATTTTTTCGACATTAACTTTATTTGATAACATATTTACCGTTTCATTCCATCATCTTCTACCATTTTTTAGGCAACTTTATGATTCCATTCTCCAAGAACTTTTTATTGTTAAGTGCAATTATCTGCTCTAGGTGTCTTTCGCAGTCTTCCAGAGAATTGAAATTTTTTTTCTTGAAGAGAATTCTGTAAAGACCGGAGTAAATAGTAATTTGAAGGTGCAGTATCTGGTGAATATGTTAGGTGAGTGAAAACTTCCTATCCATCTATCTATCTCAGTCTCTTTGTATCTATCTATATCAGTCTCTCTATATCTATCTCAGTCTCTTTATATCTATCTATCTCAGTCTCTTTATATCTATATCGGTCTCTTTATCTATCTCAGATTCTTTATATCTATCTATATCAGTCTATTCCTATCTATCTATCTATCTATCTATCTATCTATATATATATATATATATATATATATATATATATATATATATATATATATATATATCAGTCTCTTCTTATATATCATCTATCTATTTATCTTCATTTCTATCAATCGATTTATCTATCAGGTTCATCATTATCTATCTAACTCGGACTCTTCATATCTATCTATCTATCTATCTATCTATCTTTCTATCTATCTCAGTCTGTTTATATCCATCTCAGTCAACTAATATTTGACCCCTATCCATCCGTCACTTTTTATCTATCGACCGATATCAGTCTGTTCATATTCATCTGTTTCTCTGTCTCTCTGTCTCTGTCTCTCTGTCTCTCTCTGTCTCTCTCTCTCTCTCTCTCTCTCTCTCTCCATATATATATATATATATATATATATATATCATTTTGATTACATCGATCCGTTTAATGACCTTAGTATCTTTATATTTGTCTATTTATCTTTCTGTGTGTGTGTGCGCACGCACGCGCGTGTAAAGAGAGAAAGAGACGGAGTTATAGGAGAGAGTGGGAGGATAGATATATGGATACTTGTTTCGTATATTTCTTAGCCAATATTATCAAACGCCCACTTTTTCAATAAGTCGACCGGAAAACATCGCCTCTTATTTCAACCACACAGCCACTCTTACAAAAACAGAAGCCATTTTCCAGTTCATCTCCCAACCTACCCATCCCGCAAAATTAAGACCAAAACCAAACTGATACAGACAAAATATTTTTAAAAAGAACGACGAATTACACCATCCTAACATTACCAAAGGCTATCCAAGAAAAAAATCTGGTAAATGGCAGCCTGAAGTATCACCGAACAAGAAGTGACTTTATTTGGTCGATTAGGGAACAGATTGGTTGACATGCAGACGATATTTTGGTGTCTTGAATTGCGCGGTAAAAATGTCAACATTTTGCTTGGATACTTCGAGAAGAATGATGGTTGGCCTATTGTTTAACGATAGTCATTACGTTTCATTACACCTAGCGGCTATATTTGGCAAACTCTAGCTTCTTCTTTCGTTGTCGCATTACAAAATACTGGCTACTTTATTCAATTTCCCATTACTCTCCGATATCTTATCTCTTCCTTCTGGTCGTTTCTCTCTAATTTACGGATTAACCTTCTGCAAAAGACGTGACAGAAGTAAATTGACAGCTCTATTTTCAAACAAGAGCCTTTATTCGACGATCTCAACAATCTAAGAATGTTCCAGAAGTTTCCCATTATTATTCTTTTTTTAAAATTTTGACTAGTATTGAACAACAATGGCCGCTAAAAATGACGAAGGGTTCAATCCCTCTTCAAATATTCGTGCGTTTGTATGTTCCAGTGCAGTTGGTCATACCTTTTGTTTGGAGACTTGAGAAGTGGCAGCAGTACTCCATTAGAAAATTTTTTTTAGATTTTGGGGATAAAAAACTTTTTTGACCTTTAAGAGGCCTTATCTTGGGGGTGGGGGTTTATTCATAATATCAAGATTCTGGATAACTGAGATGTTCTTTTACTTCATATTAGATGCTATCGAGAGGAAATGACGTCTAGATTCTCCAGAATCTGGATTTTTCTAGATGTTTTTTAGTATATCTTAGATATTTTCCTGTGGAAAACACCAATGATGTCATAAATAGAATTTATTCTGACCATATTTATTCTTCGATCAAATTTTTTTTACTTGACTTCAAATTTTGACGCTACGATTGTTCAATTATTGACTCTGATGGCGAGTTTTCTTTCATCCTAATTTTTCTATTATTTCTCATTGCAACTTGGACCATCAGTCTACATCCATTAGTCATCATTGCAGATCGGACATAAAGAATACGCCCTAGCCGATGCACGAACTCACACATCTTCACTCGGAAGAGCCGCTTATGCACGGCACCCGCTCTGATGATTGGGCTACCAGAGTTTCTATAGTTGGCAGAAGATAAAATCTAACCATTAAGTATGTGAGCTCCCAAGGGGGGGGACTTTGAAGAGAACTAAGGTACCATCCCTCAACGTTGTCTGGTGATAGCACCAGCTGTGAAGGAAAGTGGCTTTTTGACAGGACCTTTGTTTGGCGATAGGACGGGTTGTAAGGGAAAGTGGCTCCATACCTCTCCCATGGAACCAAAAGCATTAGTGCGAAGAGAACAAGTAGCTTCGGTCATAGTGGTATGAGCAGGGGCCCCTGGGGGCAAGCACCCTAAAATTCGGGCAGAATGTATTAAATTTTAGGCTAATGTATAATTCAGGCAAAACCGAGGAAAATTTCAAACAAATCAAATACCCCCTCCCCTTGACGGAAAGAGTTCTCATACGCCAATGGTCTCAGTTAGGATTCGATCTCTATACACCGTTTCCGTTTTTCTCGCCGAAACACATTCCGCTGCCTCGCCCACCCGGAGGAGGGAGGAAAAGGTGGGTTGGGTTTGGTGGTGGTATTGATGGACATGATGATGATGGTAATGATGGTGCTCGTGCAGAAGGGATGGATAGTGATGGTGGTGGTGGTGGTGGTGATAGTGGTGATGGTGACGGTAATGGTGTCGACGTTAAGGATGGTAGCACTATTTGTGATCATGGTGTTGTTGGTTTTGATGGTGGTGTTGGGAATGTTGGGAATGTCGGGAATGTTGGGGATGCCGCTTGTGGTTTGGGTGATGGTGGCGGTGGGGGTAATAGTTATGATGTGGGTGGATGATTGTGTTGTTGATGGTGGTGAACAAATTGAATTAGATATAAATGGACATTGTTAGATATTGACAGATTGAGATGGATATGTAAAATCTAAAATAAGTATTGACAAACTGAGATGGACTGACAAACAGACAGACAGAGAGAGTCTAGAGTATGAAAAGACTGAGATAAATAGATCTGAAGAGACTGGGATAGATAGATAGATAGGTAGATAGATAGATAGATAGATGGATTATAAGAACTGACTCTGCTAGATAGGTAGATAGATAAGAACACGCTTTAATGGATAGATAGATTTATATATGGATTATAAGAACAGACTGTGCTGGATAGATAGATAGATAGATAGATACGAATAAGCAGAGACGAGGAACGTTGAAAAGAATAGATACCGACAGGGAGTTAGATAACTAAACAACAAATAAAGATCTGAACAGACTGTGGTAGAGACAGGGAGACAGATATACACATACAAAATAAATGAAATTTCAGATGAATTTTTGCCAGCATCGAAAATAGCCGTCAAAAATTGATTCCCTTCTGAAATGGAAATTACGGACGAGTTGAAACTTTTCCCAAACTCAACTATTCTCGCCAAAGAAATCTGCCGAGGAGACATTTTAACAATGGAGGTAAATTACAATCAAATTGTGATCGTTTCATGTCGTTCTACCAAAAAAGGCAAAAATATCCTACAAATGCCTGGGGGGTGATGACTACCCTGCAAGTAAAAAAAAAAAGAACGGAAAATCTATTCCGAGACCTGAATTAAACGGCGCGTAGGACGTACGTAGAAGATTGCGTGCAAATCGGACAGACAGTTTGAAATAGGCACATTAACGAGATAAAACCATACCATTTGGCAACGATTCGTCATTCTTTTTTTTAAATTTGGAGTAGAAAGTTTGTGCTACCATGGTGTATCATAATTGGATATGCATATCAGTCTGGTAATATCTATCTATCTCAGTTCATTAATATATATTGCTGTCTGTTCATGTAAACCTATCCATCTCAGCTTGTTCATATTTATCTACTTCAGTCTGTTCATATCTATCTATCTATCTATCTATCTCAATTACTTACTTGTATACAAGAAACTGTCTACCAAAACTGTCACCAATATTGTCAACATAGGTTTCTTCAGTTTTTTCGTTGGTTGGCTCGCTGGTTATGTATGTATGTATGTATGTATGAATGAATCCATCGTGCGTACAAACCACAATGGCGTTAGATGGTTGAAAAGTCAAGCATTTACTCTTTAGTAAATCTAGAAAAAACGTTTTTGTATGTTTTTTTATCCCCCCTCTAAGTAGGATTTTATATATGTTATTATCCTTATATTATGTGTGGGAGAGAGTTCATAATAGCTGTTGGTGAGATGTAGCGAGAAGATGTAGTCGTGGGGGTTCAATCTGCAATGTAAGTTTATGCTTAATTGATCCCTTAGTTTGTGTTACGTCAATAGTATAAATAAATAAACAACGTAAATAAACAATCAAAGAAAATGGGGCTGCTGTAGGAATCGAACTCGTGACTGATAGGGTAGCCATTTAAACGTAGCGTTGCTCTTAACATTGTTTATTCTTTTTGCATTGTCTAGGACAAGTGATACATTAAACGTGTAACGACAGTAGATCATTTATAATCATATACCCAATTTATAATCATTCATACATAGGTAGTGACCCCTATATTTTTAGTCAAGAATTAGATACGAAACCTTTCTTTTAGTTGGGCATCTAAAAGGTCACTTCCCTCGGTGACCCTCTTTAAAACCCCTGGAAGCACGTGGTCGAAGGCTTTTTGGCCCCAGTCTTCGAACTGGTTAACTTCTACCTTTTGGGCCCCGGCATCTCGAGCCGTGATTGTATATGTATCAAAAATAAGAAGATCACATTGATCCTAAAAAGAAGGGTTTATAACCAATGCATCCTCCCAACGGTCACTTATGGAGCTGAAACATGGAACCTAACCAAGAGACAAATCCGCAAGTTGAGAACCATGCAACTTGTACATGAAAGAATTATACTGGGCCTCACATGGAGAGACCACAAAACAGCACAGTACATCCGGGAAAAGATAGGAGTTAGGGGCATCATAGAATCCATTAAAAATCTCATATGGCAGTGAGCTGGCCATGTTGCAAGAATGGTGGACAACCGATTGACATCGCGACTCACGACATGGATCCTCCAAGATCACATGCGGAACTGAGGCCGGCAGAATATTAGATGGAGAGACGAGCTTGACAAGTTCAGAAAGTACTGACTCCACGACGCCCACAATAGAGAAATGTGGTGAATCCTGGGGAAGGTGTATGTCCAACGACGGACGCTAAAAGACTGATGATTATGATGATGATATATTGTCTTGTCACTTATCTTCATTGATGTGAGTATTCGCAAAAACTTCATAGCTATCAAATGCAAACACTGCAACTACTATTTTTGGTGACCACACAAACGCTGTGTTCATCATTTTCGCCCCTCTAGCTCCTTCTTGCACCTATCCTGACTAAACACTTTTTTATAATCTAGCTTGGTCAACTATACCGTTCATTATAACAGGCACGACTCACCAAGCCCCATTCGATAGGTAGGCGAAACGACATTAGACCTTTTATGCCACGCGTCCCTTAAATTCTTATTATCTCCTATATTTTGTTTTTCACGCCTAGAAATAAACTAAACCAAATAGGCCTCTACTCTTCTCTTCTTTATACAATCGAATGTATTAACGTTTCCATTCCATGTATTTCATTTACATTCTTCATTTGTGCGTTAAACGTATCTCTCATTTTTCAAATCTAAATATTTTTATATCTCTTTTTACTCCGTTTGATATCTGCGTCCTCATTTGTGCTTGGCATACATGTTCTCTATACTTCTCCGTCTGCCTTCCTTCATCAATATTTCCACTGACGTCGCCGCTAACACCAAACCACGTGGAAACAAAATCCTTCGTGCACGACGACACCTTCTCACCACATCTCACCAACCGCTATTATGTACTCTCTCCCACACACAATATAAAGATAATATCTCCCTCACATCTATAAATACACAAGGAAACATGATAGAAGAGATAGAACTACAGGAAACCTCCAGGGGCAAGGATTGGAAAAAAGTAGAATATTCAACCGAACATGTCAATTGCCTCTTACAGCATATTATAACAAACAACACAACGGAGCTCAACAACCTTACCTACGCTGGTGCCAAAAATTATAACATAGATCGTTATGATACAGGAAGAAACCCCGAACGACGGGAACAAAAAACCTGCCTGGGAAAGGAGATTAGCAGAACAAATCTCGCGACTTCAGAGAGACGAAGGATAACTGAAAGACACGTTGCTCATGAACAGACCACGAGCAAGACTGTGCGACGCATACAAGATAAGACAAAACAGGGTACCTGTTGCAGTGGGAGGAATACACAAATGAAGACTAGTCAAAGAAGCAAGACTAAAATCATATAGACAAAGAAATTGCTCAATACACTCAGAACCGCACTTTCCAAAACAACGAAAGAAAATTTCAATAAGATTTGAATGGAGATAGAAGACAGAATAGAAAAACAGACGCCACCGACAAAAGAACCTCTAAAATGATATATTGGATTATCAGAAGAGACGCCACAAATCAGTCGAATGGTTAGAAAATATTTTTAAAAAGCTCGAAGACATAGTGGAGGGAAAAAATAGAATTGAATACAACCACACTTAAAAACACTTTCCACAAAACAGATAACTGGAAAACCCCAGGAATTGAAGGGATGCACGAATCCAATAAATCCACCTAACTACATGACAGACTAATCCACCAATTTCAAAAATGGATGAACCTAAACAGACCGACCCTCATCCAAAATTCCACGGAATGCAACGATAGGCCAATCACACGCCTACCGTTGATGCAGAGAATTCTGACCGTGCGTATTACAGACAGAGTATATATTACCATGGGAAGAAGAGGACTCCTACAAGAAGAACAGAGAGAATGCAGAAAAAGAACCAAAAGAATGAATAACTTGCTCTACGTAGACCAGATGATCCTAAAAGAATTATATATGTGTGTGTCCATATATATTAAAATCAGACCATACGTATCTCTATCTAAATCTATTAATTATTTTTCTGAGTATATCACTATTTACCTTAGCCTTCTCGTATCTATCTCAGTTACTCTAGATTTGTCTATGTTACTTCGTATCTATCTACATGTCTCTAAGCGAATACACCATAGTACGACTGCAACTTCATCATCCAAATTCAGCACATCCGCCATGTTTTTTTAATGAAAGTCTCCGTTTCTGCACTGCTGTCCTGTGTTCAAGGACCTAATTTTAAGCCAAAGGTAATATTTGGGAACACTCTTATTTTCAATATATACAACCACAACTATTCAGAATTTCCTAATCGTGCTATGAGGTGAAATTAATATTGTATTAGAATCATTTCTTGTCCAAACTGTAATCACTGTGTTTGCGTTTTAAAGGGGTGTAAATCCGCAGAGACCACATGCGAAACTGGGGCCGACAAAATAAAAGCTGGAGAAATGAACAAGACAAATTTATAAAATACTGGCTCAGCGACGCCCATGATAGAGAAATGTGGTGGATCCTGGGGAAGGTCTATGTCCAATGACGGACGTTAAAAGACTGATGATGATGAAGGTTATCTTTCCGATAGTATGTGTTAGACACAGTGGATCAGGGCACAGTGGATCACTTTTGTCCACATGATACATCTGAAAGTACTCAATGGATTTAAATTAGATTTTATTGAAGACTGACAGTAGAATGGAGAAGAGTTTGATTTGGGGGCCTTTCCAGATTGGGAGACATTTTTCCGGGTTTTTTTCTGTTTTGGGGTTTGTTTTTTTTTTTTCATTTGCGTATACGCTCATTTCTGTCCACACGATAGCTCTATGAATTCCTATGAAATTTGTGGGGAGAGCATACAGTAGTAATCAGAAGACGTGATTTAATTTCAGGATAGATCCATACGATATTACGACCCCTACGTCGTAGTTGTATATTCACACAGCAGTATATTGCCAAAATTATGGGTCTATCCATACATCTCGACAAGTTCTCAATGAATTACAATCAAATTTTGTTGTGGTGTGGGTAATGAGCCATTTGAGTTTTGATTAATTTTGGGATGGATCCATACAACATTGCTTCCCCAGAGAATGGTGTGTACAAGAGTATGCACCATGGGGGTAATTTTTAGTTCCTTCTGTGCGCTGAACTTTTGCCAATGAGTGTCTGAGACATTTTTATGATTGCTTTTTGCAACCTAGATTACAATTCAATAACCTCTTCATAAAATGTTAAGGTGGTTTCACTCAGGGACTTCATGAAATAATTCAATCTAATTTTGATTCACTGTACCCCTTATGCTGATTCACCTGGTGAACGAAGACAGGGGCACAGTGGATCGGGGTGAGTTCCCGCAAGCTGATAACTTAGAGGGATATTAAATTCTTATCTTTATCTTTTTTTACCCAAATATATTAATAGAATTAGATTCTACCTACAATTGAATTCTTCTGATCCACTGTTCCTGTCTCCCATATATATATATATATATATATATATATATATATATATATATATATATATATATGGGAGACAGGAACAGTGGATCAGAAGAATATATATATATATATATATATATATATATATATATATATATATATATATATATATATATATATATGCCAAGTGTATGTCGATAGCCTTTGTCTGTAACACCAAGGGAAATAATTTTCAATTTTTCACGAGAGTTAATTCCCTTGAGAGATTATTTGTTTTTTTCGTCATTTACTGGAGAAAAATGATGGGGCAATGTGTCACACCCGCCTTTAATATTTCAAGTCTTTTATGAGATTGCAAAATTATCTGAATATTTCTGTCATTTTTTGACATCAACGTAAACTAGTACATATATATATATACAAAGAACAAAGCAGGAATGCAATACAATAGTATAATATAATGTAATACCCGATGCCTGGTGGGTTTATCTCATAAAGTGCTCTATACATTCAGCATTAAACATTAAGTTAAGTCAGAGTAGAGTAAAATATGATGAAATAAAGAATACGCAACACAAACATGTCTAGAGTCATACCGAACCAAGAATATATAAAACAATTAAACTAATAACTAATTACATGACGTAAAAGTGAACCTGAACACTGGGGAGTATATTAAAGTGAGAATAAAATACTTCCAGAGAGGAAACATACCACAGAGAGCTGATGTTTTAACAACACATTGATAAAGAAAGTGTCTACAGCATCCCCTGCTAATTTACAACTACCAGACAGTAAATTATTTCCACTAAGTAAAACTTAACAAGCAGTGACCAACAACTAGATAAAGAAATGTAAAAAGAAAAAGACAAGATATATGAAAAGAATATGAGGAAGGTTTTCCAACCAGGAAAATAGACCCCCCCCAAATACGTCCTTAATAGGGATCTGAAATAAATTGAATAATTCGCCTGAAGAAGTCAAAAAAGGACAGAAACATAAACATGTATGTGTAGCAAATCCTTTATTTCATCATATAACAAACTCTAACTTAACTTTATATTTAATGTTGGATATATCGAGAACTTTAAGAAATAAACCCATCAGGCATCGGGTATTACATTATATTGTATTATATTGCATTCCTGATTTTATACTATATATATATATATATACATATAAGCTTCTCAATTTCCCCATTCCACCCGATACTCAATCATCCACCTTTTTCTCGTCGACTGACAGAAGCCAAATTAAACAGAGTCAGTCTTCCATAAATAAT
Organism: Thysanoteuthis rhombus; assembly: GCA_963457665.1. Taxonomy (NCBI): domain Eukaryota; kingdom Metazoa; phylum Mollusca; class Cephalopoda; order Oegopsida; family Thysanoteuthidae; genus Thysanoteuthis; species Thysanoteuthis major. The sequence continues at coordinate 29,916,974 of OY735241.1, forward strand.
TTGACAGCATCTCGACGACCCTTGATGGCCCTCAACGCTACATAACAAATATCACGCGGCAAACTCGTGTTTCCTAATTGACCTCTTCCTTCCGTCCTTCAGTTCGTATGTCCGTCCGTACGACCGTCCGACCGTCCGTCTATCTGCATACACAGTATCTCCAAAAGTTCTCAATAAATTCCAGTGAGAATTTGCGGGCTACGAAAAAACTGATTTGATTTGGAGGGACGGGACCATGCTTACACAATAGCCATGCCCTCGTCACTGAATATCTCCAAAAGTTCTCTACGAATGTCAATGAAAATTTGTGTAGAGATGGGCAATCGGCTACGAAAGAAGTGATTAAATTTTGAGGTGGATCGAAGCTCCGCAACGCCCATGAAAGAGAGATGTGGTAGATCCTGGGGAAGGTCTATTTCCAACGACAGACGTTAAAAGATTGATGGTGATGATGGTGATGATGATGATGATGATGATGATGCATCGTAATCATTAGTGAACTCATTTTCATCCAGTTTTTAGAGACAACGGCGAATGGGTTATCATTTTTTGTTCGTGTTATTCAAGTCTGGTAAATTCTATAGAGCCTGCGACTGGCCGCTGGAGGAGAGGGCATTCAGGCATGAGAGGTTAACTGTTTGTTTATCGGCTTGAACCCGACTTAAACTTCTAAAGAACCATTGTTTACCGCTGCTAGAGAAGTTAGAAGAGGTATTCGGTCGTGTCTATTTGTGTTTGTCGGTAAGTCTGTTTGTCCACGCAATATCTCCAAAAGTTCTCAATGAATTCCGATAACATTGTGTGGGAGAGTGAGCGATAGCCTAAAATAGAATTGATTACATTATAGGGTGGGTCCAAGAATTTCTTTACAGTCATCTCCCCTGCATGGTAGGTACATATATTTTCATGCAATATCTCCAAAAGTTCTCAATGAATTCTAATGACAGTGTGTGGGAGAGTGAGCCATAGACTAAGATAGAATTGATTATATTGTGGGGTGGGTCCAAAAAATTTCTTTACAGTCATCTACCCTGTATGGCGGGTATACATCTCTTCATGCAATATATCCAAAAGTTCTCAATAAATTTCAATTACATTTTCTTGAACGGTAGGTTATGGGATAATTGAGAATTGGTTATATTTTGTGATATATATCTGAGATTTTCTACTACCATCTCTCGTACATAGTGGCTATATATGAACTGATCTTCATTCAGATTTTCGTGAAAATGGCGTTGGATGACGTATATGCTCTCTGGGTTCTTTCTAAATATTCTTATTTATCACCACCGAAGTTGGGAGAAGCATATGTGTTTGCTTATGTCTGACTGTCCGTATGCCAATACGATATCTCCAAAGGTTCTCCGTGAATTTTTAATGGAATTTCATGAAAGGGTGGACTCAGGTTTATGGAAGGGGTGATCAAATTTTGGGTGGAACCCAAAAAAGCATACCTTATAATTTGTTTCTATCGATTTTTTTCAACTTGTTGTATATTCTATTTTCAAATAATTTAGAAATAACTTACAGACAACAGCATTGGATGGAAAAATGAAATTGAGACATCAGCAATTGAAGTAGTAATAGTAGTGATATTACCAGCAGCAGAGGTTTGCATACTTTCAGCGAATGTACAGACACAGAGGCAGCCTATTTTATGTTTGTGTTCTCAGTACACCTTTCATTTCTTACTGTTTGCTTTAGCGTGACAGAAAACCTGCAAGCATACAAAAGGTGACAACGGCTTTTTATTTAATAAAAAGGTAATCAATTACCGAGGACTCTTTTAGGAAAAAGGAGAGAGAGTTCATTCTGAAGATGAAAACCGACGCAGATCAAATGTAAATTCTGGATCCCCAAATTGATGCAAATCATAAGCGCAAATTTTCAGGTTACACTGTTATCAAAATTCAATTTGATTTATACGTTTTTCAAATTGAATAAAACTATTTCCTCACAATATTCTTTCATGTAGTTAGAGACGTCTGAATTCTACTTTTCATCCTTGGTTTGTTTATTAATCAGCGTTACCCACATCAGACCAGTTCAAATACTGTTGCTGGGTTTAGATTCCTCATGTGTTCTGACATTTATATATCTCTATATCTATGTATCTGGACTTTTCCCAACCCTAACCGTTCGCGCAGAAACTTGAAATTTTGTACGTACACACACACACACACCTCGATGTATAGGGGAAAATGTTTCTTTGTTTTGTTTTTCGAAAATTCCTCTCCAAAATTAGTTTGTACGTGGGGATTCAATTTGCAATGTAAGTTTATGCTAAATTGATCCCTCAGTGTGTGTCCGGTAGCGTTCATTCTTCTTTCTTTTTTGGATTTTTGTCATCACATTCCAACTACTGGCAAGAACTGTAATTGATCACCTTCTTTTGCAATTTTTTATTTGATCAACCCCAATACAGCATGCTGCCAAAAGAGATTGATCACATGACGATTTCTATTGAATGATTAACTCAACTCGTTCTTGTATTCATTTTTTCTTAAATCATGAATTATTGGTTTAAACCATTCTGGTAGCATTTACATCAAGGTAACTTCATTTTACCAACACCACAGCTTGAAGAAAGAAAAATATATGGGTGACGGTGATTAATGATTTTCCTTGGGATGCTAGTTTTGATTAAATTGAATTCAATTTTGATTAAGGTGTAATTTAAAAATTTACGTTCTTGACTTTAATTAATTTTGGGGTCTGGATTCAACTTTTGATCCCCAAACGGAATGGATAAGCCAGCAAGTTTGCTCGAGATGGGCATTTTCAAGAACAGCTCAAGTGCAATAATAATGTTCTGGAACACTTTAATTAGTTATTGCTCACTGTATCGCCCCCTATACTTTTAGTTGAGAATAAAATACGAAAACATTCTCTTAGCTAGATATCAAAAGCGTCACTTCCTTCGAAAAACCCCTATAAAAGCCCTGAACACACGTGGTCGAACGCTTACATGCCCTGCCCCGGTACTTCCAGCCGGTTACTCTTTCTCTCTCTTTCCTTCTCACAAAGATCGATATCATTCTGCCAGCCTCTCAGCCGATCCAAACTTTCTTCCCCTTGACCAATCTCTGTACTAACTTTGCCAATTTCAGTTCACCGATGTTGAGGCATCTCACGTACGCACAGCTACACATCTATTCAGCCGTGTCATCACTACATGCTCTAAATGCATATACATATCTAGCTCTCATGAATGAAATGGATATGCTTTTTACTACACGATAGTCTCGATGATCTCTCCTAATTCTCCTTACTTCAGGAAGTGCGCATGGATAAATTCCATGTTTTCTGTCTTACAATAGTCTGTTCGTCGTGTGTTGTCCAGTGTCAGAGAATGGCCCCAAGTTGCACACGCAACTTGGTAGTTTAACATACACACTGAACCCTGTCTCCATAACTATTCCTTAGTACACTCCAAGCCTTGTGGATTCAAAAGTAGTTCAGGCTCCTCCACTTCGACTCCGTCGACTGTACTATCATGGCAACAGAGCTCCCACCTTTCGCTTCGAAGTGATCTTCCATTTTTTCTTCTATTCTTTTCACACGATCGATCATATTTATGTTTTCAATACATGTATTTCATTTTCGTTCTTCATTTGGTCATTACTGTTCCTGTATCAAATGTACGTTTTATTTGTCCATCCAAATACTTGTATGAGTCCTTTTTACTTTGTTTGATCTCTGCATCCACGTTCATACTTCGTGCGTATTCTGTTCATTTCCCTTCCTCTTTCTACATGAGCCCACAAACACTGCGAGAGCCCGTTCTTCAACCAGAACAATAATAAGGACAATATTTATGATATCACTAGTAAGCTGAATGACTTTTGCGTTTTGCATTTTAGATGGTGTGTTTTCTTCTGCGTTCTGAGATCTCCCAAAATGCTAGTAACCTTTGAACTGATAACACTCGTTTAATGATTTGTGGTCAATATCATCTTTGTAATACGATATCATAATTTTAATACATCATCATCATCATCATAAGTCTTTCAACGTCCGTCGTTTGACATAGACCTTCCCCTGGATTCGCCACAATTCTTTATCATGGGCGTCACGGAGCCAGTATTTCTTGAATTTGTCTAGTTCATCTCTCCATCTTGTGTTTTGGCCTCGGTTTCTCATGTGATCTCTAGGGATCCATGTTGTGAGTCGTGATGTCCATAGGTTGTCTTTCATTTTTGTAACTTGGCCTGCCCATTGCCATTTGAGATTTTTAATAGTTTCTATGGTGTCACGGATCCCTGTTTTCTTCCTTATATACTGTACTGTCTTGTGATCTCTCCATGTAAGGTTGATAATGATTATCTCATGCGCACGTTGCATAATTCTCAGTCTGTGGTTCAGTCTCTTGGTTAGGTTCCATTTTTCAGCTCCATAAGTGACAATCGGGAGAATGCATTGGTTGTATACTCTTCTTTTTAGGATTATTGGGATCGTCTGGTTTTTGAAAGTTGAGCTTGGTCTGCCGAAGGCTTGCCATCCCAGAGTGATTCTTCGCTTGATATCCTCCTCTTTTAAAGGTAGTCCTCATCAATATCAGGTTAGTTCACTTACTCCGGGAGGAATTTGAACCTTTTACAATCTGCTCATATGGGTCAATCCTCTTGCGTAACTTAATTATCAAGCAGTGATGGTGTTTATTTAGAACTTATATCTTAGATTTGTCTGTTCCTCTATAATAATGGAAAAAAACACTACCTCTAGTTCCAGCTTAGAATAAAGCATCAGAATAACTTAGGGTGATATCTTTCCACAAAACTTTTACTTCTGATCCATGGTGTGCAATCTTGTCGGTTGAGTTCTCTCAGTTTTTTTTGGGGGGGGGGGTTGGAACAAACGAAAGTGAAGATGATAGAAGAAGGTAATTTTCAAATACGTAAAAACCAGGTGTTTGGAGTTTCTTACTTGTTCCGGTGGAACTCTCCAGCTTTCCGAACGATTGTTAAAATATCATATTTCAGTTTTACCTATTTGTAGTGTAAATTCTTTGCATCTCGTTTACATTCAGACTTCTCTTCTGGGTCTTCAAAAATATATTCGAAAATAAAACATCCATATATCTATGAATAAAGAACGCTATACAGGCTATTAATTTTCCAATGTTCAGTTTTTCTTTTGCCTTTAAGAACTTCAATTTACATGAAAAGAAATATACGTTTTTGATCATATAACAATGTCGAAAAAAGGGAAAGAATTATAGAATATTGTAAACAAATAGAACTTATTTCTTAATCTCATATTATAGCATAAGGGATTAAGAATAGTGGTGTTGGGTTTTTTAGTCACTATAGATTACTTTATTGTAGATAACTGCATGGTAAAGCAGCTTAAGTATTTGTAAGGAATCTGCGGGTGTGGTCACGTTGAATATAGGATGTATCTCAACAGCGCTCCTAAATGACCATAAATGGAATGTTGCTACCACCAAGAAGAGCGTTGGTTTAGATATCATTTTGCTCGGCAACCGATCACTTATCTCTGTGTTCGTTTTGTACAAAAACTGGCTCGATTTTATCGAAAAATTCACCCTTTAAATCAAAAGTTGCTTCTGGGGTCCCTAAGATGCGTTTTTGAGACTGAGACGTCTTTGACGTCGGGAATTATGATGATTATTTCAATTTTTATTTCTTTTTTTTTTTTCAATATTGTATTTTATATTATTCATCTTATTTTGTTTTGTTTCATATTTCATAATATTCAAGTTTGATTGATTTTATTTGTTTTCTGTTTTTTTTTTAATTATTCATTTATTCATTCATTCTAATTTATTTATCATTCATTCCCTGTCCCACAAGATTTATTTTATTCTATTTTCTTTTATTTTCTATTTTGATTTTAATTCATATTTTATATGACTTATTTCAACTTATTTTTATCAATATTCATCTACCTTTTTTATATTATTTTTGTTGTTGTTGTTATTTGTTTTTTGCTGATTTGTTTTTTCTTGGGGGTGGTCGAATTCTAAAAATTCAACTTCTGCTGTATATTTTCAAATAATATTTTCAAAAATCCAATAACTCAATGAACAGTCATGCAACAAGAAAGGTGAATGATTGAAGTCAATAAAATTATACGTTATATGAATGTATAAACATTTTGGACTGTTATAAGTGATGTATTATTCAACAATTTATCTTTGAAATAGGCCCTATTTGGTGTAGCAATAAACAAGGATTTTACAAAATTTCAAGAAACTATACTGGTCTAAACGATAACTTTACATCCAATGCATGGATAATCTTTCAAATTATAGACTTGAATAGCCTTGTGCCTGACTAAGCCAAATCTAGAACAATAAATACCTCATCTTGCAATGAAAAGCAACAACTAAATTAAAGATGAAGGTAAACAATAGTTATTTTATGATTAAAAATAAAAATAATGAATAAATATCTGTTTGAGATTCACCAAGGGAAGTAATCCCTAGAGTTCTAATTCAGAGTTATTCCCCTTGAGACATAGCTGACTCAAATGGTAGTTTTTATATTTAGATATTTATCTATCATGAGGCCACACGAGTGGTACACGCAGTTAGGTTCATTCTTACAATCCAAGCAAATAATTCTGTCCATAGTGATTGAGCAGTCTAAATGTATTAATGCACATTTGATAAAATGTGGTATGTTTTAAATTACAATACGTATATCTGCTATTTTACTGCAAAAATATAATTTTTTTACACTCGAATATAAAGCTACTTGACTTATGATACCAACTGATCTTTATATTACATATCTCGCATTATATGCGAGTAAATACGGTATGAATTCTTTCGTTTATTTTGGGTTAAAAAATTTTACTCCGTGTAGTTTGTTTTTTTAAGTGAGAAATGAAATGTAATATGTTTTGTGGTGGTGGTGGTGGTGGTGGTGGTGGTATTTTTTTAATAAAATAACGAATTTTTTTTTAACATTTTATCATATTGTGTTATGAGATTATTAGATGCATATAGAAGTTGTTGACTCCTTTTAAGATAAGTTTCATAATAAAGTGTCAGAAGGTTTGCACAGATAAAATTAGGTGTGTGCATGCTACTACTTAGAAGGGAGCGTAGATGTTACCATTCAGCTAAGTAGGGAAAAGAAAAAGGGCTTGTAAGTTAAAGAGAGACAAATCATAGAGGAATGAACGACAAAATCTTCTCATGTAAAAACGCTACACTATTTATTTATGTTCATGAATTTTAAACAAAAAAGGAAAATGGTTTTTCGTAATGTGTAGTGAATGTATAATCTTTCCAATGAGTAAAAGTTTGTAATCAAGGTACTCAACTTTTGATTGAGCCACAAAGTTGTTTTATACACATGTTGTTTGTCAGAAGATTTTGACGAATTCTTCTGTTATCTTTTGGCTCCCCCAGAATAAGTAGTGGGATTTAGTTTCTCAGAAGTTTGGGCTTTTTTATGGGAATTTTCGCCATTCATGGTAAAAGGGGATAATTTACCGGAGAAACTCGTTCATTTCACTTTATTTCAGTAATTCCTGGTGAAATGTTCAGCCTTCGACAAATTCTCAGGTGTGTTTCCCTATTTCGTTATTATCTCTCCAGGTAAACAGACAAATGAGAGAAGGAGATTAGAAAGAAAGATAGAAAATGTGTGTGCGTGCATTTGTAATATGTTGAACAATGTTATATTTTTGTCTTAATGAATCTAAATGAAATCTTTTTCTTTTTTATATATATTTTTATCAAATTGGGATCACTACAAAATCTTATGTCGTTTAAAAGACAATTCTTAGGTTAATTGGAGTCAGTTTAATCTTTATGTTATGGCAAAGAATTACGGTGAAGGTTGAAACTACACTCCGAATCGTCGTATTCAAAAGTATATCTACTTAGGGAAATGAGTCTCCATAACATCCTCAAGAGAGGAAGAAATCAAGCAAAGAATCACCCTAGGATGGCAAGGGTGAAATATTTGAGCCGTCAGAACTTATTGCGGCTTTACTCAAAACAATAACCGGACTGACTTATTCCGTGGTATAGAACAACTTTCTGCGTAAATGTTCAAATTATCCTGTCCAAGTTTTCATAATTTTCATGTATTTTTCTCTCTAAACAATCTAATAAAGATGATATCTTGTGTATCTTAATTAATCTAACTATCTCTCAATTTTCTATCTCTCTATGATTCTATTATTCTATTTTCTCCCCTTCTATTCCCTTTCTTCTATTTCTATTCTTATATTCCAATTCTCTTATTCCCATTCCCCTGTCCATTGATCCATCCCCATTCCCCTATTCCGATACCCCACTTCCCATTCCTTGATCCCCATTCCTATATTCCCATTCTCCTATTTCAATTCCTCTGTCCATTCCTATATTCCTATTCTGCTAATCCCTTTCCTCTAGACCTAATCCGTGATTGCCATTCCTCATTCCCATTCGTCTATTCACATTCCCTTATTCCTATTCCCGAATTTCCATTCTTCTGTTTCCATTCCCCTATTCCCATCTTTCTATTCCCATAATTCAGTAGATACGGCCTTCCTCTGCTTAGCACTCTGATGATATGGTTTAAATATCTTAATTTGAATAGATCGTTTATTTATCATACTTTTGTTTTAATAAAATGGCAACCCTTTCTGGGTTTATTGTTGAAATAGTACAATTTTTCCACCATATCTTGCGAAAAGGATCATATTTTTTCATGAATTTTAACAGACGATTCTTAATGTTTCCTCAAATGAGGGTAAAAACTATAAATCCAAGTACAATTCTTAATTCTTATCATTAAACCCAGACTATCTGGACTTATCCAAACTTGATTTTTGTAAGTGAAAAATCAACCTACCCTGCTGTGCCTGTGTCAAATCTACAGACTGCATAATTTATTCTTTATCATGTCAAGAAAAAACGCTTTATGTCTGTTTGTTTTTTTGTTTTTTTTTGTTTGTTTTTTCTTCAACTCCAAGATTAATTCAAGATTAATGAGACAAGAGAAATAATTTACCATTGATCAGCTCCTCATTCCAATTCTTTTGATTGATCACCCTTAATAGGACATGCTGCAAGAGATGCTAATCATGTGACGGTTTTTGTTGAATGATCAACGAGACCTGTCTTTAAATACATTTTTTATTCTCCTTCGTTCGTCTAATAGCTTCAAATCCTTTGACGAAGAACAGTGGGGAGCTACCATCAAAGAGTTTTTTTTCCCTGCAATCGAACTCTTTCTGGTTATTTTTATCGTTCACACAACATTTCAGACGATCCATTTTACGACCTTCTTCGTATAAAGAGAGGGATTCTTCTTCCAGTTATGTTAATGACCCGTTCACTAAGTTATAAGCAGAAGGGAGCAACACTTTCTAACAGCTAACCTACAGAATAATTAGTATTTGACCTTTCCCTGGTGTAAAACTCTGACCAATTTTTTGAGCCTCGCCTTACAGCTAACTGCGAGATTGGAGGCCATTGAGGTTTATTTATTAATATGTTTTAAAAGAACATGCTGAATATAATACTATCTCCGAACACCAACGTGAAAAAAAGTCAATTAAATTTAATTCCAATACTTGACGTTGTATTAAAGTCTTACTTTGGATATTCTTTCATAATAAATCGAAATTTGCTTAAACAACTTTAGAAGAATCTATTGAAATTGAATATTGATAACCTACAAGTGTATTTTCTCTCTGTCTCTACTGATTTATGAGATAAAGTTGTGAAATTGACAAAAAATAATACAATGGGAGTGTTCAAGAAACATAACTCTTGAAAAAAAATTCAGGAATTACCTCCCTTGCATTCTGAACTCAGTTTCAGTATTGAATTTGCTATATCTTGTGTAACCTTTTACGTCAGTATATAATGGATTTTGATGGAGATCAAGTCACAACTAGTCTCCTCAATTTTCAAATGCTGTTGTCTGGATAATTTCCATTCTTTCTCAGATTTCCTTTTCTTATATTTTTACGTGTCCCAAGCGCTCCAATAATGATGGGTACGATGACTTTCGTTTATTTTTACCTTGTGGTTTGCTGGAACAATGATTTGTCTCAATTTTTCTTCTTCTATTAACCATGTGCAAATGTGGTCTCCTGGTCTGGATTAGGTGACCCGTTTGCATTCTTAAATTTCTCGAGAATAGCTTCTGGTTTGAATATGCACCATTGGTTTGCATGGTCAAATCCCACTTGTTTGCACAATTCCCAGGTGATAACCGTTCCTAACCAGCCGCGTCTATTTCTTGTTCGTAGCATTCGCTCATAATAGTACATGACATTATTTTTAGTAGCAGTAGTAGTGGTGGTGGTGGTGGTAGTAGTAGGAATGAGGCCTAACAAAAAATGAGGGTAGACTTCTGGTATCCTAGCACTAACCCCAGTAATGACACCATAAGCCACACCCTCCAACCTAGAGAGAGTACCAACATTTCGGGGAGCAGAGAATTCAATATCTTGAGGAGTATATATGTAACAGGACAACAAATGATACTTTGAATTGTTTGTATTAAAACACTTCAATAATTATAATAGTTTCATGTAAATTGATTTGTACAATAATTAGATTACAATCGGTCAAAAGGTCATGGAACTCAGCTTTAACTGAAAATTTCAACTCTCTTGAGAAAGCCCACTCAATGTTTGGAAACTAATTTTGCATTATTAATGCATAGAATAATTAGAAAACATTTCATTGGATATATTTTATTGGTTTAAAGGCCTCTTCTTGCCTAAGTTCTACACAAATAATTTGTTGAAAAATTGTATTGTAAACAACTCGCACTTCAATTGCTCCTAATGTAACAAGTTCATATTGTATAGAGTAAATGTTACCAATCTAGGCACGCATTATCAAAAGCTTTTTTTCTGGGATTTCAGTTCATGGGTATAACCCTTATAGCAGAGGTCAAGATGTCAAATTCTGCTGAAAGCTAAGAAATAACAGCTGCATTGGGAAATAAACTGTGTATGTTTAGTTTTTTTAACTCTTTCATCTTAGATGTAGGTACGTTTGTAGTGTCAATAAGGTTTGGTTCCCTCTTGGTTAGTTGGGAAATGTCATTCTAGTGTATAAATGTGGGTGACGTAAGAATAGTACTTGCTAATTGCTACGACTATATTATCAGCGGGGTTCAAGATCTTATCGTTGACAGACAGCTTACTCGAAGGACAGAGGGTATCATGTGTCCGTGACAAACGCACTGATATGAATACACACACACACACACATATATAATGATAAACAACAAAATTTCACATAATACCATCCATAAAACCGTTGGATTCTTGCAACCCTGCAACAAAAGAGATAGTCTATGCTGCAACCACCTTAAGCACACCAACACCTTCACTAGTTCTGCTACTAACAAGATTTTCTACGTATACCATAATTCTAACTGTAGAAGTAAAAATGTTATCTGCCTCGTTGAATATGATAGATGCAAATTGCAATACATAGGCAAGTCTGAGTGGCAATTCAAAATCAGACTCAATAACTATAGGCACACAATTAAATCTCCCAATCGTCAAAACTTACTCCCTGTTGATATACACTTCTGTATCGCCGGCCACAATTTCGGTACAGGTGCGAGATTCACAATCGTTGAAAAAAATGGAAAAAATACAACTCCCAAGAATTCTCGAACGACATGAAGATGTGTGGATTAACAAACTAAAAACTCTCTCCCCTAACGGACTAAAACACTAAACTTAACCCTAACCACATCGACCTCTAACACCAAAATCCCCTCACTCATAATTACTCTAGACTCGCCAACTCAGTATTCTTTAGAATTCCTCAACCGAAGCCCTAATATACCCCTTGATATTCTTATACCCCCCCCCCACAACAACCCCACATCCACACCCAATCCCTCTTTATGTTTATTCAACATTGGGAACTTCGCACAGTCACATAGACCCCTCCAAATAGAAACCTTTGTATGATATTCAATTTGTGCAACTGAAAGCCAAAAGACTGTTCAGAACATCCACAATGACAATTGAGGATACTGAACAAACCCTTACCCAACCATCTGAACTAATACCAGAAATAGCCTCATCCCCATCTTACCAAGGACCCATACAGTCTAATACTAAACTGTTACAAGTCCCAAGTATCCATGACAACCAATGCTCCCACTGAGCTGCACAATCAATAAAATACCCATAACTGCTGCTACTACTTCCAACAAGATATAAAACTATACCAACAAAGATTTCCCCACAGACAGAATACAGTCCAGATTCACCGTTATGATCCTAAAGGAATCTCCTTTCTTGATTTCCATTTTCACTTCCAAAGAAAAACGTCTCACGCTAAATTTGCTCCCAAAGGAAACTTTTTAACCACTGAAGAGTACACACGTGCTACTGAAGATAGGAACCCCTCCTGAAATATGTATAGTATATTCATTAATTAATTCTTTCGTGAATCAATTAACAAATAAAGTCTCCATATACTTTAACTTCTGAATCTGTCTCATTCCCTATTATATATATATATATATATATATATATATATATATATATATATATATATATATATATATATATATATATATATATATATATATATATATATAAACAGGATATCTTTGCAATAAGGATCTGTCTCTGGTCCCTATCAAAGAAAACATCACAATATTCTCACCCAGAAAATAATGAGAGATTATATCAGAAGTTAAATACTTACAGTAACTAATATGGGAACCACAGAATATCACCAATTAAGAGAAGAACATCTCGTATCCATCGACCAAACATAAAGACATTTTGTAGTTTACGTAAGCCCACGAAAGAAACCAAAGGGAAGGGTTATCACAGTATCATGTATCAACAACCTCGTACCTGTTTGACCGGGAGGAATTGACCAACAAAACTACTAAAAGTGCTCTAATCCAGGAATTAGGGGCTCGGTTGAACAAAGATTATATCACAACCCTGACAAGGACAAGTGTTCTCAAGACAGCACATTCAGTTTATGTGATGGCCAATACAAGAAAAATCAAAAGAAAAGAGCTTAACACCTTTGGTGACTTCAGTGAAAACATGTTAAACTATATCTTCAAGATAGGACGGGTTAGAATTGGTTTTTGACTCATACGTTGAATGGTCCGTTAATCATTCTGGGAGAAGGTGTCGTGAATCAATAGTAGGGATCAGATTGAATAATACTGAGAACTGAAAACGGCACCCCAATATCAGTAGAAATGGACACGTTTGGGGTCATAAGCAATAATGAACTGAAACTACAGTCGCTCCTTCATGCACAAGTCTTGAGCTCACAATCCTTCGAATAGCTCAAAATGTAACAGTGGTAAATATGTCTGTCATAAGCACGGAGTCCTTTGCCTGAGGTTTTGCAAATGTCAAAGTCGGCAGGATGAAGTAAATATGTCACAATGCAATTATCCCTCTGATTCTATTGAGTAAGCGTCGTATTAATAAGATATACAGGAACAGATCTAATAGCTTTCTATTTGTGTCTCATACTATATGTAGGACTTCAGTTTAAAAACTAACAAAAGTAGTTGTTTCGAAGCTGCACCATATTTCAACAAATTATTCTGACTGAATTTTGAAGCTCTAAATTTGTATCTATATCTTCAATTGGGTTCCTTCTGCTTATTTCGTGCGACAGTAATGCAAAAATTTCGATTTCCAAACATTGAGTTCCATGACCTTTTAACATCTGGTGACCTTATTAGCATATTGATTTGCATTAAAAAAAACTATGGTGATCAATATGTACTTAAATACAGACATTTCAAAGTATCATTTGTTTTTCTATGGCGAATACTTCCCAAGATATTGAATTTTTAGTTTCACCTATCCCTAAATTCTGGTACTCTCTCGGCGGTGGAGAGTGTGACTTATGACGACATTACTGGGGTTAGTGTGATAACAACAAAAGCCTACCCTCACTTTTTTATGATATCACATGATCTAGTTCATGAATATGGAGAGAGTCTGGACCTCTCTTATGCACACGCCCCACCCTCAACAAATGCATTATACGTCCACATAGAAGCCCCAAAAGCTTTTGTAGATCAACTTAATTTCTACCCCGGACAGAACTCCCTGAATTTTGGACATCTGTCACCCTTTGCCTGTATTTTCTCATTATTTCCCTTATCCCTTCCAATTTTCGTTGCCTATCAATCTTTTATTTTTTTCTGTAAATGTTTTACGGACAGTAAAAGTGTTTTTGGTGCATTGTAAGGAAGGTGGTCCTGATTGTGAATTGTAAAGTTTCGTGCCTTCGCTCGTTCGATCTTACAAACGGCGGACAAAGGAAAACAAATAAGAGAATTAATGAAAAGTCTTTTAGTGGTATAAGATTTTGAAATTCTCGGATGCACATAAAAGAGGGAGAGAAAAAATGTTTTGAATTCGTTTTGTTTTGTTTTAATAAATCCTTAAAGATTTCTTTCGACTGACATTCATCAGTGGATGACACGTCAGAAAATATTCGCACCTTCCTTACATTGCACCAAAAAAGATTTTGCTCCCAATAGCTTTTTTTACGGACACTATATATTTTTGCATATTTGTGCATCCGTAGCTCAGAGCACACCCTTGATACAAAGCACCATACGCCACTGTTAGGAATGCACAAATATTTCCAGTTGTATCCTCTCTTATTTCTCTTTTGCTCTGTGGGGGGTTCCAAATATTTTCGTTGTTGACTCCATAAGGATTAATGATATAGTATCAGAAAGTTCTCACAGATAGAATTAAATGTGTGCTTACTATTACTATTACAAGGGAGCGTGACTGTTATCATTCAGCTAAGTAGGGGGAAAGGAAGGGACTTGTTAGCTAGCTAGAGAGACAAATCACAGAGGAATAAACGACAAAGTTTTCTTGCGCAAAAATGCAACGCTATTCATTTATCTACATGAATTCTAAACAAAAACGAGAAATGATTTTTTTTGTGATGTGTAGTGAATGTAATGGCTTTTTAATGAGAGAATTAAGTCTGTAATCAAGGTACTCAAATTATAATCGAGCCGTTCTGTTATCATACACACCTGTTGTTTATCAGAAGATTTTGCTGGACTGTCTTTTACTCCACCTGAATAAATAGGGGATTTTGTTTTCTTAGAAGTTGGGGGCGAGGGGTCTGTGAATTTTTACCATTTATGGTAAAAGGGGATAATTTCCAGGAAAAACTTGTTTATTTCACCTCGTTTTAGCGATTCCAGGAAAAGTGTTCAGCCTTCGGCGAATTTTCAGGCGTGTTTCTGTTTCCAAAATTAGTTATTGTTTCTCAGATAAATAGACTGAAGAGGGAAGAATGAAAGAGAAAGATAGAGAATGTGTGTGAATGTGTATTTGTGGTATGTTAAACAAAGTTATATTTTTATTTTGGTAAAACTCTTTTTCTTTCATATATATATATATATATATATATATATATATATATATATATATATATGTAGCTGGACTTCCTCTCACACAGCAGGAGGCCTCCAGCAGCCTTTATAAAATATTTTACTCACAAGGCAAAGCTCCTGATAGTAGACTCTGAATCCACATGGGAACTTTAAACCCTAAAAACACATACTCACACAGCACACACCGCTGAAGATGGAAAAAAATCCCGAAACATGTCCGGACCATTAACATCTATGGATTAATACACCTTACTTCTAAACACTTTACTCCTGAGTCTGTCTCACTCTTCATAGTTCATATTATATATATATATATATATATATATATATATATATATATATATATATATATATATATATATATATATATATATGGGGTGTATACGAATTATAAATTGCGATACATTATGTAGAAACTTGTCTGAAAGGATTTCCCGCCGTTACACGGTTATCAAACCATTCACTTCAGATAAAGTAAATAGAATAAGCAATTAAATGAAATGGGGCTGCTACTTGAGCTCTTTATTCTATTTACGTTGTCTAAATTGAATGATGTATTAACCGTGTAAAGACGAGAATTCGTTTCAGATAAGTTTCTATATAAGATAACGAAATTTATAATTCATTCTATCGGACCAAAATGTCCACACTTTAAACACACACACACACACACACACACACACACACACACGCACGCACACACACACGCACGCACACACACACACACACGCCCGCACACACACACGCACACACACATACACACACACACACATAACCTGTGCACACACATACACATAACGTGCGCGCACACACGCACACACACAACACACACACACACACATGACGCGCGCGCGCACACACACAACACACACACTCACGACACACACACACACACACACACACACACACATATATATATACTATTGTGTAGGTTTCTCGGTCAGAAAGCGGAACTGATTCAATCTCGGCGCAGATACTTCACTCTGATCCTAGATAATAAAGTGTAACAGTTGTACATACAAACAAGCAGTTTATTGTTATTTTTAATCTCGTTATTTCTACTACAAGTAGTAGTAGTAGTAGTAGTAGTAGTAGTAGTAGTAGTAGAAGTAGAGAAAAGAAAGATATCGTAATGATTTAGACTGGTGATGATGCTGACAGACAGACAGACATACTAATAATTATTGTCCCCATCATCATTGAAGGGAAAGAAAAAGTCACAAAACGTAAGACAAAACCACTTGCCATTGTAATTTTACTAGGGGATTGTTGCAATTGCAGTGGCGTAACAGGGTGTATCGGAAAATACCCCCCCCCCCCTCTCCAATGGAGCGGGTGGGCCTGGGGTAAAAGTATTACGCATTGTAGTTCATCTACTGCATCGTACAAATCTTACTAAATGTTTAAGTGGTCCTTCGAGGATCCAAGGCCCCCGGGCTCCCCGCTCTCTAGCTACGCCCCTAGGCTGTTGTTCAGGCCTCACCACAGCCACGACTGTGTTCAAATCCAGTTCAACAATAAAGCCATCGGGTGTCACGAGAACCTGACGCAAGCAGTCACTCTGTTTTCTTTTGTTTTTATTTTATCTGTTTTGTCATCCCAGCGCACCTGACAACGCGGTAGTTGGGAGAGAAGGGAATCACCTGATGCTCTGGGACCAACACCCTCCACTTTATACACCCTTCTCCATCTGACCTTGTAATTAATTCTTTTTTTTTTTCATTTAGGGGGGAAAAAGAGGAAGACACCCATTCTATACACCCACAGACCCTTACAGCACAGTTCCTACCGACAACTTATTTACGTACTTTTTAAAAAAAAGAAAAAAGTTTCAAATTACGACTTTGTTAGTAGTGCTTGTGCTAGTATCATCCTCAAATTATCAGAAGCAGCCTTAGATTCAAGTGAAACCGAATTAGTTGGGTGGGATAGAAAGAGAAAATCAGGTGTAAGGGGGAAGTGGAAGTTTTTATATCCCCACCCGAATAATTTTTTTCTTCGCCTTGGTTTCCGGATAGATTATTGTGCATATACAAAATACAATAACAAAAAACAGAATTCGTCAAGTTTGTATTTCTTTATAATTATTGATTGTTTTACGGATTTTTTTCTCTTTTAAAAGAGGTCGTGTTTTCCTTGTTTTTCTGTTGAAAAATTAATTTTTTTTAACGAAAACAATCAAGAATGGCTGACGATACCACAACTCTTCTTGATAAAGATGTTTCTCCATCCCAAAGAAGCGGTTTTTACCAGGACCTCAGCGGAGATAGACCAGTAAGTAATTATTTAATATTGGTTTATTATTAATAAGACACAAAACAGGGGAAAAAAGGGTTTTTATTCAACTGTTCTTTCGATAAAAAGAAAATGCCTTTTAATGATTTGTTTTGACGTACATAAACCCACAGTGATATTTAAACAGCATAGAGAGACTCCTGGAGTCATACAAAAGCTCAAAAAGTATGATTAGTTATTATAAAGTATAATTAAACAATATTTTCATCAGAAATTTATACAATTATGGAATTAAACAGATATATCTATATCAGATTGTGCACCATAAATTCGTCTGTTTGGTGTGCTTTCTTATAAAAACATTCGCTTAATTTAATTATTGCTGTAATTTTTAATGAATGTGTTGTTTAATTATACTTATTAATTATAAATTATACTTCTAGGGCCTTTTTATGACTTCTGGGGCCTTATGTTTCGATACCGCCCTAGGTAGGTTTATGTACGTAAAAGCAATGATAAATTACTCAGTACAAGTGCTTGTTAATTCTTTCGTTTTGTGGTATTTCTTCATTTCCTCAACGGGAAAATGAAACTATTTCAGATTTTAAAGTAAACGTTCCTCTTTTTAATTAAATTAACACCTTTTCATTTTAATTATCTTAGGGAAGGTCTGGTCTTTTTATGTATATGTATATTTATTCACGTTATCGATATGTACTTTTACTTCAGGTCGTGGCGGAGAATATGTTTTTAAACTCTTTACTCAGATTTTAACGACAGACACATTAGTTTCATGGAAAATAATTTTTACGATAATAAATATAATTTTAGAACTCTGAATTTAATTAAACATTGGGCGGGAGCTTGTCTCTTTAGTCAAGTGACTGAAAATCGTTCTGTAAACAAACATTTTCCCTCGACTAACAGAGTTATCTTTCTACGACTTGAAAAAAAAAAAAGTCATTCATGAGTTTTGATGGGTGTTTGTTGGAACTCAGTTTTCAAAAAAAAAATGCCCATAAAAATAAAAATAAAAATGTTGGTCGTGTACGAATTTTAATCCTTTTAAATTCATTTGAATATTTGTCATTTATTTTTTTTACTTTGTTTGGAAGGGCAAACAAGTTTTAAAAAATTGTTAGGGTCAGTTATGGACCATTTGATACCCTCTATGTACCTTTAACGAAAAAGTGACGTGACCAGACGAAAAAAAAACGCCCAAAACCTTTATATAATAAGTTTCATCGTAATAATTTTTGCGCCGTTCAGAAGAATGGATTGAGAAAATTTTGATTTAAGATGGATATACATTTCCAAGGGAAACTGTCGCATGATCTGCTACGATAATGATATTCGGATGTGAAATATGGAAACTAACTAAATCACCCGAAAACAAACTCAGAAACACAAAGAGCTATGGAAAGAGTAGTGTTAGGATTAACTCAAAGCGATATAAAAAGTTCGAAACGGGATTGGGCCAGATTTTACTGGACTATGTTTGTTCGGGACCTCATAGCTACACTTCTTCACAAATTTTGAAATTTTCTCTGATGATCGAAGATTGTATTAGGGTTCAGGGTTATATAAATCAATTGTGAACCGGGAAAAATTCAAAATCTGTGTAGAAAAAATTGTTCTGGGGTCCCCAGACAAACATGGTACAGCGAAATCTAACGCGGAAATATTTTGAACTTAACGCGGAAAAGGTAACTATCGCCCAAATTTCGAAAGTTCTGTACTTATTTCTCCTTTTTTTTTTTTTTGTTATTCGTTAGTTATCTCCCTTGATATAAGACGCTAATCTTGAATTTTATCAGATATCATATCAAAAATTAAAAGGCAATCACCCCACTCAATACGCACACACTTCCGTTTAATTTCCTGAAATACATAATAGACCTTTAACTGCTTCACTTAAAAATATGAGTTCGTGGCTGGATTCCAGTTTCAAAATCGATCAACTAAAGCCAAGTATGGCACTAGGTGAGTTTTATTGAGCATTTATCAAAGTTTAATGCAGTAACTCGCTCATAGTCCCTATCAAAGACCTGTGAGATCAGAACTTATTCGCTCACCAGAAATGACATTGTTTTTAACTTTTCAAAGTGCTCAAACTTGGGACTCCTTTTTCATTTTTTTTCTTCCTTTGAAATGTATTTATTTAGTACATCTCAAAATTCAATCTCTGAATTTTTTAGATGAGGTATTATTATTATTTCTATTATTGTTTGGACTATCCTCATCTTGGTTGTTTTTCATACAACGTTTCGGCTTTTGTACTCTACGGCCTTCATGAGGTATCATATGGTTGGTGTTGGGAAGTAACGAATCGAACTCTTTAACCAACTGGGTATATTGACCACACTCCCTCTTAGCATTAGTAGTATTAGTGAACCTAGAACCATCAGATTACTTGTGTAGTGGTTACAGAATCAGACAAAATTACTGCAAGTAATTTGATGGTTCTAGGTTCAATCCCAGTGTGAGACAATAATAATACTACTAATGCTAAGGGGGGAATGCGGTCAATATACCCCCGTCGGTTAAATAAAGGGTTCGGTTCGTTACTTCCCTACACCTACCAGATGATACCTGATGAAGGCTGTAGAGTACAACGGCCGAAACATTGTATGAAAAACAACCAAGATGAGGATAGTCCGAATAATAATAGAAATAGTATTTATTTAGATTCGACGTCATTTTTTTTTTTCAACTGAAACATACACCGGTCTGGTTACTCATTCAATAGAAACTGCCACGTGATCATCGTCTTTTGGTAGCATGCTGTGTTGATCAATTAAAAAATTGTGAAAACGGCTGATCAATGAATAAGTTCTCTTGCCTTTTGTTGTGATGTGATCACTAAAAAAAAGTCGGAATTAAGAAAAAAACAAAAAACTGTGAATGCTGCCGGACACAAACTAAGGAATTGATTTAGCATAAACTTACCTTGCAAAATGACCCCATCCCCCTCTAAAAACTTATGTAGGGGAGAAATTTTCCGAAAAAGTAAATGTTTGAATTTCCGGCCCTCTAGCTCCATTGGTGTGGCTTATATGCTTGATACCTACTAGCATGGCCAGCCAAGGTGATTGCTAATAAAACCTCAAGATATAGGTGACCAAAGGGGAGAAATCCTGGATGCTCCAATTAGCTCTCGTACAGAAGCAAATAAATATATCCTCAAATTATGACTGTTTATAAGTTGAACTTAGCTTGAAATATCTACTATTTACCCCAAATTGACTGAGATTTTGTTATCTTTTTTCCTTTTTTTACCTGACCCCAAAACTTACTATATTTACTAGCATATAAGATACTCTTTTTAAATTAAAAAAAAAAAGAACTATGCTAATATTACAAAGCATCTAATACGCTAGTATTTTGACTAGATTCAGTCTAACAAAGCTTGGTATGGATAGCTATAGGCCAACCAATCAGAAGGGGACTGTACTGTGCATGCATGAACAGACACTCTCCCATGGGGTTACTTGACCTTTTGTGCTGTGTGACTTAGCATTCACAATGACCAAGCAAGTCATTCTTCATGTATCTTGCAGGTTTTTTTGCGATATATCACATCCCATCACCAAGGTCTGTCAGATTTGACTCCCTACAACTTCTGGTTTTCCCAAAGATATTTTGGACTGTGGACAAGATTATAGAGAATGTGACAAGGCATTTGATGCTGATCACAGAAGAAGTCTGCAGACCATTTTGAAAGGGACACTGTGGGGGAAGTGTGTGAGGTCCCAAAAGGAGTACTTGGAAGGGAACTAGGGCCCTATGCCTTAGGTAGACCATTTTTAGAGGCATCTTTGCCTCTCAATAAAGGTTCTGTCCGTCCGTCAGTCAGTCAGTCGGTCGGTAGGTCTATCCCCATATTGTTTCTCTGTTTCCTTGAAACTTGGGGCTACGTGATCTGACAATAATGGTTATTAAACTTCATAGTGGACACCTTATTGAACTTCTGTTTCTTATTCCTTAATATTGAATGGTTGGATACTTTCTTGACAGACCTTGTGTAACAAGCATTCTATGGGGTGATGTTTGTTAACCATCATAATTGGGGAATGGTTTAGGGAACTAAAAAAAACTTGAGAATCTATTTATTGTCCTTTCATATCAATACTTAAATTTTTAAATGTATTATCGTCAAATCATCATCCTCATCATCATCAGTGTCCATCATAGGACATAGACCTCCACAAGATTCACCAGACCTCTCTATCATGGGCATCGCAGTGTTAGTACTCTCAGAATTTGTCTAGCTCATCAAGCCATCTTACTTTCTGTTGGCCGCAATTTCGCATATGATTTCTGGAGATCCATGTTGTGGGTCATGATGTCTGACACTCTTGCAATATGTCCAGCCCTTGGCCATTTGAGTTTTTTAATGGTTTCTATGATATCTTGGACTCCTGCTTTTTATATATATAATATATATATATATATATATATATATATATATATATATATATTGATAATTGTATTATACACAGACAGCTGTTTCGTTGTATTTTTGTATTGTATTATAACTCTTCAGTGTAGACTATCCAATATCCCTCCCAGTACTGTGAGGTAAGATCAAAATTTTCACTCCAGACCCAGAGGCTGATATTTTACCCCTGCCTAACGCAGAACTGGACAGTGTATTCATATATATATATATATATATATATATATATATATATAGTGTTATCTTATGATCTCTCAATATGAGGTTGAGCATCAAATCTGTAACATAAATTGTTATCAGTATTCCTTTGAAAAATCATGCTCACAACCAGACATCTCCTTAATTCTGAACCTAAGCTTATTTTTTATATTGGTTGTATATATGTAGATACCTGATATACAATTGAACTCAACTATTATTTATCATAAGCATATATCTTGGATTTAAGCTAAGTCTAGAAACCATCTGTTTACCTGAATGTTATATTTATTCCCTTTGAATTAAACAAAATTGACTTATTACCTTACCTAATTATCCTTTAAAAATGTCTTCAAGCTGAATTTAAACAGTTTGAGAGGCTATGATTGAGACAGAAATATTTTTTAATCATCTATATTATATTCTTTATATCTTTTTACACACTAAATATGGTAAGGAAATCTTGACATTTGCTTACTTCTTAAATATGCTAAGCCTGAAAGTCTCCTATTTACCGGAGTGGAATATTTATTTACTCTAGATTAGTGATTGTTAAACCAGTAAATGATTCATTCATCCAAGGGAGAATTAAATATGAATGGTGAATGACTTGATTTACTCGTTTATTTATATTTTTCTATACTTAAAAAAGTAGTAATAATGATAATAATGATAATAATACAAGAAGAAAACAATATTTCTAAAAATGTAATTCTAAGTTCCAAGACTGTTGTTCACCAACTTTATGTAAACTTTAAGATTTTAATTTTTTTTTTTTTTCTGTGTAAAATTTTTGTCATTCTTTGGCTCTCTGCATATACTTTTAGAATGTTTGAAAATTCGTCAAAAAATGAATACTTTGAAAAATGGGTTCATATGTCTTATTTACACAAAATTTTTGTAATAATGTATGCACCAAAAAAATAAGACGAAAATGATCAAAAACATAAGGAAATTTTGTTGCAGGCGAATGAAATTTTGTAATAAATACTTGAAAATGGATAACACTGAAATAATTAAAGAAGTGCCGTTCTAGATTGAACAAAACTGACCATTCTTTAAAAAAATACAATTTCTCTTTGAATTAATAGAATAAGAAATCACGAGTTATTCCCCTTTACCCATAAAATGAAAACCAACTTCATTCATTCTACTGCAGTTATTGTTAATATGACAAAAATCTTTTCTTCGTATAAATTCATCTCATCATTATTCAGTTATCTAATTATTTCCCTGGCTTTTTATGACCTTACGTGGTCTTTCACTATTTTACAAGTACATTTGCCTGTGTAGCTGCTGTGGCAAACTGGGCTATCAAACATATTTTTAATTATATAGACAAGGAATCGTTCCTTGTATTATGAGACAAAGATTCGCTTGCACTGTGAATACTATGTTCAAGTCTGCTCACCGTACTTGGAGAAGGATGAAAAAAATCTTTTAGAAAGTCCAGAGACGAGCAACTAAATTAGTACCAAAATTTTTTAAAAAATGAGTTATAAAGATAGGTTAAGAGAGTTAAGGTTGAAATCGTTAGAAAAGAGGAGAGATTGGGGAGACTTGATAGAAACGTTTAAGATAATACATGATATCGAACTTGTAGATCCTAATGTATTTATTTACCAAAAGGGAGTAGAAGGGACTGAGAGGCCAGGTATTTACGGTGAAAGTGAATAGGAGTTAATTGAATATCAGAAAATTCTGTGAAAATATCAACCAATTCTGGCTGTTTTCTAAAGTTCTGACAAAGACCTACAAAACACCAACTAACTTGCATAAATATTGTACCAGCTCCAGCAAGAATCTATCAGGTATTAAGTAAAAATGATGAGTTATGAATATAGTTCAAGAGAGTTAGGTTTGACATCTTTAGAAAAAAAGGAGAGATCGGAGAGACTTGATAGAAACATTTAAGATTATACATGATATCGAACTAGTGGATCCTAATGTATTTATTTACCAAAAAGGAGTAGAAGGGACTGAGAGGCCAGGTATTTACGGTGGAAGTGAATAGAAGTTAACTGAATATCAGAAAATTCTTTTTTAGCAATGGAGTGGTAAGATTATAGAATAGAATACTGGAACATTTAGTGCTGTCAACATATGTAAATGAGTTTTAAAATAATTATGTTTATTATACCACTGCAAACACAAATGTCTATGACTGAGATATTGAGTAGATGTGATTATTTGATATGTGTTTTTATATACGAATTGAATACTTTTCTTCACGCTATAATAAATGTTTCAAATAAACCGAATGCTTTATCACAAAGGAATGATTCCACTTTTGATTTCATTAATTCGATACCTAGAATTTGTAGGAATTGTAAACTAGACAAAGAGTGTTGTATAGAACAAAACCAATAATCTGAAAATGATTCCTGACCCCTGACCATCCCTCTCTTCCTGATCTTCATTGCACTTCTATAGTAAAATCGTTAGCCATGCATTTACATCTATTTATACAATGAGCAGTGGGATTTTTTTCTGTTTCTCTGTAACAATGGACTCTTACACTGATGATTTTGATGATAAAAATATGTCCTACCCACCGTTTGGAACAATGGACCCTTCCACCGAAACAATTTCAGTAGTTTCTTTTCTATAAAAAAATCATCTCATAGAAATTTGATTATATCTGTGAATTTTTCTACAGGTAATAAATAATCAATACGGAATAGTCCTATTCTGTCAGTAACACTTACCTTAATTTCTGACCACTGATAATCCCTTCCTTGTATGTAGATCCAGTGACAGATATCCAACAGGATCGGTATTCCTGTACATCACTACTAAGTTAATAATCTACCCAAATAATGAACAGGGTGTCCATTTTGTTGTTCTGTCCATAACACTGAACTTTCCCACTAAGGTAAAAGTTTTGCTGATAAATACCCCTCATTCACCCTTCAAAACTAGTGACTCTCCAACTTAAAAAATTCACTATTTTCTTCTTTATTTCTTTAAACATTTCACAGAAATTCAAATATATCCATTATTTTTATTCCTCAGGCATCAAATAGTTATGATAGCCTATCCAATCAATAAAATTCGCCTCAATTCCTGACCACTGATAATGCTTTTTTTTTCCTAATTTTTACCACTAACCTACGGGTTGCTCCCAAAGCATTTTACTATTCCACCTGACTATTAGGATTAGGATATGCTAGACATCCTCAATCAGATACAATTTCTGTGTGATCCACAAATTTGTTATATATTTCTTCCTGAGTTCTTCCTTGTGAAAAACTCTGAGGTTGAAGTGGTTATGAACCACCACCCCTAATCAATAAGGGGTGCTTTATGCCCCCCAAGTATGCCCCCAAAATTCTTTTTGAACTTTAACCAATCTCTGAGATGTCTTGAGACCGTATAGGATGAGTATTCAGACATATTCTGGCTTTTCCGTCTTTTTTTTTCTTTTTCTTTTCATGCAATCTTTATATATATACATACAAATGGTATATATGGTAGACAGGGAATTATGCATAAGTAAATATGCATTGTCTAGTTCTGTCCTACTGACCGTCCAGTTCTACACAGGGCACAGGTAAAATGGCTGCTTCTGGGTCTGAAGCGAAGGTTTCAATCCTACCTCATGGTACTGGATGTTGGATTGTCTACAGCCATACTGAAGAGTTGTCATACGACAAAACAGCCGTCTATGGATGACACAATTATCATTATACATATACATATATATATCTCCCTGAAACACTTACATGGTAAACAACTGATGATCCCAACAAGAGGGAATTTACACATTGTACCATAATAACAAAGTATTGGGAAAACAGGGGAAAAAATACTTTGGAAGATTACATAAATTGCATTGACAGATGCTGGGAAATGAGTGACGGAAGTGACACAAAATAATCTCTTAAAAAAGTTTATTAATACTTGGTGTTTAAAGTTGTAAAGTTTTCTAGACTCTATATATTTTAGCTACAGATTACCATTTCAGCTAATTTGGGGCTACACACGAATAAATAGAATGAGAATTTTAGTAATATTTAGATTTTGTGGGAAAGCCATTCTTATGTGTTTCGACAGCTCTACACCACTGTTCATAGGCCGATCAAATATTGTGTTTGAAAGAACTGTTAGTTTCATAAATGAGCATTAGTTATGAATTCACTTACAAGATAAATATATCTAGATGCTTTTAAAACTTCACCAATATGGCTGATCTTATCTCTCTATGACAATTATAATACTGTTTGCCTTGCAATTGTGACATTTTGTCATACCCGCTCAGCTTGTTATATGATAGCCCTGTTCTATAAGTAATGCTCACTTAATTCCTGACCATTGACAATCCCTTTCTTTCTGAATTTCAATGCATTTCAACCCTAAATACAACTGTGATTACTATTTCATATTCCCATCTAATAACCCATTGTCTGAAAATTGCAAAACTGATTTAAATAATCAAATATTGTCTTTGAACGGAACTGATAGCTTCTCAATTTGTGCACTAGTTTTGAATTTACTGACCAGATAACTAAACTTAGGTGCATTTTGAATTCTACCTGGGTGCGGCTTGCAAAGCTCAACTCGAAGACAAAGAGTGATGAATTCACTTCTCACTGTGTGCCTCGTAAAGAGTTCAACTCATTATGTAATAATCCTATTCTCTCAACTTGCGACAACCTTCCATGATATAAATGATAGCATTTTATTGAAAGCTCCCACTCAAACCCAGCCTGAATCTCTCATAAGAGAAGAGTTCACAATGAAGTCACAGATGTCGACATTATTTGTTCTTCTCACGTTATGATATGTAAACCCTGCTGTCCAAAAAATCTTTCCAAGGTATTCAATAATCAATAGTTCTGAGTTTATGTGTATTTGAGAGAAGCTTTTTTTTTTTTTTTTAATGTGTGAGGTCTATCTAAAAAGCATCCAGCCATTAAATATGAACAAAAAAATAGCTAGGGCAGGAGTACCTTAATCTTCTTCAAAGTACCCCACTGTGGGACCTCAGACATTTATCCCTTCCTTTTGACTTTTGGAAACAGTCTCTGAAGTCTTCTTTCGGGTTTGCCATCTGCTACCTCATTGCATTTTCCTTTATCTGAACTGTGGGGATTGTTGACAGACCTGGGTGATACGATGTTTCACCAAAAATTCTACATTAGAAATGAAGAATGATTCTTTCGCTTATATATGCTACAGTAACTCTGTATACAATCTCCTTCAGTGGCTTCTCACTATTGACTGAGTAACCCTATGGGAGAATGTCTGCTCACAATTGTGCAATAAGGTTTCTTGTGATTGGTTGCCTGATTATATCAAGCCAGTGAAGCCCGTTCATAAGATATTCAAAATGGTTGCATACTCTCCTGACAGACATCGGATGTCTTTAATAAGTATTTTTTTTTTTTCTTTTTGCTTTTGTCAATATGTCAATGGCAAAATATCTATAACTTGTCAAACCCATAAAAGATACCCGATTATACAGGTTTCCCTCCTCTTCAGAAGAGAGTTCCTTTAAAAGCATTCAACTTTTCACCTTTCTGGGGGGAAAAAGGAGAGAAAAAGTGGAGATTATTTGAATTCTTATAGATGATTTTTTTTCAACCTTTCGAGCCTACCAAAGGTAGAGAAGGGTTCTATCCTTTTTTATATGTGCGTGTGTTTGTGTGTTACAGCGCTCTTGGCCATACTGTTTTATCTACAGATTAAAAAATTGGCCTCAGTACTCCATTAAATCCTTTTTGGAATTTTTTTTTTTTCTAAATTTTTTTTTTTTCGAATTTTTTAGTGAATCTTTCACCTTTTTTCAGCCAACTTGTAAATTCTCCAGAATCTTGGTGTCTCTTTTCTTTGTTTTTAGATGTTTTCCAATGAAAGACACTAGTGATGTCAGAAGTAGAATTTATTTGAACCATATTTAATCTTTGATGGAATTTTTTCATGACTTCGAATTTTGATGCTACGGTTGTTCAATTATTAACTGTGATGGCATTTGTTTTTTTTTTGTTTTGTTTTTTTTCTTTTAATAGAAAAAGAAGTAGGGTAATTCTGCACTTCAGAGACGCAACTGAACTATGCATTTCTAAGGGTCCCAATTTTTTATGTGTGCTCTACTAGTCATAAAGCAAGAGAATCTCAGCCAGCTCTGGCAACAAATTAGTAGTTTGATTCAATCATTTAATTTATTACTACTTACCACTACTGTAATAACGTAATGGTAGATTGACGCTCCTTGCTGGTTATGACACTAGTTGTGCACACAAAACAATTTGACCCTCTGAAATGTGCTTTTTCAGTTGCGTCTCTAAAGTGCAAAATTACCCCTTGAAGTTAAAGAGTCCTCTGTTACGGACAGAGAAAGAGAAAAAGATCTCACTGTTCATTATATAAGCAGATAGCAATTAGCAGTGTGCAGTGCATACCCTAAATTTCATGAAAGCCCCATGAATATGTGTGTGGGGGTAGGGATACGGAAATAACACAAGTGCCTTCCTCTTTTGGGCCACTTAAAAATAGCCAAGATTTAATGTCAGCCGGCCAGACACACATGTGCAAACAACCGAAGTAACAGCTGTCATAGTATGCTAGCGACTCGGGTTTAGATTTGTGGGCTGTCTCTCCTAACATCCAGTTAGCTCCTTGCTGTGGGGATTTCTGCTGGGATTAATCTGTGTTGAAATCGTTGGAGGTCCTCGGTGGCTTCAGAACCCTGTCTTTTTAATCTGGGGGTAGCAGTTTGTGTAAGTGTCCGCTATGGAAGAACCCATATTGACCGAAAATAAAGAATCTTCTGCTCAGGAGAGACCAACGGTGAGTTCTAGAGTTGTTGTTTAGGAATGCATGGTTGAGTGTTACTAAGCACAGATCTTCATTCAGTTGGCACACGCCTACACACACTTATAGTTATGTGTGTGTGTGTGTGTGTATGAAATATATATATATATATATATATATATATATACACATACTTTTATATATATGTATGTATGTGTGTGTGTATATATATATATATGCATATACTTTTATATGTGTGTGTGTGTGTGTACATATATATATATATTTTATATATACGCGTATACTTTTATATATGTATGTATGTATATATATATATATGCGTATACTTTTATGTGTGTGTGTATACATAAATATATATATGCGTATACTTTTACGTGTGTGTGTGTGTGTATATATATATACACACACACACACATACTTTCACATATATATATATATAGAGAGAGAGATAGATATACAAAGGAAGTTGTTTATTATAATCATGCATATTGTAATCAAAGTCAGTCAGTCCATCACAAGTATTCTATTTGAAATGAATTTTTAAAAAATTGATATGAAATTTATTATAATTTGTAAAAAAAAAAATGGATAAATTTCGTATCAATTTTCCTTATTGTCAAGTTGTTTATTACAATGAATTCATTACCAGGAATTTAAATTGTCCCAATTTTTATATCTTTTGCGCTATGTTATCATTGTCACCAAGTTCGTTTGTCTATTCATGTCACAGTGAAGATGCAAGTTTCACTCTCTTCCTCTCTTTTGTGTTGATTAAAGAGTGGGAGAGAGACTTATCAGACTGAAAACATTGTACAAAAATAGAAATATTCTAAAATATTAATCTCTCATTAGATAACATAAAACATCTGGTCATTTTTTTATGAGTACCATGCTTGTATATATATAGCTATCCATATAAAAGCAATGCATGCACAATAATATATATATAATTGTATGTAATATATATAGTTGTATGTATCTCTGTTTTGTCCAAATCCTGTTATAACCTCAAAGTTATAATGGTTTGGTCCTTGTGATAAGAATAATGTAGCAAATACAATAAAAGGTCAAAATGAGATATTATGACATAGCATAACAATAAAGAATACGTCAGAAAAAATGCTGAATGTTTGAAAGTAAAATAAAAGAAAGTATTGTAAGTGTGTGAATGCTTTTTAAGAATGTAAGATTTGTCAAATTTGGCCTAACATTTTCTGATAAAATAGTATTCAAGTTTTTTTGCAATGAAATAAGATTTTGTTATAAATAAGGTTCTTCATATGCCTTTTTCTTCGTACCAAATGATATCACTGATGTGTTTTCTAACATAGCATTTTGTGTCAAGACTTCGTCCGATCACCTTATAAAACCTGCTTTAGTTGAGTTGAGACTTGAAGTAAGAATACTTTGATTATTAAAAATGAATTACCTTTTGAATTAGCTATATTCTCCTTTGTGCTAATCTTTGCATAAATAACCCCATTTTTGACAGGTATACACTAATATTCGACGTGAATGTTTTTATTGTATTTGCCTCCATTTTCCCCCTCTCTCCTTACCTACATGTTTTTCTTTTTTTGCTCTTTCTCTCTCTCTCTCATTCTCTCGCTCATTCTCTTTCGCTCATTCTCTTTCTCTCGCTCATTCTCTCTCTCTCGCTCATTCTCTTTCTCTCGCTCATTCTCTTTCTCTCGCTCATTCTCTTTCTCTCGCTCATTCTCTCTCTCTCGCTCATTCTCTTTCTCTCTCCCTCATTCTTTCTCTCTCCCTCATTCTTTCTCTCTCCCTCATTCTTTCTCTCTCCCTCATTCTTTCTCTCTCCCTCATTCTCTCTCTCTCTCCCTCATTCTCTCTCTCTCCCTCATTCTCTCTCTCTCCCTCATTCTCTCTCTCTCTCCCTCATTCTCTCTCTCTCTCCCTCATTCTCTCTCTCTTCCTCATTCTCTCTCTCTCTCTCCCTCATTCTCTCTCTCTCTCCCTCATTCTCTCTCTCTTCCTCATTCTCTCTCTCTCTCTCCCTCATTCTCTCTCTCTCTCCCTCATTCTCTCTCTCTTCCTCATTCTCTCTCTCTCTCTCCCTCATTCTCTCTCTCTCTCCCTCATTCTCTCTCTCTCTCTCCCTCATTCTCTCTCTCTCTCTCTCCCTCATTCTCTCTCTCTCTCCTTTTTATCTATTTTTTCCCAAAAGAAAAATACCATCTGTCTCGTTGATCACCTGAAAATTATTTTCCCATGAAAACAAAATTCTATTTCAAGGAGCCAACTTTTTTTTCACTTATTATCAAATTGACATAGCGCCCAAAATGGCCCACCTGACCAACCAGCCAAGCGGACTATATGCCCGTCTTTCTTTGCTCATCTCTTTGAGTGTCTCCTGATCACAATTTGCAGCAGTACACCACTAGGCACCATCTAAAACTGTTTTTTGGGGGTTTTTTTCCCCCAAGTGCTTTTTGAGGTCTCTGTGGTCATTATGCAACCAGTAATATCCGAATCTTG
This sequence comes from Thysanoteuthis rhombus, assembly GCA_963457665.1. Taxonomy (NCBI): domain Eukaryota; kingdom Metazoa; phylum Mollusca; class Cephalopoda; order Oegopsida; family Thysanoteuthidae; genus Thysanoteuthis; species Thysanoteuthis major. The sequence goes on from OY735241.1 coordinate 29,948,516, forward strand.
TACAGGTATTTGATAATTTATGATTTTCTTTTTTTAGATAATTTTAGATATAAGATCTTCTTTTTTTTTTTTTTTTATGTGTATAATTAGTTCTACTACAGGTGTAGGCTATGGTGATTTACCTATTCAAGGTATAAATATTTTTCTATAATTTCATTTGAATGCTAAAACATACATGTTTTAGTGATATCTTGATATTTTTTTTTTCTTTTTAATTGCAGCAAAAATAACTGTTTTTAGAACTGGGAAAATTACATGCTAAGACCAATTTTCAATTTTTGTTAACAGCATTTGTAAGGAATTAAGTGACCCGGAGAGAGAGTGGTTAAAGAGTGATAGACTGTATTCTTTTCCTTTTTTTTCTAAATGGTTCATAGAATTGGTAGAGATAGAGAGATACGATATAGAGAGTGGGAGAAGAAAGAGGAAAGACATTTTTTCTTTTTTTTTCATGTCACTCTGCTTCATATCACTTCTCTTATCGATCCATTCTTGAGATAAAAAACCAGAAAGTACAAAAGAGAAAGAAGGGAGGGAGAGATAATACTTTTTTTCCTGAAAATAGTCTTTTCCAGATTCTTTTGGGGGTTTTTTTCTTCAAAATTCCTCCACTTGTGATAAAATCTGTGATTTTTCTCTTCATTTACACTTGAAAGTCATGGTTAGTCCAATGTAAGAATTTATTAAATTTTAACTCAAATATTTTGAAATTTTCTACTTGTCATTGAAAATAAAGAAATACTGTTGTTGAGGAATTCATGATGGCTACAATTCCATCATCTTCTGTAGACACTCCAATGGTGCTAAGGGACTCCTTGTTATGCCTTGAAAAAAACCATCATTTTTGTCTTGAGAATTTCTTCCCCAAAATAAGTTTGTTGTGGGGGAGGTAATTTTTAATATAAGTTCATGCTAAATCGATCCCCTGGTTTGTGTCCAGCAATCTTCACAGTGATCAAGGGCCCTACAAAATGTGAGAAGAGTAACTTATTCATTGATCACCCCTTTTTTTCTAAAAAGCATGCTGCCGAATAAAACGTTGGTCATATCACGGTTTCTATTGAGTGACTCTACAGACCTGTTCTGTTGTCTATCGTCTCTTTGTTCCAGGTACCAAATTTAAGCCTTTCTAACATGGTGCTCATCAGAATATTGATCACTTTATTGTGAAATTTCATATCAGAATGTAATGCTGCTTCCTTCAATTTCCTCATTCTCCAGCAATGTTCTCGATCCATTATTTGAACCTCCTCCCAGAGGATAATGTGATCTTTTCCCTCTCTAGACATATATAAAATGAACAATAAGAATAAAAGATGTTCATACCTTACATAAATGAATCATTGTAACCCACACGTTGTACCAGAGCTAATTATCAATGAAAATTAACTAAAATTATCTTTGAAAAAATAGATCTTTTATCTAAAATAGATATCAGCCCAAGATTTTGCCATTGTTGACCATGAAAGACAAAAAAAAAACTCTATTAATTCCCCCCACAAAAAAAAAAGTTTTTTGATCGTGCTAGTAGTATACTTCATAATTTTCAAGGTTGTGCCCCCCAAAATGTGACTAGTGCTGCTCAGAGATACAAACTGATGCACTGACACTCAAAGAGAGAAGAATCAGTTATCCACTTAGCTGGTTGGTCATTAGCCATTTGCAGAGATACAGTGATTCGATAAGTTCAATTCTTCGAATAACTCTTGGAGTGATCTATATAATACAACTAAAAGGCATATGACCTCTAAGTACAGCAACTCGAAAAATGCACCCCAAAATCCAGATGAATTGCATCTTGATAACAATTGTGTGGTTGGAGTGCAAAGACCATAACTATATTATAATGTCTGATTTGTCAAGAGAGATTACTATTAAATGCTAATTATTGCTATTTTTCCCTCAATAGGTTACGGGATTGTTTAGTTACCTCTAAATGTTTGTTTTTTGTTTATTTTTCAGCGAATGGCCCACTTAATCTTTGTTGGATCAATCATTGTCATGGTCTTTGTAAGTAAAATGTTGTTTTTTTTTCTTTTTAGCCGAAAACAAAGGACTTTTGTTCTAATCATTGAAATATACTAATAGGGTTGACAAATTTGTTTACAAGTAAAATTATCAATCAAAATATAAACCATTTGCCATGTTGGACAGTATATAAGATCCTCTATATTTCATCAGAGAATATTTGAAAGAAAAAAAAAACCTACATTTCTCTGAATTCTTCTCATTTATGACCTAGGTTTTCGACTCTTCCCCAAAACTCTACCCCAATGGCATCTAGATAGCCAAGGTTACATTTACCTTTAGAGATATTTAGGGCGGGGGATTCTCATATGCTGTCAAATGCAGTAAGTCTATAAATTTTTACAAAAGAAATCATTTACGCGTTTATGATGTATTCCTTCAGGTCTTGACTCCCCAAAATCCTTGATTGAGAGATATTTTTTTAATTTTCCTTCCATACAATTATGTGTTCACTAAATTCACAAAATTGAATAGATTTTTTCCGGAGATCGCTATGCAGCTACCGAATACATCCTGAAGATGTTGACTGTTATGTTATATTAGCAATATCTCCAAAAGTTCTCAGTGAATTTCTATGAAATTTTTATAGGAGGTCAGGCCATAGGCTAAGGATGAATTGATTAAATTTGAGGGCAGATCCAAGAATTTCTTACAATTACCTCCCCTGCATCACAGCTATATATGAATCGATTTTCATTCAGTTTTCGTTGACACATTGCCTGAGATATGCGCTCTCTGAGTGCTTTTTAGTTTAATGTAATTGACTTCAGTACAACTGGACTTCAAAATCTGCAGCAAAAATAACTTCTGCTCGGCATAAAACTCTTAATTAAAATAAGCCCATTAACTGCCGCAAAAGCAGTTCAGTTGACGTGCTCTAAATGCATCAGTAACTTTGAGTATACAGGATGACATAAAATAAGCAGTGCAGTTTTTTTTTACTGTAACCAATGGACCCTTCCACTCAAAGTTATGGACAGAGAAACATGGAAACCAGCTGAAAAAGTATTCTGTGATTTCAGGTGAAAGGCTCCATTGTGTAACTAAAAAATTTCTTTTATTCACAGTTGAGCTGTAATGACTCAAATTTCAGTCATCTGGGTAACAAGCCAAGAGTTTTTTTAAATACCCATAATTACTGGATACATATTAAACAGAATGTATATATATGTATATATATATATATATATATATATATATATATATGTATATATATATATGTGTGTGTGTATATGTAATTAAAATAATTGAGTCATCCACAGACAGCCGTTTCGTTGTATTACAACTCTCCAGTGTGGCTATAAACTATCCATTATCCCATCCAGTACCACGAGGTAGGAACGAAACCTTCGCTTCAGGCCCACAGGCTCACATTTTACCTCTCCCCTACACAGACCTGGACAGTCAGTAAGGCTGAACTTGGGCAATTTATTTACTTACGCACAATTCCCTATTCACCAGAGTCCTCTATTCCAAAGTTGGAAGAGCATTATATTCATGATACATATTAAACAGTACTTCTTGAAAAAGCTTTTATTCGTCTGACTCTTCAGAGGATGAAACACCTGAATATCATCAAAAATAGTAGACTGCAAGAATCTAGATTTGAAAAAATGTTATTTAGGATTTAAGATGTTGAAAAAAAACAATGAAGATATGTATTGTCATAATCAAAGACAATGTTTTAATTTCGAATCTCTGAAATGTCCAACCAAATCAGTTGATTTTTGTGAGAAAACAAATAGTCTGCACAATACTTGTTTTTGAAGAGTGTCTGACAAAAAGATCTTTTTAATAACTATTTTGTTTAATATGCATAAGGAAAGAGTTTCATAAAAAGATAAATATTATAAATACATATAGATATTGATAAATATTCTGTTTAATATGTATCTGCTAATTAAGGTTTTAAAATTTTGTACCATCAGAAGACTTTTAAAGAGTTTCTCAGGATGATATTTATTTTCATTCTCGTTGGTTTTATTCTTACGTTTCCACAACTTCCCTGTAAATCAATCTTTTTTGTAATCTCTTTGAAGGTTTTCAATTTTTTCTTCCTGGGTTTGAGGGATTTGTGTCTCTGTTCTTTTTGGTTGTTTGTTTTTTTTTTTCATTGTGGGGAAGATTTTTTGGATGGGGTTATCTTTGTCTTTCCTTAGGGCTGGGGTCTATGTCTCAGACCTTTTGGGGGTTTTTTCTAATTGTGGGGAGGTTTATCTTAGTCTCTTCCTAGGATGGGGGTGTCTATATCTTTTTTTTTCTAGCAGGGATCTGTGTTTCTGTTCTTTTGGGTTTCTTTTTACTATGGGGAAGTTTATCTTGGTCTTTTTCATCAAGGGTGGTGTTTATGTCTTCTCTTTTGGGGGTGTCGGTGTCTGTCCTTTTCATAGATGATTGGGGATGCTGTGTCTCTATTGAACATTTGTAGCTATTAAAGGTGGCTGAGGGCTCTATCCTTTTTTTATGTATGTGTAAGTTTGTTTGTTAATGCGTTTGCATGTTCCAGTGCTCCTAGCCATACCATTTTGTCTGCAGACTTGAAAATTGGCATCATTACTCCACTAGATCCTTGCTAAGAATGTTTTTGATTTTTGAAAGATGAGCTTTTTTGACCTTTTTTAGGCCTTATTTTGATGGGTTTATCAATTTATGTTGGTGTTCCTGAGCTCCAGGCCAAACCGTTTGTCTGCAGATTTGAAAATTGTTATCAATACTCTACTGGACCCCCTTCTAAAAAATGTTTGTCTTTTTTTGGAGGGTGGGATAGAAGCTTTTTTTTACCTTTCTTTATAGGCCTTATTTTTATAGGTATAGTTCATTAATTACATTTAGATTCTCCAAAGATGTTTCTGAATCTATTTAGATGTTTTCCAGTGGGAAACACCAGTAATGTCATAAATACAATTCATTCTAAACCATATTTATTCTTAGATGAAATTTTTTTTTTTACATTACTTCAAATTTTGATGCTATGGTTGTTCATTTATTAACTCCGATGGCACGTCTTGTATGTGTTCATTCTTTTTGCTGTCTTTTTTGATCGTGTGTTTTGTTTTGTCGTAGGTGGTTCTCATGTGAGTAGGATCATTTTTCGTGAGCAAAGCCTTTTTTTTTTTTTTTTCTTTCGTTTTTTTTTTTTTTTGTGAGAGTTTAGGGGTTTTGTTGCTAAATTCCATGTGAAACAATGTTGCTAAAGGTTCAAAAATTATTTTCTTTTTGTAGATCACCATCACGCTGAGTATCTATCGTGGTGTAAAACTGGGTGGAAGTGGATTTTTATATTTCATGTTGGGTCTCTCTTTGGTTGGATTTGTCGTCATAGAATTGATCATGGTAAGTTCCTGGCTTTTTTTTATTTTTTATTTTGCTCTCAAAAAAAACAAACGTATGATTAAATTGCAAATTATATATATATATTTAGACACAAAAAGATATTCTTTAGCTTTTCATGAACTTCAATGTATGCTCCATTTGTTGTCCGAAGAACATTGAAGCGATAGTCAATTTCATGCCATGTTATCTGACGATGATGAATGTAAACAGGATATTCCAATCGCAGCCTCACAATAATCTTGAATTCAAGCAATGTCAGATAGTTCCCCCTGAAGATGGCCATAGAATGGATCGGCCGAGATATCGCATTTAAAACACTAACAACAAGTAGTTCAATTGTTTGAAAAACTCTTTAAATATCAATGACCCTCTTCAAAACTATCAACAGCATCTTTATGCCTTGTATTCTTCGACATCTCTTCAGTCACTGTCTTAAAACCGTCTGTTATCCTTATCTCCAAAGATTTAATTATCAGGAACCAGTGAACAGAACACTTTGTCCTTGGTATACAATCATAGTCCAGAAGGGTAATGCCTATTGAATGGATTGAAAGAATGTTATGCCAATCTGATTTCTATAACTTGGACAGAATAAACAATGGATTCTACTCAATAAAGCCAACAATTATAAGGACAGATTTTGTAAGGACCTATTCAAACGTATATATTCATCATTAATTTGCTAACTTTATTGCAACCAATGCGCCATTGATTTTGACTGAACAGTAGTGCTACCAAATTATCATTTTTTGTTGTTTTTTTTGTTTAATAGAATCTACTAGAATTACTAAAAATATATTTTTTTAGTTCTCAGAACAACTTCCAAATATTTTTAGCTTATGACTTGTGTATTCAAAAGAAAGAAAAAGTAGAAAAGGAAGGGACTTAACTTTTATACAAATTGTTTCCCTTGAATTTAAAGATACTTGAATGTTATATGCATAAAATAAAGTTGTCCAGTCAATCAGACCAGCCAGTTATTGGGTCCAAAATCATTGGTATCGATGAGGACTTATTAACCGGGATCCTTTGTATATATTCCAAGAGTTTCAAAAGGGTTAAATAACAGAAGCACAACTTAATCCTAAAGAATATCTTCTTTATTCCTTATTGATTTCAATGATTTAACATTATTATAGTAGCTGTTGTCCTCACCTCAATACATCCGTGATCTTAAATCCGGGCATTGTTTACAAGATTAGCAATTTTCACCCAACTTTCTAGATAATTCAACTTTGTTTTGAGCAATTTAAATTCTTCTTCTCACTCAATGTAATCACAACATTTTGTTTAACAAAGAAAAAAAAATGAAGTTTCCATGTTGAAAATTATGAAACTAGCTGTACCGGAATAGAATACTTGAAAGCATTACAGTTCATGGTTAAATTTTCTGTTCGATACCATTTTTTTGCTCTGAACCAGCAGAAGAGAAAGATAGACTTTTTTCCTTAAGGATATTACATTTATGCTTGAAGAGGGCCTCAAATATGAATCGAACAAATCATTATAACTACATTGAAGATGAGAAGATGAGTTTAAATTGTTTTAAACAAAATTGGTAAGTTGATGACTTTTCCCTAGGTTACAGAAAACTACTGGACATTATTAAAGCAACAGAACCTTGTTTTTATCCTAAAGAATACATTTCCTTTCATTTGTAATAATTTCAGTGTCTTATTGAAAATTCTACCCTCACAATCTAATCATTTTTTACAGCATTAGAAATTTCTCCCCCAACGTACGGGACATCATTTGAGCAACGAAAAATGAAGTTTATTATACTAAACTATAATGTTGCCTGTTATAAGTTTTGATATTTTGAGCATATTCTTTTGCCATTTTTAGTTTGTCACATTTGATCTTTCATACTTTAGTTCCAAGGTCACCTTTCCCTAACCTGAGTTGACAAATAACAGATACCTGCAATAAATTAATGTATTTTTTGCTATAGTTTAGGTAATATTTTTTCAAAATTCAGTTATGCAATCATTAATTTGATTAATTTTCACTGAATCCTATATTTCTGATTACTACTTTATTGGAAGATTTTAAGTTTTTCTGTCAGTAGATTCCAGTGATGCCACCCGGTTGATTTCAGGGTGACAGAAATTGACAAAAAAAAAAAGTCTAAAACTTGCTTCCAGTACACGAAAGTGAATATATTTTTCTTACAACAAACTTATTGGATTATAAATAGCATTATATCAGAAACTTATTTAAAAATGATCTCCCGTTGTTAAATGGTTAATATATCACTTAATTTAAACACCATAAATAAAACAAACTATGGTGCTGCTACAGGAATCGTAGCTACCGTCAGTGGCAGGTTCAATTCCTGCAGCAGCCCCATTTTCTTTAATCATTTAATCTATTTACAGTTTAAATTGAGTGATATATTAGCCATCCAATGATGAAAGATCATTTTCAAATAACTTTCTATATATTGCAATTGATAATTATTTCTGTCAGACCACATATATCCATTTCTTAATACATTGAAATCTAAACAGAAATTTCAACTTCCATATTTAAATTATTGCAATACATTTAAAAAATCTTATAAAATGTCTGATCATTGCTACAATTTACAATGTATTTTTTGTACCTACCTAGTTGAGATGAACATAAATTATACCATTTCATGTAAACATGTTCTGGGTCTATGTATGCGATGTATGGAAGGTGCAGATGAACAAAAACATGGTATATATTTTGTATGTAATAAAGCAACGATCAGAGACTTTTATATTTAGTGTACCTCATCTAACTGAAGTTTGATGAAAGTTTTGTTGTTATTGTCGCCAATTCTATGCTTTCAATCCAACCATAATTTGTTTCCCCTAGTCAGAGCGATCTATGATTCCCAGTGGCATAAAATAAAAGATCACTTATTTAGATTTTCTATTTAACTGAGCAATAACATAAGTCTACAAAATTAGGGTCCTGAAAAGTGTTTGATTATTTTTGCAAATTAATCTCTTAAAGTCTCCTGTCCCATTTCCAACGTGTACAATTGGGTGGGTTGGGAGTTGCAGTGTTGGTGAATTGTATACTGTCTGACAGGGAGACTTGATGCTTAATATTTCTATACTGAATCAGTGTACCCTTGGCCTACTGTCAAGTCATCAGACTGTTAAGGTTTGCATCAAACTTTTAAACTGCTGCAGTTCAACTAAATCAGAACAATAAGTAATTATCTGAATATATTATCCAACTATAATAAGTCAGTATTAGTTTTGGTGAAGATGTATTGGATACATGAATGTTTTTTAACCATGATAATAAGATTGGTTTTGGGGAGGGACAGAATTTGTAATTTTTTCATACAAGCTTCATACTTTCTTGGCTATTTTAAACATTGTGAACTTATCCCTGTGTTAAACGATGTATCTATAGTAACTTTTTTTTCTCTTCTGCAGGTGAATTTTATCCGCAAAGGTGACCTCGCTCAAGAGAAATCTTGGTTCCTGTATTTTGTTGGTGGCTGCGTCTTCCTGGAGGCCATCTTCACAGACATTCTACTCATGCGATGATCCCCGTGACATACTGAATGTCCTTTGAATCTTTCTTTTCTTCCTCTATTGACATCCTCATCATGAGCTGAACCCCAACTCATACTCTGCTGTCTTCGTACATGAAACCTTCAAATATCAATTCTTCCAACCGGGATACTATTCCAAGCCTAAGTTGTGATTATTTCACGCTAATGCCCTTGGGAAAGGCATGGATCCACTTCTCACTCCAGCCATGGGTAGATAGCCGGGTAGTTGGAGTCCTTTAGCTCTGAAAGATAGTCTATCTAGGATGTCGGGCTAGCACCCTGGCCCAATGAAAATAATTTTATTTTTTAAAAACACAATTGTAACAGAAAATCAATGATTGGGTTTCCACAGGTCATTCAAGAAATGAAGATGAAACCATTGCCGACATAGAGCTAGCTGAAGAAGAGCATTGGTGCAAAGTAAACCCTCTCGATTCATAGTACCCTGTATCTTGACTTCCATACCTATGGCACCTAAAATAGTGCTTTCTATTTTCATCCTTGGGTACTTTATGGTTAAGCAAACCTTTACTTGGTAGGTACCCCGAACCCTTTTGACTCTCTGTCTCACTCAGTTAGGGTCAGTAAACGCCTATTTACAGGGTGTTTCATAAAGGTCAAAATGATAAAATTTATGTGTGTGTAAATTTATTACAATATCAATCACGTTGCAATACTGTATTCTGAGACTACGGTATTTTGCAGTTGAGAGGATTGCTTCATGTTCGAGCCTCATTCAAGCATCTATTCTTTTGTACTGGGTCAGCTATTGTCATTTTCCACTATTAAAACGGGTACGAACCTGCATCGAGGTTGAAAGAAATCACTATCAACATCTATTGTAAGTTAAAATTAATTAATTAGCACCTTCGTATTCTTTCTGTAATTTAATTCTATCTTCCAATATAAAAATTATTTTTTTGGTTCAAATATAAGTTGTCAGACTCTTGGTTTGCACCCTTTTTAAGACTGTATATGATCTAAAAATAGAAAGATTTCAGAGTTAACAGATTTGAAACCCTTTAAGACCATCATTCAATAACCATTAGTTAGCTAAGTGGATCATTAAAAAATAACAAGCCTCCAGCAAGACTACAAATTGGATCTATTTGCCTTTAGAAGCCAGTTTCAACATTACAGCTGTCTTACCTATGAGGCCACAGAACCTTCTGGTTGCAGTCATTCAAAACTTACCCTATATAACCATTTCTTGTCTTTCCTGACCACCTGATATGTTGCTATCTATTTAAATACAGAACTTTTTTTCCCCCTGATATCTGGTGATGAGAGAAAGCAGGCGGGGGTGGATTCATACTTTTCCCGAAGGCATGAGAGCTTAGTTAACATGAACTGCCAGAGCGAAATCTCAAACTATTTTTTCTATCACATCAAAGAATTAGTTTCTCTATAAAGGTTGTTTTGTGCTGTTTCTCGAGAAGAGAAGTTATTGAATTGACACTCCTACCCCCGAACTATACATCTAATGCAGAGAAATATCCAATAAAACAAAGATAAGATTTTCAATTGTGACTTATGTTCTATCTTAATTTCCAGTGTACACAAAAATCTTACTTTTTGTCACGGGGGAAATTAAAATTTGCACAACATATGTTTGCAGTGAATACTTGTGCAAATCTAAACTTGATAGTGCTTCAAGACAATTTTGGTACAGCCCATCTCTTCAGGCTAATAAAACTGTATCGGCAAGTTTTAATATATTAATGATTTTATTTTTCAAAATAATGTCTTTAGTTGAGATCTTATTCTATTTTAATTTCTTGTTCCATTAAATAAAACAATGAGTAATTTTCTTTCTATGAGATACAATGTTGAATGATAACAATAACATCCAACAATTCACAGAATATTATGATTATTATCAAAATAACTGGAAATGGTCGAATCTAAACTCATCCAATTCACTCCTTACAGTATTTTGGGTGACTAATCTTTTAGGCAGACAATAAATATTTTTTTTGCGCTGCTTGCAAAACGTGTGTGAAAGGCCTAGAGGAGAGAACAGTTGCGACTCTATACAAGCTGTGTGTATACTGCTCAAAGACTTTTTTATATTTTGTAAGATTAAGATCATTGTAATTCAATAACTTCTCTTCTATAAAAATAAATCCAAGACAGAATAGGGTCAGCTGGAAGAATTGGGTAACAACAAGAATATTTATACCTCCAACTCTTGGAATTCAGGTTATTGATAAGATCTGTCATACACCCTCAAAGCTTTTTTAATTTTTTTTTTTTTTTTTTTTTTTTTTTTTTTTTTTTAAATAAAAATCAGTTGAATCCTCATTGGGGATCATACTACTCTGAGCCAATGCAAGACAAAGCCCCACTCAGTTGATGTATCTATGCTGTAAAACTACCTCCTAAGCCATTATTCCATGAATTCAATATTTTCCTAGTTTTTATATGAAGCTTCAGGCAAAAGATTCAGGCTGGGAGGAGGGTTCTTACAGATAGTGTCAAAGGATTCCCATGGACCAAATGGGGGGGGGGATGTCCCACCACTAAAAAAAAGTCCGGGGGGGGGGTCAAACTAGGATACATGAACAAATAGAGAAATTTAATTTCACTCTATGGTCCCCTTCAGAATTCATGACTGCTTGAAATGGTAAAAGCCTCAAGTATGACCACAAATAAAATTGATTCTCATTAGATAGCCCTGTGCCAGACTTATAACATTGATGCCAGATACTCCAAAATCATCACTTTTTTTTTTCTTATATGTATTTTCTACCATATGGATCAAATTAATAAATGATTTTTCCCCCCCTTGTCAACTTAGTGAAATATCCTTTATTCTGATAGCATCTAATTAACCTTAAGTGGCTATTATTTATTTCTGCAGATTATATGGGATTATGTGCAATGACACTTTTCCACGCAAGAGAAAGCTTCACCTAGCATTACTGACTTAAAATATTCAAATTTCATTCAAATCCCAACATGAAAAATGCAAATAAAAATAAACAATGCCTACTATTGTTGCTTTACCTTGGCAGTAATAAGTGTTTGCCTCAATTACTTGTGTACCTAGTTTTTGTCAATAATCTCTAGATTTCAATTATATTTTTACTGTAACTTTTATAAAAAGAGGAGCGGGGTGCATATTTCAAGATGATTTTTAATGCCACTATTTTTTTCTTTTAATAACCCTGTAATGACAAATGTAATTATAGATAGACCTCTACTTTCATACCAGTTGCGTTTCTGAAAAACTGAACGAAAGAGACTTTCCCTTTGGAGTTACTAGATGTCTATGGGAGATTGTGACATTCAAAGATGAATTATAACAAGACTTGAGAAATTTTTCCTTGCTGATCCACACTTATAATGAACTATCTATTCTTCTATAGCTGTCACCAATATATTTCCTGTATTATGCATGTCCTTCAATTCTGTTTTTATATTTAAGAGCTGATTTGCTCCTATTCGAAGCCTTGCTTATCGAAGATAAGATGATTTCTGAACAGTAAATAATATCTATCTTTGAATCTATTGTAGGTTTCATGAGAGCCTATGCTTCACATTTGAATCAGTATTGTCAATTCGAGATTGTGTACTCATTTTTAGAGAATAAATCTTGAAAGTCTCGAATCTGAATCTTCAGACACAGATTGCACATAATGGCACAATGCAGTGAATAACCATCATAGTGTTGGTTTGTTTATAAGCACAAATGAGCAGAAAAGTGTCCTGGAAAGACGTAATAGCAAAACCTGAAGCAAACCCATGAAAACTGAAAATCTCATTTAAAGTATGCATCTCAAATGACGAGTGATTTATAAATTCTCATAGGATCAGTCTCTTGTAATACTGCACTCCCCGGAGAATCTTGATCTTGAGACAATATTCTGCATATGTAGATTAAATAAACGAGTCTCAAGTCTATTTTAGGCAAATCTATAATATATAAAAGCAATGTTTGCACAGAATATATATAATTATTCAAGCTTTTTATGACATTGTGCCCTTGAAAATTAAATAGAAAATGAAAGGATAAATATCCTAGGTCTAATGAAGTTCATAAAAAAAAAAAAAAAAAAAGGTCAAATTTCTCTCAGTGTTCATACAATATGTATTAAAGTTAAATGGACAAATTTCAAAGACTGCCTTCTATCGACTTCACTAAGCTCCATCTTCTATGTATCTCCAGTTGAAACTTTGAAAGAACCAAGTGTTAATACTTGGGATTAGACATTAACCGCCAACAAAAAAAAAGGAGAGGTGTGATTCTTTAGATTGTGGAGTTATTTTTTGGAATTGAAAGTAAGTAGAAGAAATATAGTTTTCCAGGGATTTTGTGATTGTCGTGTCTCACAACTACACTATTCTAAAGAACAATGAGGTCCCCACCTGAAGGACTGAAATTCTAATGAATCCTCAAAAATAAAGTATAACAAGCTATTTGTTTCACACCCAACACAAGTTGAACAAACATTATCAAATGGTGGCAGAGGGTTCGGTCCCTTTTCATGTCGTGTTTGTGTGCCTACACTCCTGGCCACACTATTTGAACCTTATTTAGATAAGTTTATTAATAACAACTAGAATCTTTTTTTTTTCTTCAACTTCAATTTTGGGGTTTTCTACAGGAAGACACCTGTGATGACAAATTGAATAATGAATATGGTCAGAATGATACTATGGAATTTTTTTTTTTCCACATGATTTCAGACTGGAGGTGGGTTTCAAGATTCAAGAATTACATCTAAGTGGAAGAGATCATTGCATATAATCCCAGATTTGCAGATTAAAAATATTGACATACAGAGGAAGCTGTTTATTTATCTGACAGTTACTGTAATCAAAACATCCCGTTGTTTATAACAATGAAAGTTAATGTTTCAATTCATATATTCCCTGCTTAATGTTATCAAAAAGATAGTCCCTAACTGACCACAATAAGCGGCTTCCTCTGATGTTTTTGTTTTAACAGGTTGCAACTATTAAAAGTAATGGACAACAGCCCATGTCAAGACATTATCAGATATCCGAACAGAGAAGAGGCTAAAATGGATTCATGCCTTTCCAAGAATCTGCACAAATGACAGATCAAATTCTGCTTGCTAGGTCCATTCCCCGTCATGGATATGATTACACCAACCCACGTTTATTCACCCATCAAACAAATTGAAGAAATCTGTATGTGTACAAATTGCGATTACCCAACAACTGGCCATTGTACAAAGTTGATATTGACCAGATATATTAGTCGGTACACAAGGCAATGTAGAATTATTTTGGATCAGTCGTTCAAGATATCTAATAAAAAGTATAATTTAAAGATTAAAGATCTTTCATCATTTTTTTATAAATAATCCCTTGACTTCTGCTCTTAAGAATTATCTTAATTTGGATAAGACACCTAAATTGGCAACACAATAGAAGTTACCAAAGTACTTCAAAGCCATAGCATCATACAATGGATGGAAAATCATTTCACATGACAATTATTGCAGGCTGCTTCACACACAGTAGAGTCCAGCCCCTTCTAATTATGTACCATTGAAACGGGTATTATCCTAGTTTATATGTGATATCAATTAAAAACAAGACACTTGAAAGTTTCTATAGTTATCAATTTTTGACTAGTATTTACCAAGTTTTTTTTAATTGATTTTTATTGCAACTTTACTCAGGCCGTCAGTCTTTGGCAGTGTATAAGTAGTGTGGAAATGAAGGATTACCTTGAGGGGAGACACAAACTCACATCCCATTTGCCTCCAAGAAGCCCAATCAACTGAATCAGCTGCTCTTACTGACAGAGCTACAAGAACGAAGGTTGACAAAAGATCAAATCTAACCTTTCGACCTACCAAGAGCAGCTGGTATGATTCCTCCCCGAAGGGATTGCGTTTGAGTCTCACCGAGAGACTATCCTTTACTTCCAATCAACACTGTTTATTCACTGCTGTAGATTGATGACCAGAATTGAGTTGTGATAAATTGTTGAGGATACCTCCCAACCCCGAGTCAAAAAATTAATAATGCTTCTTCATCCGATAAAAAAAAAAAAAAAAAATGAATATAGCGTTGCTTCTAATTTCATTCAACAAAAATATTCTTTTTAAGATAAAAACAAAAAAGGTCAACCTTAACCTAGTGACTAATTTTGGAGAAAAAGTTTCAATACTGACACAGTAGGCAATAAATAACAAGAACCTTAAGTTCAACAATGCGTCCACCATCTGTGGTAGGGAGAGGGAGATTCATATCAATACAATATGTACAGCTGAGAAAATTGATATTTAACACTGATATCAACTGACTGGAAAGTATCGTACAAAGACGTATGGATATATCTAAAAAGCACTAGACTATTGCGCGAGATATAGAAAGAGAATGAAGTCATATTTTAAATTTGTCGACACTATTCTCTAATTTTCAACTTCCATCTAACGAGTTTGAATAGACTCGAATGGGGGGGAACCATCAATGGTAAAAAAGACGTTTTTTTTTTTTTAGAGGGGGGGGTCTAAATAATTTGGGCGAGTGGGGCCAGCAAGAAGAAAAATAATTTTTTTTTTTTTTTTTAACAAAAAGAAAAGGTCAAATTTTGTAATTTAAAGTTTTATTGTTGGTACAGCTCAAGTTTTCCTTTTTTTTTTTCTTCTTTTTTTAATATTAATATTATTATTATAATTATTATTATTTCGTCTTTTTATTATTTTATGGTTACTTTTTTTTTCTTTTTTTTTCTTAATAGTCAGGAGGTTGAAAGACTAAATACGGCTTCAGTTGCAGAAGACTGAAATAGTGAGCGATAACACTTTTTATTTTTTTTTTTTTGTTTCAAGAGCAGTTGTGGTCCACATATTGTATTGCCCGTCCGTAGATAGAACACTATCCAGACTTGAAATACAGTAGCATCGATTTTATTCACACACTGTATACACTACCATCATTATATATATCCTGATTTTCATTGCTATTCTTTTTCAGATATACACAACTTCTAAGCCTGGACAAATAGAGTTTAGGTGCAAGTGAAGGGTCAGGTCAGTCTGACCTCATTTTGCCCACCTAAGACAACAGGGACCTGCCTACCTGAATAATGCATATACAGGCTCATGGGCTATAAAGGGCTAGCCGGCTGCTCCCTGCTGTATACTCAGGTTTTAGGGGGATTGGCTAATAACTGTCTGGTCACTCCACTTTATGCAGGCACACGTGCTCAGTCTTCAGGGACAAACAACTTAACCACATTCTAAAAAAATTTTTTAAAAAAACTTTTAAAAAATTTTAAAAAATTTAATAAATCACATGGCGCTCGACTGATTCCAGGAATTCCAGTTCTGAAAAGAAAAAGAGAAAAGATCAAGTTATTAAGATACACAGAGGTAGCAGAAGTACCCGTCCTTGCGGGGGTTCCTAAAAGGGGATCAAATGTAAAATCCAAGCCCCCAAAATTGATTCAAGTCAGAGGCACAAATTTCCAGGTTACACTGTAATCAAAATTCAATTTAGTACGGGTTAGATACCCCCTTATCAGAAACTATGGAGAGTGAAATGATCCAAAATCCGAAACTTTGTAAAAAGCCAAGATGATGTCACAAGTGGAAATTTCCGAATACGACCTCAGTGTAAGACGAGTGACAAGATGGATTTCCAAGGCATCTAACTCATTCAGACTACAATATAAGCTTAGTTGTCTTTGCATGACATTTAAGAAATGTAAAATCATATTCACATCAAAACTGTCAAAGATGAAAAACAAGTAGCTTATTCTATGATCTGGGCAATACTGAAAATATTGATTCATGAAAATAAGAAATTTTTTAAAAATAAAAAGGGGCGGTGCAGGTACTCATACAAGTAACAGCGATTAATTAAAGAAAATGTTCAGGTTTATCTACAGTAAGTAAAGCTATCAGAGAAACTGGACAGAGATGCAAGAGAATTCCGAAATCCCAAACAATTCTTGTCTTAGGCATTTCAGATAAAAGGTACATAAAATACTTGTCATGACCAAATTATTTCTTCACAATATATTTCAACGTAGTCAAAAGGAGTCTGAATTCTATATTTCATCATGTTCTGATTAGATTGAATTTTGATTGTAGCATAATCTGAAGATTTGCGCTTTTGACTTAAATCAATACCGAGGCCTGGATTCTAAATTTGATCCCTAAAATCAATATAATCAAATGAGTTCATTATACTTTTTATCAATTGCTTTAAAAAGATGCCGATGATCTTCAGTTGATCAGGGGAATGTTGATTCTATCAGAATTGTCGCTTCTGAGCAATCAAGAAAATACTTATATTTTACCTTCTCAAAGATTCAGACATACAATATAAGACCTAAAATGAAAATTCTATCCTTGAATTTTTTTTTTCAATTTTCAGGGAAAATTTTTTCCTTCAAAACATTGCACAAATTCACAAAATCACAGTATGAATTCTTTTAATCAAAAAAAATTTTTTTTCTTTCCTGCAAAAAAATCAATTGTATGATTTATTCATATCTATGCCTTTCCCAAGGGCATTAGCACAAAGTAAATCTCAGAGTTTGAACTCTACTCACAGATTCCATTTTTTGTTAACCATTTGGCTACCAGCACCTGAAATTTTTTTTTTTTTTTAGAAATAAATAAGTGTTCACATACAATACATATACATACGCCTACAATTAAGGTGCTTCCAGTTAACGTGGGGTCACGTGAAAAGATGTCTTTTTTTGCAGTCAGGCCTGAAATAGGAGTTTCAATCCTAAATTGACCTGTGGTGACTTCGGATATCAGAGCTGCCTATCCAAAGATTCATCTTCTCCAAGTTACCCATATATATTTTTCAGCCCCCAGTGTTCAATCATTTGGCCATCCATAAGTCACATACATACAAACAAACAATCCCCGGCGTTATATTAAAAGATAAATATATAGATGCGTGCATTTCAGAAGCTTGTTTTTTGCCACTTTTTCACTTACAGAAAAGGTGAAAAGCAGAGAATAGAGTTCAGTGTTAGTTTTTGCAGAGAGCCAACTACCCACTTCAATCAACTACCCCAAACATAACTTATAATAAATCAGCCTAACATACCATCACCATTTCAAGTGCCAATTTTTATGCTGCCAAGATTTTCTTTGTTTTCAACTACATTCTCAGCCTACTAGACAACTGTGACCACTGGGTCACCCCACCCTTTGAGTGAAAAGCTATGCAATCCAATATTACCAGAATAAACATTAAATTTAAAAGCCCAATTGCAATAAGATTTTTTTTAATGAATAAAGGTGAATATTCAATAATTAGCTCTTGATGCAGACACCCACGAGATGACTATTAACCTGTTTGTTGCTATCAACGAGATAGTCTCAGCTAGTTGTCAGTCCAGTGATAACTTTTCTTATGAAAATAAGTTTTTTTTTAATTATTAGAAATTTTGAAGTAGATATTAGTAGATTTCTATGAAAATAAAACCGTTTTAAGAATGCAACAATGATTTTCTATTTACATCAGTTTTTTTTATAGGAGAAAACTTGACGGCGAACAGGTTAACCAGAAAGACTCTAAATAGTACCTCATTTAGATAAACTGAACTATTCTAAATTACTTCGCATATCTCAATGAATTTTCTTGAAGGTTTTTTTTTTGTTTTTTTTCAAGATATTATCAATTCACATGAAATATTTACTTCAATCTTGTCAACTGCAAAAACATTCATATTTATACACAATTTGGGGGAGAAAAAGTTTTTGGATTATTTTTATTTTTTTTTTTTGTTAAATACATTGGCACCATATATTTTCATCCCTATACATGATTGCTCTTTTCAAACAGATCACTGGGTGTTAACAGCGGGTCAACAGCCAATTCACATCAGAAACCTAATTTCAATTTCCCAATAAAGCTGAGTGTCTTTTTGACCAATTTTGGCATTTCTTGATCATTCTAAGATTTTTTAAAACTTTTTTTTTCTCAAATACAAAAATGCAAACCTCACAAAACTTCCCAATCTTATAAGAACGGTAGGGAAATAAAATTCCAGACTAACACCCCAAATTAGGATAAAATAAGATCATTACCTACATTTGATTTTAAACTGGGATCCAGGGTATATAGGTTCATTCAAAATAATTTCCACATCTTTATTTGATCACACCTTCCAGCCACCCTCAGATATTGAGTCAAATCTCACTCTGAGGGGGGCATGCACTTCTCTCCCACACATCACATCAATGCCTGCCTCCCTGTGTTCTTGGGAGTGTCTTCTGACCCACATGCTAAACCAGTGACAATTCCAAAAACATCGAGGACGCGGGCAACAGGTGTGATGCGTAAAGGAACAGTGGTGCAGCCCCTCCCCCCCGACTCCAAAGAGAGAGATTTGACATTCTAAACGCAACAAGTACCCATGGAAGCTGAGGAGTAAGCGTTAATTGTTGTGATAAAGGAAGACGAGGAAGTGCAAAACCAGCCTCTTGGTGCAGGCCCACCTTCTGAATCGATGCCTCCAGACTTGCTCCTTTCCCCCAAATTCGACGCTATTCCATGCCCGTTCTGGGTAAGCCTGGGATAAACCTTGGATTATGTCCCCTTCCAAGCAAATCTGACAACCCTTCAGTCCGTACTTTGTTGCAGAAGTAGAATTCCCCATGTTTTTAGTCGGTTAGATGATGAGATTTCCACGAGAATATGTTCTGTCTTCCCAAACAAAAAAAAAACTCTTCAAAACAGACAGGTCATTGTTTCAAGCAATATTTTTTTGGCACTATCATATTCCTGCGGTCCAGATTGGAATGCGGCTTCTGCAGCATTTAGTTACGATCAAAGTGAAGTAACTGTTTTAAAGTCAATGTAACATAGCATCAGCTTCCCGTTTTCAATTTTAAACGTGAGCATTGGATTTCAATTTTTTTTTTTTTTCCCTCAATTTAATTTGAAACATTTTTTTGAATTGACAAACAGAAAGTTATGAATTTTCATTTTATTGCCATTAAATTGTCAAAATCTCTATCGATGAAGAAAAAAAAAAAAAAAAAAAAAAAAAAAAAAATTAAGAACAGATCAAATGACAGTTCGGCAAAGACGGCAAAGAATAAGATTCATAACTTTTGTTTTTGTCGATTGAAGGAATCTTTTCAAATCAAAATTTAAATTAAATGAAGAAAAGAAAAAAAAAAAAATTAAAGAACAATCACGATAACGTTGAAAATTTAAAACGAGACGGCTATATCACACGGTTTGGCAATGGCAATAAAATAAAATTCATAACAACTTTTGTTTTTGTCAATTCAGAAAATTTTTTCAAATCTTTCTTCTTTATCACACATTAACGTTTACATAATGGTCATGTAGTGCCAAACAAGTCAAATAGATTCAGAGCTTTTAATTTAATAGCCAGATTTTTTTTATTATTATTATTACAAGAAAAATACAGAAGAAAAAAAATAAGGATTTGATTTTTGTAGATTTTACAAGAAATTTATTAAAAAAAAAGAAAAAAAAAAAACAAAAACAACAACAAGCAGTAGCCTCTGCCCAATATATAGATTAATGAAGAAACAAACTATATACCACTTTGTCAGTAGCATCGGTAACAGGCAACTTCCATACTTCCTTGGGAGCAGGTACCCCGTACATCGAAGGTACCTGGGGTGGGTGAGTTGCTGGTCCAAAGGAGACACTTGGAATACCATTACTAATTCGGTGGTGCAATAACAGATGTTGATTACTCTGTGAACAGACAACAGGAGATACCACAGAAAATGAAACAGAATCAAAAAGTAAATAGATCAAAAAAAAAGAAAAAAATATTTTTTTAAAACAGGGTCCTTGTAAAATATGAGAAATAGAGGGAATGATTTTAAAAACCTTTGATTTTGATGATAGTGGCACTCAATAGTAAGCATCTGGGAAATTATGGGCCCAATCGATTATTCAAGCCATGGGGTGAATGATCTAAATTTAGGTATTGAATATCTAATTGTAAACACTGAAGAGGAGTGACCTAAGTACTTCGAAGCCATAATACCGTACATTGGACTGAAAATCATTTTACATGACTATCACAGTAGGCTGCTCAACACACAAACATTTAACTTTGGAATGAACAGTCTTTGTAATAATTTCCGATCTCAGAAATTCAGGCAAAATTGATAGTGTACCAAGATGAACAGTGTAAAATTCCATGCCTTAACTTTTTTTTTCCAGTTATAGAGGGCCGATAAAGTCAATGATCATATTCACATCTACGAAGGGCAAAGAACATTTTGTGATGCAAAATAGTTATACAAAAACATTTTTCTATACCCTGTAAATACTAAAAAGTAAGTGACCACACCTACCTGGTAAGACTGACCCAGTTGATCAGGCCGCTTTCCCTCAAGTAAGCTCCCACGTATGGCTGCATTTTCCAGACGGGGTGCACCCCTGCTATCAGTAGGTCCAGTAACAGAAGGGGTCATTATTCCAGCAGACACAGTCGAAGAAGTCATCACAGGTGTGGACATAGCGGCTGAGGCCATTATCGGAGAGCTGCTCACTGCCCAGTCTGAATTCAACTCTGCTTGAAATTCAAAAATTTTTCAAATAAAGCGAAAATGAAGTAAAAGAAAATCCAATGCAATCGTAATAAAACTTTGTGCTAGGGTCATGTATAGCTCAATTTTGTGGTGTAGCTTGTTATTTAAGTTATTAAGGAGTTCAAGTTTTTGAAAAAAGAAAAATTCTATGATTCAAGGGAAGCTCCTTGCTATTCTATGATTCAAGGGAAGCTCCTTGCTATTCTATGATTCAAGGGAAGCTCCTTGCTATTCTATGATTCAAGGGAAGCTCCTTGCTATTCTATGATTCAAGGGAAGCTCCTTGCTATTCTATGATTCAAGGGAAGCTCCTTGCTATTCTATGATTCAAGGGAAGCTCCTTGCTATTCTATGATTCAAGGGAAGCTCCTTGCTATTCTATGATTCAAGGGAAGCTCCTTGCTATTCTATGATTCAAGGGAAGCTCCTTGCTATTCTATGATTCAAGGGAAGCTCCTTGCTATTCTATGATTCAAGGGAAGCTCCTTGCTATTCTATGATTCAAGGGAAGCTCCTTGCTATTCTATGATTCAAGGGAAGCTCCTTGCTATTCTATGATTCAAGGGAAGCTCCTTGCTATTCTATGATTCAAGGGAAGCTCCTTGCTATTCTATGATTCAAGGGAAGCTCCTTGCTATGTGGAAGTCTTTCAAGTGATGATGATAAAGACACCTCATGATGGATGGAGCTGCGTATTCATAATTCTTAGTTGTATTCCAAATTCAACACTTGTAAAAATTGAAATTACATTCACGTGGTTAAATACTGTATATGTGGACATATTAATCGACTTTTTTAGCATCAAGTATTTTCCCTAAAGGATAAGATTTCTCTATTTAGAACATGAACTTGACACTTCTGCCTTTTGTTGGGGAATCAACTCATCAGGCTAATACTGACTAGACTTGGTTTAACAACCTAATTTTTGTGTCGACTTCAACGCCAGCACCTACGGAATATAATTCTTGTTTGTAATCAAAGTAAACGGAGAGAGATGATGAGACCAGAAGTAAACACAGGTCAAGTGAGGTTAACAAGACTGAAATAAATGAGGGGGAGGGTAAGACAGTATTAAACACAGTATGTAAGGATGGAGACATGGCAAGAAGTGCTGTTACAGTTATGTTGTCATAAAAATAGCATACAGTGTATTTATCAAAATTTAATTTCAATATTCAAAAGTTTATTCATAGCTTGAATTAACAGACTTCATTGAATGGTAGTCTTGGAGGAAAGAAAAAAAAGGTTCTTGTGAGCAAAAAAATTATTCTTCAAGGAATTTTTTTAGCCATTAGTACCCATCATATAAGAAAACAGTGTAAACTAAAAATAAATGCAATGGAGATTAAGATTGCAAATGGCTGAATATATTTCAAGAACAGACACACATTCAAAAAAGTTTGTTTTGTTTTCAATGAAATAAATTTAAATCTTCAGTTGATAACTTGAGATTAAAATCAAAGTGGAATTCAAATGCTCTCATTTTTTTTTTTTTAATTTTTAATTTAAAAAAATCAATCAAATTCAAATACACAAAAAGAAATGGAACCAAAATATTTACAAAAAAGACGATGCATTCCTAGCAGAACAAGAATTTGTTCAGAAATGAATTCTATTCCATTCATGAAGAAAGTTAAGACTGCCAAAATTATAGCCAAGCATATAGAGTGAGTGCAAAATTTATTTGATACATTTCAAAAAGTTTATTTAACAAACTCATAAAACCTTCAAAATTAAAGTTACGGACAGAAAACCTTTGATTCAAATTCTGTCAATATTCAATCCAGTTTCAATATTTTGCTTTTTGTATTTTTTAATTCAGTCCATTTTGAGGCTGAATGAAGAATGTTAAGAAAACTTTGAAATCACGAATTATACAAAATATAAATAAATAAATATAAGTAATTATATTATATTCCCTCTGTTTTTAGCCAATGTCGTAGCCACACAGGTGAAATAAAAATTTTTTTTTTTTCTTAAATTTGCTTTGTGAGGGAGGGGGGAAAAAATGAAGGAATTTTTTTTTTTTTTTCCTCAAAAGATATGTATAGTTCTGTTAGTACTTACCTAATTTCTTCATATCTACAGAGAAAAATATATAGAAAAAAAAATAAATAGGAGGAAACGAGAAATGTCCAAATTTCAAATCTAATTGAAAAAGCAACCACTTCAGATTCAATTTCAAGAATTCATATTTGCAAACAGAAATGATCTAAGAAAAAAAAAAAAAAAAAAAAATAATGGGTGGCACTAAAAACATTGGCAGAATGAGTGACCAAATGAACAATGGAATTTAATATTTCCATGAAATTTTCTATTTTCTTACAAAGTGTTTTTCGATTTTATTATAAGAAGGTTATAGGTCGAAGGTTATTAAGTCAATGGCCTGCTCTGACCCCAGAGGAAAGTAATCTATGCTAGACAGTAATCAGAACTATTACACTTGACTTCTGAATAAAGTTGATAAATTATACTCAGTATAAAATAGTAAATAGACAAAAAGGATTTTTTTTAAATACATAATCACAAAAAATTCATCCCCCTATCAGGTACGATGCTAGATGAGTCAATGGACAAGTAGTAATTTAGATGTTGTACATCAATATTTTCAGTCTCTAATAACCTTGACTTTAGAAGCAACATTATCAAGTGACAGAAGCCATCCACAAAACATTTTGGTAAAGCAAAAGAAGGTACCAAGATATCAATTTCATTATCATTAATTTTTATGCAACTATTTATCTTCATATTAATTGCTGTTTTAATCACAACTAAATCCAAGATGGGTTCCATTCAGCAGAAAGTAAATAAATGAAGAACATTGATCAGAATAAAGAGCAAGTTCCAGGTGAGAATCAAACTCCAGATGAATCATGCTGGAGGGTGACTTGTTCAACACTTGACCACTCGAGTACAAATCAGACCCTTATACTCTCTTCCTATCTTGATTTTTGAGTAATGAAGGTAATTAGTAGCAAAAAATTGATAATGATTTGCAATATGCAGAGTATTCAAGTCAAGATACAAGATTAGATAAAAAGTCGGAAATAACATCCAAAAAGTCGGAGACACCTACCTGAACTAAGTCCCCAGATCATGGGATTGAATTCAGACTCTGGGTTGCCTTTCTTGAGCATTCGCTCTCCTCCTATTGGCTTCAGAAGTTTCCGCTCGTCTGGCGCTGGTTTCATCTGTTCTAAAGCCTGGGGAGGTGGAGGAGGAGGTGGAGGTGGAGGTGGAGGCGGCGGAGTGGTGCTGGGTGGCATTGGAGATGATGGACCCTGGCCTCCAATAGACATCGAACCAGCATTTTCTGAATAGGGGGAAAAAGAAAAAAATGAAAAAAAGTCAAATCAATTTCAAACAGATGTTTGCTCAAACCTTGGTCCAACTCCAAGTCTGGAGCTGACTGGTTCCTTACAGTGACAAGAGCAATTATCGCCAAAATGAAGGGTGTTTCTAAAACGTAAAACCTACTATGATTTGAACTCACAGCCAGGAGGCTATCTTACTAACCAAGTTAAATTGACAATTCTCAGATATTAAGAGAAATTCATTTTACAGGTTTATCTCATTCTAATAAATAGTTTTTTTTTTTAATGTTTTTATAAATTTTTTATTTATTATATATACGATTCAGAAGTCAGAATTGAGTTTGACCCTGTAGCAGACATTCTTGTTTACTTAAACATCTCGACAGTCAATGAGATAATATTTAGATACTGCCCAACAGCTAACTTTTCCTGACATACATCCTTGTAGATCTCTAAAGAATTCAAGGGACAAATTTGTATGTCCAAGGAATCTTGGAAGGGTTAATCAGCATAAACATTCAATCTCTTTGAAGGTCAAATAAAAGTGCCAAGACATTTTTCATGAAATTTCACATACGGTTTGGGTAATAAGATCTCCACAATATACCTACTTGAGATTAGAAATATACAAAACAGATAACCACAGACCACCTTAGGATGAGCGACTTTTGGCGGATTTTCTTTTTCAGCTGACATCCAGTTTTCTCTTCAACAAACCATTCCTGTTTTTGCTTTTTGAAATGTAAGATCATTTCTGCCTCTGACCCTCAGAAGAAGTTTGAATTCATATGAACCGCATTAGGAATTCAATGAAAATTTTGAGATGTAACCCACTGGTCTTTTCTTAATCTCTTTCCTATCACCACAACCATCTTGTAAGACTTCTTCTCTACATCAACACAACTAAATATACTGACTTGGAGCATTTAGGGAATCTAGTGTAGTTAGAATTGAAACATGAGAAATCATGGTGGAACAGAGTGAAAGATAATTAATTGCAAAATAAACCTCACCTTTCGCTCTCAGCCCTATGGATGGTGCACTGTTAGGCCGTACTTGGGGGTGTAACGGAGAATATGGACGCTGCACAGGTTGGTTTGGGTTGATTAAATTGGCGTTAGCTTGGTTCCCGAGTTGAGACAAAAGGTTGTAGTTTGCCATGTTTGATATATCGGGCATCGGGGGAGCAACCTGAAGGTAATTCGCTTGAGGGTGCAAACTGCTGTAGTTAGGATTAACGAAGGCGGGATTTAAGGGGTGGGTTGCAAATATAGGGGTCTGGAGGTTTCCAGAGAGGTTTGCCCGACTCAAGAACTGTTGATGGAGATTTCCTTGGGAAGTGGAAACACTTTTGAAATCGGGTGCAAGTGGATTGAGGGTGCTATCGATTTTGGGGAGGGTCATTGGCTGATTAGGGATAGTATATTCTTCCTTCTGACTAGACATTAATATACGCTGAGGGCCAGCTTCTAGGGGGACAACAGACCTGATAGGTCGAGGCGACAATCCTGGGTGCACCATATTGTTAGACCGGGGTGACAGAGAACACGCCACAGTATTTGGCAGCACGTCAGAGCTATTGTGCATGGGAAGTCCATACTTGTGAAACGTCGAGGCTTTGACGGGGTCCAAATCTGACATAATACTATGTTGTGGAGAGTTAGTTCTCTGACCATTTGGCTTGTACCCGGGTGCTTTTGCCTGCAAGGCAGCGTCAATCTTTGGCTCAGCTGGGAGGGGCTTGGGGGAGCTCATACACACCTGAGAGGAGACACCCGAGCTGATTTGCACCCCAGCAGCAGCTACACTAGCAAAATTCATCCTTTCCCCGATATGGTCATCCTTCTTGCCTATTACTTGCTCGGCTACAACGTTGCTGAACAAGTTATTAAACGGTGAATATTCACTGGTCACAGAGACAGGAATCGAGACCGTCTCCGGAGAAAGCTGAGACTGGGCCATAGGGTTCCCACTGCCTGGTCGCATAGAGCAGTTCGGGTTTCCAGCCCCTTGCACAGCTGAAGGGTTGACAGGATTGGACGCTACAAGATTTAGCATCTCTGGGTTTTTCAAATTGCCCATAAGTCTCACCTTCATGCCAGAGGATGACGACGGAGGCTTCATTTGGGGAGAGCTAGTCGAGGAGAGGGTTTCGGTCTTTACCGTGCTTGTAGCAGAAGAGGTCGCCAATTTCAGACCCAGAGGAGCACTAGTGAAAGTGACTGTTGCATGGGTAGTTGTTACAACTGCGGGCATCGTTGTGAGTACTCGCTTATCGCTTGGAAACAACTGCCTAACAACTTTCGTCTCAGAAACAGATGTGGTGACCACCGGAACTGTAGTAGGAGGGGACCTCGCTGACAACTGCTGCTGTTGGGGGGGAGGATGCTGATGGGTCAGGGGGAAAAACATTTTCGGGTTAGGATTGTGCTGGGGCGAGTTGAGGATAGACGACGAAGGCTGCATATTTGTCCAGGCTTGAGACTGTACGATCAGACCTCCGGACGAGGGAACAGACGATGGTCGCTGTATAGTATTAGCTACACCAGCATTAGAATTGGCCGAATTTGGCAACTGTTGTTTAGATGGCGCCACTCTCTGAACCTTGCCAGTGCTATTGCAGACCACTGAACACGAATCGGAGACTGACACCCCACTGGCAACATAGGTATTGCAGGTATGGCTAGAACTACCAGCATCATTACCACCACTGGTAATCCCTGAACTTGTCCACTCCGTGGGCAGTTGGGAAGGGGGCTGGGGAGAAGGTTGGGGAAGGGGTTGTCCAGACTGCTGCTGCTGTTGTGATTGTTGCTGCTGCTGGCTCTGACGTGACGGCTTATTACTCTTGGGTAAAATTTCGGAAATATCTTTGTCTGGGTCAGATACTAGAGTGGTGATCAACATATGTGCTTGTCTTGTTCCTTCTGTAGAACCCCTGGGAATGAAGAAAAATAAGGAAAAAAAAAACTTATCAATTTGTAACCAGCTGAACCTGTGAAAATTCCACGGGTGTTAAAGATATATTACTCAATATATATATATATATATATATATATATATATATATATATATATATATATATATATATATATTTCTGGAATGAAAGAATATGATTTTGTTAAATGGAATGAATCTAATTACATAACATGCAAAGGTGAACAAAACTAGAGATCTACAGAACCAGAGTGTTAAACAGCTTGTGAGAATGCTGGCCAACGATCAGTTCCCCCATAGAATCTCAATTCCAATTTCGCAATCAGGCTATGCGTGTTTTTTAACATTTTTAGTGTATTTTTGGCCTTTAAAAAATACAGACCTCAGAAAACTCTCCAATCCTATTAAAAGAGTTGGGAAATCAGATTCCTGGTTAACACGCAGAGTACATATATATCCAAGAAATCATAGAAACCTCAGGGCATATCTCTCCCAGGAGTCACAAAAGGTTGAAGTTAGAACTTTGATTTCATATTTTTTCACTTGTTCATTCCCTTTTTAAAAGTGCAGGAAAGTTGTTACTATTAAAATCCTCCCCATTCTAAAAGTACTTAAACAGTAGCAGCTCTGATTGTAACCTTACAGTACCAGCAACAACTCTTTAGAAGGTGGCAATATCATACAGCCTTACCTGATGGTGATCAGCCTATCACCGGACCCTTTTTGCTTTTCTACTTCTATGTGGGCCCCTGAGGCTTCTCTGATGGCATTGATATTGGCCCCACCCCGCCCAATCACTCTGCTAATGGCTGCGGCAGATACAATGATTTTCTTAGATCTGAAAGGAAAAAAAAAGATGAGATTTATAAAAGGATTTACAAAGTCATAGGTCAAATAACACTTGAATCGTTTCGAAGACTTTAAAATTTTATACAAAATATCTGCAAAGACACAGGAGTTAGCTGTCCCAATCTCTATACACAGATGCCTGGTGACAATGTGATTTCAACTAATGGTAGCACCAGTCACCATATATGGCAAGAGGTTTGTCAGGGACTCTCCTGTAAACTAGTGGCCGCTTTTTTTTTTTTTTTTCCAGGAGTGAAGGAGGTCTTTTCTCTTTAAAGATTGGTATCAGACAGAAAAAGAAATCTCTATCACAAGCAAATCTATATTTACACAATAGGAGTTCTCTCCGATTCCCTCCCAACTGACCATTTACTTTCTGTTCGCCATCAATAGGATCCCACCTCTCTTCTTATGGAGTGTACACCTAAGAAGGCTGTAGAATGAATAGACTGAAACATTATGTTAACAGAAGAAAAATCAAAAGAATGAGATTAGTAATCTGACAACTCTTGATATGATGATGATGATGATGACTTTTCAAGAATATGGAGGTTATCTTCACACACCTGAGGAATGGATTGTCGAAAACTCAATAATAGCAAAAAAGAATGACTTCTAGGGTCTTAATAACTCTTGGAATGATAATGACTTTTCTCAAAATTACAGAGTGGAAATTCCATGGCATTTAGCGAGAAAGAATGATGATGATACTTACTTTCTTACAACCTCCTTCCAACCATCTTCTTTCTTCTGACCTCTTTTGGGACTTTGAATATTTGTATGAAGATTCTTTACCATAAGGACACCTGAACTTTTATCTGTTGAAGGCGCTAAACTATCAAAAGAATCTCTGGAAAAAAGAAAAAAAAAAGGGTTTAATTCGATAAAAGCTTTGAGAAGAATAATTTCATTAAAATGAATATGAAGCCGTACCACTCCTTATGAAGTTATGCCACTTAGTTTGAACAATTAGTAAGGTAAGGGAGGGTGAAGACAAACTTTTAGTTATAGAAACTACAGCATAGTATCTTACAGTTGTACAAATTCAACAAAGTCTCAGATAAGTGACATATTTGAGCAAAAATGAATTTTAATATTGCTTTTATTACCGGGAGTATAGTTAACTACAAGAGGCAGTGAAAAAAAAAAAAAAAAAATGCTTCAAATTTTTTTTTTAATAAATCCTGCAGAGCTCTTATCACCCGACACTCCACAAGGGATGACCCATAAGAAAGAAGTTCAGATGTACAGCACACAGACGATTTTACAAATGATACCATGTTGAAAACGTCATTCAAAATGGCAAAGCACTCAAAGACCCAAGCAAGAAATAGAAGCCATGACAGAGAAAAGCACATATTAAATAAGCCAAAACCTCCCCCCTCCTATGGTTTATAATGTTTCTGCTGATTAAAGCTATGTCAAAGTTTTGTATCACTGAGATGAAAATGAATTTCTCTTACAACCATAGTTAGATCTTTTTAAAGAAGATAAACTCCAAGCTCTGATGTCTGCAACATATACATTCATGAAAACCACAAATGACCATGAACAACACAAATGCCAGAGAGAGACAAATGCGTTGTATTTACAAGGTGATACCAAGCATTTACAGTATAGTTATATATCAAGTAACAATTGAACTATCAGACCGAGACTTGTTCATCATTTGAATTTACAGACCAGTATGTTCATATATCTGGGAATTCATAACTTGAATCTTTTGTAAGTAGGGGAGCAAGTGGCATATTAGAATTTATTGCAAATGCAAGATTGACATTTCAACATAAGATTTGAGGAACTTGTATTTCATAAACTATGATTTTTTTTTTTCATACATCTTATAAATTAGGGATGGGAGAAAATTCAAGAGGAAATAAATCTTACATTGAGGATTTTTTATCAGAATTTTTTGTAATCTTTTCAATATCTCTTTCAGATATCTTCATACAAACATCTGGAAGAGTCCCAAAGTCATCCAAATCTCCTATGGCTGCAAAAAGAGAAAAAAGAAAAAAAAGGTGGAAATTAGAAATTTTTAATTCAAATGAAATGGTCAGCAAGACAAATAAACAATATTTGCAATTGGAAAAATCACAAAGAACATTTTATTCCATTTTCTTAAATAGTAATTACCGTAACTTAAATGAAATCATCAACAAAACAAAATAAGTTTAGCAATACAAGCAACTTGGTACTGTCTATCAATTAGATTTCTTTTTCTTTAATAGGGAAAAGTTTGCCAGTAATCCAAGGAACGTGGAGAGAATGCCCTTACAGGTTGAACTTCAGTGATCAAAGATTTAAAAGAATTTTCTTTTAATGTTTTTAACCAACTGAGTCTGGATTCATAAATCGAATATATACTAAAATCCATATTCCAATTGATGGAAGTCTTTATTAAAAAATCAACAAATTATGTGAAATTATATCTGTACGATATGAAATGTACATATATTGATATCAAAATGTTGACCCTAAAGTTATAAGAATAAGAAATTACATATAACTGTCAGATTATATATCCATTACATCAAGAAATAGATATATAATCTGACAGTAATAAGCAATTTCTTATTTTTTATTTTTTTCCACGATGAAAGAGACAAATAGAGAGGATATAGACAGTGAATGAACAAAAATTTGAATATGGAATTTAAGCAGTCATTTGAGCCTTTGCATCACCGGCAGCTGTTTAGCTCGATGGTGAAAGCAATGTTACATTGAAGTGGCTACCCTATCAGTCCCAGGTTCAATTCCCTTAATCGTTCATTCTATTTACATTGTCTAGGCCACATAATACATTCAACATGCAATAACAGGGGATCATTTCAAATAGTTTAAAAATTATATACTGCAAGTTATGTAGAGATATAGAGATTCTAGAAAGCTTTACAGCTTCAAACACTAAACTTTTTTTCTTTTTGAGTCACTTCAATCACTTATTTCTTTCGGTGATTTTCTTGTTTTATATATACAGTATTATTATAAGACTGTAAATTCTATCTTGTTGAGAACATCAGTTATATATATATATATATATATATATATATTTATTTATATTTGGGTCACAGATGTATAAAAAAAAGGGGGGAGGTACAAGTGTCCAGGGGCACATTTGACTGGGACAGTTGTCCTATCACCCTCCTAAACACCCCTCTCCCCATTCAAAACATCCCAATTGCTATCCCCCTCTCATCACTTACCTGAGGGTGTAGAGTTTATGTGCTCTTTCTTCTTTTTCTTACTGCCACCACCTCCTCCACCACCACTACCACTACCAGCTCCGTTTGAAGAGCTCGTATCCGTTTCTCTGTCCCCGTTAATATTACTTATGGACGTTGTCACAGTTGGAGTCGTTTGACTGGCACTGATGTAGGACACAACAGCGGGAGCTGCATTTGGGGCGTTATTCCCGATCGTGCCACTGTTTGTATTGGAACTGTTTAATTTGGGAGGTCGACCATCCGGTGGTTTATCTTTCACCTTGTTTTTGCCCCGCTTGCTTTTACGGAGTTCGTGGTTCAGACTAGTCACCGTCGTTTGGTTGTTGACAACCTTCGCTTGGTGATTCCGATAACGTTTCATTTTTGCTTCGGTAATCACACAATTGGTTATCGTACCTGAAAAGATATACATTTTTAAAACAAATGAGGTAGGTCACAAAGTGTGGCTTTGTGGCACATCAATTACTACACATGGGTCATCATCTTTTTCAAAATCACTTTTTTTTTTCTTTTTTAAATTATATCAAATGCAAATATATCCTCAATTTTTCACAGGTAATAATCTATCTCTCAAAGTGCTAGACTGAGTACAAGAGAAAATTTTTCTCTTCATAATTTGAAAGTTTCCTTTAGTGAATTCATAAACAGGTACCAGATATAGAAAATCTACAATCCTAGACTTTACTATTGGGCTACAGTGTAAACAGTCAAGGAATTTTTCTCGAAGGCAAACCAGAATTCATGTTTCATTTAGAACATTCCAGAATGTTAATGTATACAAATTGCACACATCATAACACTCATATTAACACAATATCAAAGGTCTTGAAAATATTTTTGGCACAGTAATAAACATAATTTGTCTTAAAATCATCCATCTATAGATAGCACTACATATTCAAGTAATCGATTCCTAGTCCCACTAATACTACCGAAAAAGAAGTTTTTGATTTTCAATCTACTTCTACTGTGTCTATGTATGGCCTTGGTCTCCTTTACTTGTTTCTAGTAGAAAATACTAAGCCTACTAATTCTGAACCATGCATAAAAAGGCCATCGAGTAGTAAACATCTATAAGGGCTAGGCTGAGAACAAGAGAAAATCTTTCCTTCATTATTTGAAAATTTCCTTCAGTGAATTAATAACCATGTATCAGAGATATAAAACCTACAATTCTAGACCTTACTATTGAGCTACAATGCAAACAAGTATTTTTGCCAAGATTAGTAGAAATTGAAGTTTAATTCAAGTTCATCAAGTAGTAAACATTTACATCAATGATTCTAAATGGGGGACATGTCACATTTCAGGGCAGCCGCATATGTATTTCAAAACAAATGTAAAAAGTAAAATTTTTTTTCAATTACGACTGAAAGGAGGCCATAGAGGTGAATTGCAAGTCAATTGCAAGGTTGATAACCACTGATTTAGAACGTATAAGACATTTATGAAAAAACGTTTTGAGAATGAGCCTGAAGAGAATGAACAAGAGAAAAATCAAATTTACCAATTGTAGTCGTAGTCGTAGCCGAGGGAGGTTCAAGAGGCACTATTTCCTCCTCTTCTTCCTCCTCCTCTTCTTCCTCCTTCGGTGTACTATTCAATTCTGCAACAGGAGAACTTGTTTTCCTGGAAAAGATGAAAAATGAAAGAATAACAGAATATTAGAAATGATCAGCAGAATAGAAATCTAAATGAAACAATAATTAGGATTTGGTGTTTGTCTGGATCCAGTTCAACTAAATGTAACATTAAACCATGTTAACTCATTCAGGCTGGGAGCACTTTGAATTTTGCCACCATTTCAAATATGGCGGCCATTCAAAATATAATGGTCACTTGACCTTGTGTATTTATTCAATTCTGCCATAAATGAAATCCATATAATATAACCTTCAAAATCATGACTTTCTAGGGTTTCTTACAAAATGGCAAAATTCAAATCCATCCATTATGATGAGGCTTTGTTACCCTTGAGAGAAAAAAAAAGGCCTGAATGAATCAACATACATTTCTAGACACTCCAGATAAATGTTTTCTCAGTTTTTCTTTTGAACTTCATTTCTTTTCCAAATGGTCTTCTTGGAACCAAAAAGACGTATAAAAATGGATACATAACGAAAAATCACAATCACAGATGATGTTATCAAATAGTTACTAGGATCAAAATCAGTATTAAAAGCACTTTATTGAAAATTATTAAATTTTTTTAGATTTGAAAATTAATTTCAGAATCTTTTTGGGTAAAGGCGTTTCCATCTATGAATTCAATAACATTGTTTTCTGAAAGATTCTTGAAAAGTGATCACAGTAAACAGCGGCTTCTGTAATATTTAGCCTAGCATGGTAGATAGCCACTAGTGCAGAATACTTGGCTAGGATCGAATTCGATACAGAGGTAATGATTTCCGAGATGAGCACACTAACTATTGTAGCACAGGAACCAAATCTCATAAAAGATATTCACTAAGCTTAACTCGGCAGAACAAAGACAGTCACACGTACAGGATAGAACTCTTTACAGTAGTAATGATCTGCTACACAAGCTCACTGAGTATTTACCCATGGAAAGACCCTCAACTAAGCTTTTCTTGAATAGGCATTAGGTTACAGTAGTGACAGATCCTTATTAATGAAAATATCTGGTCAATTTTTCACCAACTCCTCGAAATGTTCAAAATTAAGTTCAATATATCAGATGTTCAAATACCGAAATTTAAGATTGTGCTACTGCTTTTTAGAAATTTAAAATTTAAAAATTGAATTAGATAAAGACTAAAATAAGAATTCAATATATTAGATATAGAGATATAAAAGTTTGGTATTTTTCAAACCAACAAACTATTATAGCAATTATTATTAATATTATAGAAATTATAGTAGACACATAAGACAAACTGTCCTAATGACTTCACGACAAATCAATTGAACAGTGACTATTTGTCTTATCACCATTGAAGAGAAGGGGAGATTTTTTTTTCTTCTTTAAATCTACTTACGTATTGCTTTCTTTCTCCTTTTCCATTTTTTCCTTTTTCTTTTTCTTCTTTCGTTCCCTGCGTTTAGCAGCGGCCGCCCTCTTGCTTTCTTCCCATTGTCTTTCTTTGTCAAGCTCTTCCAGCAAGATGGTCGCATTCTTGTTGGCCTCTGCTGCCTGCCGGTCTTTGGCACTCACAATTATCTCCATACATTGCCGACATTTCTTGTTGAGTTCCTGGATGATACAAACAGCACACCATTAATTCAACAAAATGGCTAAATTGTCTTTCATTGTACAGAGCAAAAAAATTCTTGTTCCCAGGTAGTCAGTAATTATTTTTCTATTGCTTGTGTGTGAAAAGTACAGAAAATGGCTATTATTCCCTTCAAACTTTGCTTTTATGACCAGGATAGTGGTATTCATAATTGTTTTTTCTCACTTAATGTACAAATTCACCAGTCGTCCAATTGGAAATGAGTCAATTTCAAATTATTACTATCCTGGAACAGAGTTTGAAAGGAATAATTTTCATTTCCCAGAAACAAGAGAAGAAAAAAAAGAATTAAAAAAAAAAAAAAAAAAAAAGGTAATAGTGTTATCAATATATCAAAAGATTATAAATTATTAAATTTGAAAAATTTTTTTTTTTTCTTTTCATTCCAAATTATTTGGCCTGTCATTTCATCAAATTAACTCGGAAAAAAAAATTTATAGATTCTTTTAGGGACAGTATTTCAAAATTAACATCATTGATAAATTCTTTTCAAAAAGGTCATTCATAATTCTTCCAACTACTGAATTGCTTTTTGAAAGCCAATTTAACCCATTCGAATATTGCTTTAATACCTTCAGAAATATTTTGGGCCACTAAGTAATTAATTCAGTTGACTTCATTTTGAGAATGAAGACAAGTCAGCATTTTACTGTATCAACTGTACAAGACCAACGAAATCCAGTGCGGCCAATTGTTTAAATTTGTATTTTTCTTCCATGGTCACACAAAGAGTCCAAGAATACCTGGTTATTTGAACGCTATCTACATAATCTTGCACAAGAGTGAGACTTGAAGCTCAAGGCAATAAGAGATATTCAGAGTACCAGACACAATGTCAGATACAAAAATTACTACAAGGCCAAATTTCTTGAAGCACTAATAAACACTATCTGCACTAAAAAGTACTCTGCAATGATGAGAGAGAAAGGAAAAATGCATGTAATAATGCATTTCTTTAGAAGATATGAATATTTTGTAATTCAATGATGAAAAAAAAATTTTTAAACAAACACTTACTGGATCAGTAACTGTGCTGATGTAACGTTGGAGCTCGTTGTCCAGAGGAAACTGCGTGACGTGTTTGACCATCCACTTGACCACTTTCATGTGTCCCTTACGAAAAGCAGCAACTAAACAGGAAACTTTACGGTTGTCATCACTGTCAATGTCTGCCCCATGCGCAACCAATAATTGAACTACATCAAGATGGCCACCTGAACAACGTTGAAAAAAAAAAGAAAAATTGAATTCAAGAAATAATTTTTTTTCATTTTTATTTATAACAAGGAAAAGGTCGGCATTCTCACCCAGAAGCTAAAGGGGTATATATGCTAGTTTTGTTTTATGAATCTGAAGAGATGGAAAAAGGAAATCAATCATTATACGAGAGGTTCTTTTGGTTTTGGTTTTTTAGACACCCACCATCATGGATCAACTGGAGTTGTATAAAAACCTGACCAGGGGTAAATAAGAGAGACTTACCATTACAGGCTAGCCATAGCGGAGAATTGCCTTTTTTATTCTTCACGTCTACAGCAGCGTGCCTGAAAACATAAGAACAAATTCTGAAATCATTTATCAATAAGCCACAACAAAACAAAATCCATTTATTTTTTATTACTTATTTCCAACAAGTTCATCTTTCATCTAATTTTTGCTGCTTTGGATTGTTCTTCACTCCAAGACCATTAAGCAATTAGCATAGATCGAAAACAAAGAAATATCCTCCAAAATTTGGTCCGGCATCTAGTATCCTTGAGAGTCTCTTTGATATTGACTATGCCTTACTAATTAAGTTATAGAGACCCATCATGAGTCAAAATTAAAATTGAGCCATATAGCTATTTCCTGAACTATCAAATTTTCTCCACATTATATTGTTTGTTTACACCTAGTAAAAATAGATTAAATAGTTTCAAGTTGTCCGCCTTTCTTAGATAAAACATTTTCGTACAATATTTTCAGTTTCTTTTATTTTTTTTCAAATATATTCTTGAATGAAGTATTGCAACATATTAAACAATTTCTGAAATCATTTACTTTATATTACTATTTGCTTTTTCCCTTCATCCTAAAATACAGTTCCTTTTTATCTCAACTTAGAATCGCACCATAATTCTACAGCAATGATTGAAGAGCGAAATCAGAAAATAAAGAGCAAACCCACAGTGAATTTCAGACTAGTTTGTCTTTCATCTTATTTTTGTTACTGCTCTGACAAGATTGAAGGAGGAGTGTTCAAATCTTGGATTTGACTTCCGATCCAGGCTGCTTACTCAACAGTCATAGGATATAAAGCAATCCCAGCATTGCAATGTATTGCAATAAGATGAAAGATAAACAAGTCTTAGATAGTAAAAATGCTTCATCTTAGAAATTGAGACAACTGAAGACTACTGCCTAATTTTTCTCCATCCAATGTTCCATCTAGCATTGACACTCATTCATCTTAAATGACAAAAAGGACCATTCAGGTGGCAATC
This sequence comes from Thysanoteuthis rhombus, assembly GCA_963457665.1. NCBI lineage: Eukaryota > Metazoa > Mollusca > Cephalopoda > Oegopsida > Thysanoteuthidae > Thysanoteuthis > Thysanoteuthis major. The sequence goes on from OY735241.1 coordinate 29,986,027, forward strand.
CGAAATCCTGGATCTCATCGGTGCTCCTGCTGGCATGCTCATCATCTTTAGCAAGTGGGTTTTTATGACGTGGGATTGCAAGCTCCCACCAATGTTTTTTTTTTTTGCTATTTTGCCCACAGTGGATTCCGTTCCTAGTTTTGAATTCAGAATTGTTTTTCTCTAGGAATAATTGCCAACCCAGGCTAGAGAGACCAGTCTGGCCCACTATTTTAACCATAGCTCAGGTACAGAGATATGGTTCCACACCATCCTCAAAAGGTATTGCAAAGTGAACACAAACAGTCTCGGCCAGTATTTCAACTTCGCTTGCCAGTACCATCCTATTTACGTATACAGGTTGGGATGAACTGATTAAATAAAGAGAATTTTTAAAAAGCAGAGGTTTCCAACCATTCATTTCATATTGCTCATTCTAAACGGACGGGGAAAAAAAACTGTTATTCAACCACAAAAATCAAAGATTAACCTTTCAACCAACTTTAAATATACTTGCCATTATCAGGATTTTACCTTTACTTATCCTGTAACCCACTGAAGTGATGTTGGGGCACCACAGTTGACTTGCAATGGATCAGCTCTCGCCATTCGTCTCAGTCAGCTCTAAATTTGGCCGATGCTCAGATCTGAACATTCTTTGATGGTATCAGTCCTCCCACCTCTTCCTTTCACCAGCAGGATGGTCTTTACAAGCCTGTCCAATATGGTGAGGTGCCAATACCACTTCAGCTTCACTTCTTGACAATGATGACGTCATGGTCGTTGATCTTGCAGACCTCTACATCAGATACGTACAGTATAGGAGACAACCCAAATTTTCCAGGCTTGGATTTTTCCCTGAAGCTCAGCTGCAAGTATCCACTTCTACAAGTGTTGATATGTCAAGTTTGCGTACGATCATTTTGGACCTAAGAGCTTCAATCAAGTGAGCACCGCTGATCCCCATGCTATTTTAGACAGAATTTCAAATTTGGAGCTTTTGTCCGAGACAATGGCACCTAAGTAATTACCAGGAGCTGTCCATTTACCCTAATATCAGTGTTGGTCATTTTTTTTTTTTCTGCACTAGTCTCCATCCCACATGTCCTGAGGAGGGGGCAGTATCCCATTTTACCAATTCTGGAAGTTCTTGTACTTCACTTACCAAGCCATCAATGTTGAAGTGAGTCACTGAGATTGGAGGACATCGCTCATCTCCGACCATCATCTCCAACAATGGAGCCATCATGGAAGACTGCACTGGTTGCTTAGTTACACAGATCAATGGCTCACAAAATGCTGGGGGGGGTTGATGAACTTTCTCATGCTTGCTGGACCCTTGCTTCAGTGAAGTCCACAGGTTTTGCAGATGTTGAAAGAATTTCTCACGAAGACTCTAGTCGAAAATTTGTTCCAGAGAGCCTGTCTTACACCAATCAATTTTTCTACTTCAGGATTCAGTCTATTGAAAATAGGACCTCGCTCAGGAGGCTTAAGCCTTGTCGCCCACTGGCTTTGGCAAAAGGAATTTCCTCTCTGGGAAGGGTAAATACTAGGGGGTGGCTCCAGTGGGTAGGATATAATCCTGTCTGCCAAATCTTGTTGCTGATTGGGTCTTCACCCCCAGCCCGAATAAGTTCTGCCAGCCACACCAACAAATCTAGTGATCTCATAACCTCTACCTCTTCATAAAGGATAATGGCCTCAGTACTGCTGGGTTACTGCCAGTTTTGTGGTTGTACAGTTCTGAGCAATAATACTCTGTCCATCCATCAAAAATCTTCTGTTCATCATTGAGGTGGTTCTTCATCTTATACAGGATCGTTGTTACCTTTGTTGGTTTGACAGTTGTCGGCTCCTTTACTGTCCGACATGAGTGGGTACTGACACTTGCCCGTCAAATGGCCCAGAGATTGTGTTGTGGTTGGCATCAAAGACCAAGTGCGCCGTGCAAGCGTTAGCCAATGAGGTTTTACTGAGACTACGCTTTGCCATACAAATTGGAGGCCTTTTGACTCGTCCTTTGGCTCTCCTATTATTACTCGGCCCAGCTGCGGGGGGGGGTCACTTTCCCCAGAGCAGCACCACTCCATTGCACTTAAAGGAGCAGATCCCCTGGTGGACGCTTTCATAACGGAGGTTGCTTTAGCTTCTACAGTCGCTTGGCAATCAAAGCCATGTTGGCTGGAGCCATTTTTGGAAAGGTTAACCTATTTTCCCCACGTTAGGCCCGACCTTGTGTCAAATATTGCTGTGGTGGGACAGTGATTAAATAGATACTGTTATCATTTAAGCTGCTTTATATCTACCAGTATTTGATAATTTCTTTTTAAATACAGAGCTAGGACACAGCAAAATACAAGGATTAGGATAAGAATGAAAAATAAAGTAGAAAATTTTTTTTTTTTTTTTAAAATTCTCCTGCCCACAAGGGCATATTCACTACAAGGGCAGGTTTAACATGGTTTGATGTTCCCCCCTTCCCCACATATACATGCATTGACGATGACCCCCACCTTTCTTAGTGCAACGGAGAGGAACAAGATGGTTGCTCACCACAAATTACCAAAGGAGATCAGATACTCCACTCTGATCACAGCCTGAAGACTAGAAAGGAGGGGGAATTAAAATTTGGGATATATTCTAATCTCTATATAATCAGCTTCTCAAAACTACAAATACGTTACTAAAACATGACTTGAGTGTTTTATTAATAACTTGCAAAGATAGGCCATGGAATTTCCAGAATTCCTGTTAGTTCAAAGATTCACACACTGAAGTAGATGAACTCGTAGAAGTATACAAGAGCAATTACAGGTGGTGTGGAAACACACCTGAATTTTGAAGCAACCACAACCAACTAAATATAACCCCTGCATCTTATAAACCCGACATACTGCAGGCAACATCATAAATCAAGAGGCTCATTCTGTATAACCAAACTATTCTAGTTTGCACATATATCCGTGATTGTTCAAGTTCCTTGCATACTCGATATGATTTTTTTTTTTCAGTACAAACCAAATTTTGTCAAATGCTGTGAATTGTAGAAATATACAAGAGCGTGTCTCTCTCTCTGAAACAATGCCTAAGATTGGGTTACTTGTTGGAATGAGTGAATCTCATCCCTCTCAATGAGACTCTAACATGAATGAAATTAAATCATCAACTAATACTACATGTCTATTGTCTGTTTTATGGTATCCATACATTCTATCTTGTATTCTAAACAAGGCATGAGCCAACACTGCCGGACAGGACAGATGAGTACACAGGAAGGAGAAGTGTGAGACTCCCTGCACAGATTGACGGTGGACAGAGAAGAGAGAGGTTGGACTTACCTTGAGAGCAGCAGTTCAACAAATCTATGATGACCTTTATCAGCAGCAATGGTCAGTGCAGTATCTCTTGAGGATGGCACGGGTGCTGCATTCACATCAGCTCCTTTATCCAGCAATACTTTTCCGACTTCTACATAACCACCAGAAGCAGCTTCCATCAGAGGAGTAAGACCAGTCTTCAAAAGAAAACAATGGCTTGACATTTAGCTTTTAATTTACAAGAAAAATAGTTTTCAAAATGGATATCTTCATTTTTTTTAATTTTTTTTTAGGTATTCACACACAAAATTCACCTGCATGCAGAGTTTTCAAGAAAAAAGGTAATCATTCTCACCTTGGCACGATGTTCAATATTAGCTTTTCTATCCACCAAGAGACTTACAACCTCATGTCGTCCTTGGAAACAGGCTAAAGTCAAAGCCGTATTCCTGTTTGTCTCAATCTGTGGAGAAAAGTGAAAAAAAAAATAATGCTCTAAACATGAAAATCATATCAATAGAAAAGATGTTTAGCATACAAAAATATATATATATAAATATACCCCCGTCGGTTAAAATAAAGGGTTCGATTCGTTACTTCCCCACACCTACCAGATGAAGGCCGTAGAGTACAACGGCCTAAACATTGTATGAAAAACAACCAAGATGAGGATGGTCCAAATATTAATAGAATGAAATACCAAAAAGAATTGAAAATTCATAGAGCAAAGAATATCAAGGAGAGAGTTAGGTAGGGCTATAAATTTCAAATTCATTTGATGAAACTTTCTTTCCCAAAATCTATACACGAGGGATTCAGTTGTTGAAAAGTATTCCAAAAGTGGAAAGCTGATCTCACAATATACAAAATTCTGTCATTTTGAACATTTTTGTTTGAAAAACTAAGTTTGCATAATTCCCTGACCATGAGAAATTCATTGCTCAGACAGGTAAGAATCCTGAATTAATCAGGTTTTCGGCTATTGCATATCCTTTTGAAAATTGAAATATTTGGCACCGTTATAGGTAGGTTAGTCGTGAAGGGCTAAAACATTTATTAAACTCAATTTTAACTAATTCAATGCTTTAATGAAAAATTTCAAGATCATGACAGAAATCCTTCAGCTACTGATCAAACACAACAGAATGAATTAAAATTTTTTTCTCCAAAAAGAAGAGAAATATGACTTCAAGCAGACAGAGCACTGACCTGAGCATTAATGTCACTTCCCATATCAAGTAGTAACTTGACAGCTGGGGAGTGACCATTCATTGCGGCTAACATCAGAGGAGATATACCCAGTTTACTGCCTGTCCTGAAATATATAAAAACAAAAAAAGTATAAGAAAAAATTTGAAAAAGGAAAACAGACATAACCATTAAAATCCTTAAAAACACAGAGGTTATCAATTTTCATCAAAGTGCATTTGGGGCCATTTTTCAAGGATAGTGGGGACAAAGGGATATATTTGGAATATTCCACTGGAAAGGGTGTTGTATTCACTTTCATTTGTAGCATAAGCAAGTAACTAAGATTCGTCAGTAACAAGCTAGAAAAATTCAGAAAACACTGGTGTCACGACGCCCACAATAGGGTTCTGATCTTGAAAAAGGTGTATATCCAACATCTGTATGATCCAGACGTTATATGGTGCACTTGACCATTAATGGAGACATGACTTTACAAGGGGACATTGAGCATAGGTTAAAAAATTTTTTAAAATTGTACCATACCATTATTCTTCGAGAAAAGGTCTATAACCAATGCATTTTCTCGATGGTCACCTATGGAGCTGGAAAATGGAATCCAACCAAAAGATTGATCCTCAAACTGAGAACCATACAACATGCACAGGAGAGAATCACTCTCAACCTCACATGCTGAGACAGCACAGTCTAACAGAAGGAGGGGTCAAGAGATATCAGAGAAACCATTAGAAAATTCAAATGGCAATAAGCAGGTCACGCCCATTACGTTGATTCCCAGAGATCATATGCAAAATTGTGGCATATAGAAAACAAGCTAGACAAACTCAGAAAATACTGGCGCCATGACACCCACGATAGAGGTCTGGTGAATCTTGGGGAAAGTCCATGTCCAACAACGGATGCTAAAAGGCTAATGACATTTTTGCAACTTCCAAGCCTGTTCGGCCTCGGTGAAAAGGCCTGATCATCGACCTCCCAAATATGGACATGCTATTTAAACTGAATACTTCTTGCCTTCTAGAAACTGACCAACTTACCGTGAATTAATCTCGGCTCCACTTGTAAGTAACAGTTTTATGATATTCACATAACCACCAGATGCTGCCAGGCTTAAAGGAGTATAATCTGAAACATTACGATGTTCCTTGTTGGCAACACGAGATAGCAGCAATTCTACCACCTGAAAGAAGAAGAAAACAAAGTCAAGTTGGTGAGGGGTAACACTGAGATGGGGGGGGGTGAATTGCATAGATGACATTAATTTTCCACTTTTCTAACATCTCATTTTTCCTGCTCGTTTATTTAAGTTGGGGGTCAAGACTTCATCCTCAAATCAACTTTGCCACACACACCCACATACACACACAACTGGAGTGTTTACGTTTAAATAATGATGGAAATACCAGTTCTCGTTAGTCACAGATGTAAAGCAGCATCGAACTTAATCGGTACTTACAAGATAGAATGCTTGGAAACACCGGATACCGCAAACGTGCGTTACCAACATGTACATATGCCAGACTTCAACATACAGAACTGACCTTCTATCCTCATGGGGAGATAGTCAAACTAACTACATATCACTTGTATTGGACTAAACTAAGCTTAGTGAAAAATCTCAACTAAATTATTGCAAAAAACTTTGTTTTTAAAGTGAAAAGCTCGTTTATAATTCATGATGACCCTTTCTTGTATTAAGACCATTTGTAATTAAAGATAAATATAATCTTATCAGCTGACAAAAAGTAAAAACAAAATAATTTTTGAGATTACAGAAGCAGGAGGTTCTCCATATTTCCTTTCTGCAAGTTTCACGATACACTTATTCTTAATGCAGTAAAAAATTTTCAAAAACTGAAATATATACTCACATCAAACCTTCCACCAGAACATGCAAGAGACAAAGGAGTATCTTTGGTTCGTTCAGACTGGGCTTCTATTTCAGCATTGTGTTCTAAAAGGATTTCAACAACGTCTACATGACCTGCTGTGGCAGCTAAAATCAGGGGGGTAAAACCTGTGAAAGGGAAGAAAATAAATTATAGATATATATATATCCACAAGAAAAAAATCCATAGCAATTTTAGCAATATACACAGAAAAGAGAAAAATTTTGAACAAAGTAGCATTTTCCTTCATATAAATCTTCTAGACAAGATCTGAGGAACACGGTTCTATGATAGAAAGAAGAATTCTTGTACTATGAATACTGAGATAAGTTAGAAAATAGTATAAGCAGAAATCTGCCTTTGGTTTTATGATATAAAGTTGGTTGTTTTCCTTGGGAAAATACTATTTTCACAAATGCCCATTCAACATAATTTTGGGACAGTGGTTCCTAACCTGGGGTGCTGCACCCACAAGTGGTGCAGGGGGGAGTGGGTGCTAGAAGCGGGTGGTAAACAAACTTTCTTTTATTTTATTGCCAATATATAACTTTCGTTCTTTCTCCATGTCCCAAATGGCTTCATTAGTGATATCTTCGGACTAAATGATCAATTTCAACATTTTTTTTTAAATTTACTCTTTTTAATATCAACTTCAATTTAGAGTTTCAATATTCAATTAACCTCAAGATGAAGAAAATTTTGAAATATCGAAGGGTTGCAAGCATTGAAAAAGGCCAAGAACTGTTTTAGAAGTTATCGATTGACCCAGTGAGCTAAAGCAACTTAAAAACAAATTAGACAGAATTGTGTGCAAGTCAAAGTTCTATCTACTATATTTCCCTTTAAAACTGATTAGAAGGTTATTTAATCTAGTGTGAAGTGAACAAATCAGTTCAATTTCTCTCACCTCTTTCACATACACACACAAATTTGAACACCAAGGCAGGAAAAAAAAAATATAGGAGAGCTGAATAATGCTCAATCGAACAACCATGTCATACAAGACGCTAACACTCAATACCTATTTTTCACCACTAAATCTAGTACTCATATTTTCCAAGAATTATGATATACCTTAAGAGATATGGTAGTTACATCAGGGAAGAATAGGAAGTACTGACTTGGAATGCTATCTATGAAGATCTCTATGGAAAGCATTGAAAGTGTTTAAGTAGCCATAAAAATCACCCTTTTCAACAAGGCCAGCAAAGATAATTCAATAATAAATTCTGTATAAACTTCGCTTGTCATCTAATTCTGTAAGATGTGGACTATTACTAGTGAAAATGATTAATGTCAGAATTTTTAAAGGACCCAGATACCACCAATCAATTATTCACAGCTAAGGAGCATTTCCCTTTTTTATAAGATTTACCTCCATGAATATTGTTTCATACTTCAATTTTAATCCTGTACCATTTACGATGATTAAGAAAAAAAATCTTCACTTTAATATTTGACAGCATATAAGACATTCCAACCTTCTTGCAAGACAGGGTTCAAAAGTCAAGTGTAACCTTCATTGTCTAGCCCAACAATGTTCCAAATTTGAGGAGTAAAAGAACTGGGTGATTAATGAAGAATTCAGGGAAATATATTTTTACTTAATATTCTGTTGAAATGATTTAAGGTCTCAGATGCCATTAAAGAGTAAATCCAATATATGAATATTTCAACAGATAAGGCAACCTTTAGATTAAACCAATTTCAATCTGAATTTCATGGTTTTAGCTCACTGTATAAACTTTGCCAGTTATTTAATTCTGTAAGCTAAAGACAATTACTAGTGAAAGTGATTCCATTCAAAATTCTGTAGGGAAGGGGACTCAGATCCCACTTAATTAGTCACGGGTAAGGAGCATTTACCTTTCTTATCCCGATGTTCAATATCTGCTTTTTTCTGAAGCAATAACCGGACCAGGTCTGCATGTCCACCAGCACAAGCCAGCGTCAATGCAGTGTCGTGATTGCTATCTGTTTGGGCATCCAGATCTATATGTTGGGGCACAAAACGGTGAGGTGTGGAGATTCCAGGTGATGCTGGAGAGGGGGTGGGGGTTTGAGGAGTACTTGAAGGAGGTGGTACTGTCTCGAGGCCTATAGAGTTGGGTGTGGTTTGCATGGCCTGGTGATTGTTGTTGATGTGACGTTTCCATCTTGATTTTAGAATACTTGGTTGATTTACCTGAAATAAACGAGAAAAATACAAGAAACAATGAAAGTCTGATTATGTAGACTTCACAAAAAAATATACAATGAAAAGTTTCTAAGGCATTAATTTACTCGATAAAATCAATTTTAAAATCTAAGAAAAGCAAAAAATTTGAATGCTTCAAGATTATCTACTTGTGAATGATCAAAAATTTAATGATGCCTGAGGTTTAGTTAAAAATGGTTTAGCATTACAAAAGAATCGTGCTGAAGCGTGCTAATCCTTCAAAGGTGGTTCCGAAAAGTTGTGGCATGTCACACCAAGGAGTATAGAAGCCTGAAATAATTTCCAGATTTCATACCATCTCTCTTGGTGTTAAGTGCCATGTAGCATAATGTATAATAACATTTATTAGTAAAATTATCATTTATTATTACATTTAAAATCAAGTACTGCTAGGAGTTGAAGTTCTTGAATTTATCAATTTTCTCTTTTCTAAATATGAGCAGCGCAAATAAATTCTTATTCTGACAGTGCGGCCTGGAGAGAAAGTGTTGGGAACCACTGAATGTGTTATGCTCAACTTGGCTGCGTTCAAAACATCAGTAATATAAAGAATTAAACAAAGTAATCGTACTTCTAATATACATACATACAATTTGTTAGAGAAAAAAACAGAATCAAGGAAAGTTTGGGAAGGTTAGAACAACAGTATGATGCATTTGATCCCCACCATCAAAAATCTAATATTGACCCATCAACTGCGGAAGGTGGCAAGTGTAATAGTTATCCATTGCAAGATAAAAGCCCCGACTCACAGATGGAACCGATTGCCATCAAACATAATAAAACGGAAATTTCATTGAGTCAGCTATAGAACTGCAATGGCGAAAAATCCAGTCATTCATAGTTTTTGCGTTAACAATTAGTCAAACTGACGAAAGTAGATTCAACAAAATATATCGGACCCTGCGTTCCATCATCACTGGTCAAAAGATTTTCTTTTTTTTTTTTCCCACAGTCCAACATTCTCCTGGATTCTCACGGCTGGTGTTTACACTTTATGCCACCATTCTCAAAAGACATTGCTAGGATTAAATACAGAGGATTCCATTCGAGTCCTTATAGGCATTTTTAAACAAATTTGCATTAAGAGGACAAAAGACAACATTTGCCAGTGTTCTTACAAAACTTGTCCTACTAAATGGCCAGTCCTTGAAACCAATTTTCCATCTAAACAAAGTTAATAGCAATATAACTAGAAACTCCAGATATCACCAGTTAACAACTGTGGCAGACAGGTCTTTTTGTGGCACGAATTTCAACTGTTCTTTCATAAGTTTGCTCAAACTAAAAGGTACCAGAATATAGTTGCTTTAATCTTTAATAATTGGAGTTTCAAGTCAGTAAAGGACAATGAAGGGTCATGGTTTGCTTGCTACTTGTACCATGTGAACTAGAACAACCTGTCGGATAGTCGGAGATTATACCGGCTCGCCTCCATCCTACCTCAGTGTGAATGAGGAAGATGGTTGGCAACCCAGTAGGAATGAAAATAAGACTTATCCAAGGGGCATTCGAAGACCAAGAGTCAACTGCCAGCAAACAGGAGACGGGTCTTGATAAAAACAGTGGAGAAGGCAACAGGAAACCACTCCACCATCACTTCCAAGAACAATCATGGCATTGCATAGGTGTCATCTGACCGTCATCCAAAATAGGAACTGTGGAAAACCATAATCACCCACATCCTGAGGGGAGATGGCACATAATGAAGAATTTGAAAAATAAAAAATTTAAAAAAAAGAGATAATGCCAGCAATTGACAATGGAGGTGGATATGTCTTTTCGCAACCAAGGTTGAATAGTAATCCCATTGGTCAATGTAGATAAGAAAAGGAAATTAGTTTCGAGATAATCTTGGTGATAGAGATGATGGTGACATGACAGTGACAAGAGAGAGTGATGATTTGATGTGGTGGTGGTGGTGGTGGTGGTTGGTGGTGGTGGCAATGGTTTCAGAGCATTGCTTTACCTGAAGTTGTTGCTGTATCAGGTGGGCTTGCTGCTGTAGAAGGTGTTGTTGTTGCTGAGGGGTTAAATAGTGATGTTGGGCAACAACAGGCTGGACACCGGCTCCTGTTGCTAAGGCAACCCCGGGCGTGCCCCCCTGTTGCTGCGGCTGCTGCAGCTGGTTGGGAGCAGCAGATGTAGTAATGGTGGTGGTGGCCGTAGACGGGGCTAGAACCTGTTGTGTCTGCAACTGTGGAGGAGGGGGAGGAGGAGGAGGAGAAGATACCTGCTGGCTGGGAGGATGGACCTGCTGCGTGGTAAGTTGTTGCTGCGGTTGTTGATGCTGTGATTGCTGCTGCTGCTGCTGCTGCGGCTGTTGTTGTTGTTGTTGCTGCTGCGTCAAAGGCGGTAGAGGGGACTGCGTCTGTGATAATGGGTTTTGAGAAAATAACTGAAGAATCTGAACCTGTTGATCTTGCTGCTGCTGCTGTTGTTGTACAGACATTCTTTGGATGGTTTGTCGAGGCTGGGGCATCTCCAATGTTGTACTGGAACCTGGCACCTCGCATTCTGAAGAATTCAGATTAGAACGACATGAGTAAAATTAACAAAAGAAAAGTCTTCATAAGATCAATATATATTCTTTAAAAAAATATATATCAAGTGGGAGGGTCAAGTGTTATTATTATACACTTTCTAGTTGATTTTTACTGGGGTAATTCTTATCGACTGCTTCATACTTAGTATATCTCGGAATTTTTTGAGATATGGTATTATTATTATTTCTATTGATATTGACAAAGATGAGGATGGTCCGATTATCAATAGAAATAATGCTTCATACTTGTATTTTAACCCAGCACGGTTTCTTATACTACCGTAATAGATGTGACATTTGCATATATATCACATGCACTAAATCTAATGATTACTATGAGATAGAGGTGAAAGTTTTTAGGAAGATCATCACCAACTAGAGTATTTGAGAGCAGATAAGACCGACTACCCCCTCCCCCGGAAAATGTCTCAAAAGGTAAATGTTACTTTCACTGAACAGCCCCATATTGGCCAGAACTTGAGTTAAAAAACTTGGTGATTAACAAGGAATGTGATTATTCTTAGCTTGAATAATGAATGGGATGTCTTGTATCCTAATAAAGATAGAGAATTCAATAAATAACTAATTTTTTTTTATCCTTTTCAAAGGGCAGGAAGCGAATCTTGCAATTGAAAAAAAAAAAAAAAAAAAAAAAAAGACTAAATAACTAATTAACCAAATAAGAACATAAATTAAAATAATTTTTCTTTTTTTTTTTTTTGGAAGCATAGGCACACAAGCTGGAGTGGGGGGGCAAATACCCCCCCCCCCCCAATTTGGGCAGATCAGTGTATGTCAGGCAGAACCATTGAAAATTTTTGGCAAATCAAGAATCCCCCAATCCCACCAACAAAAACAGTTCCAGTTCGTCAAATCCTACATATAGCACAGTTGCTATAAACACTGTATATTCTATAAGATGGGGGTTCTTCAACCTAAGGTCCCGCCCCATTACTTGGTAGCATGTTCACACATAAATAAAAAGTGAAAAAAAATACTGTTGACAATGAAATATGAATACATCTAATAATCTGATTACCTTCGTCATCAATAATTTATTTGTTGAACCTATTAAATAGTAGTAGTAATAGTAGCCTTGACATGGTAGGAAAACAACAAAAAAGGATTAATGAGAGTGAGAGAGAGAGGTGATAGGAAAAACACATTCATATGTATTTACAGTACAAGTACATTCCCATATCTACGCCTTTGAAACAAACACTAGTTTCATTGCATTTAAACTTAGTGTGAAGTGGTCCCAAAGATATATCAAGTTTATGCCCAAACCCAAAGGTAAAATGGATCATCCAGTCTGTCTATCTATCAGTCTGTTTCTCAGCTGTTCCAAACTTGGAACTAGGTAGACAAATGTCCTCTGATAAGATGCTTCTTACTTATATTAAAAAAAATAAAAAAATTTCACCCAGGGTCATGATCTGGCAATAATAGTGATATAACTGTTTTGAAATAAATTTTCTCGGCTGTTTTGAGTCAGAATTACTTGGTAGAAAGTTGTTACTTGATAAGATACTTTGAATCTAAAATTATCTTCAACTCGGGGTAATGTGATCTGGTAATAATGGCATTTAAACTTTTTAGTGGATGCCTCATTGAACTTTTGGTTCTTGTTTTCAAGTTAGTCGTGAGGTTATAGGATAGAATGGAACTGGGTTAAAACCAAAAAAGTTTGAAGAACCCGCTGTAAAAGAGTGCATTTACCCCACCCCAACTATTGATTCAATAGATTTGTCTATTTGAGGGGGTTTGGTTACCTAATTTACATTATTAAAATCATAGCAAAACGATGAATGAATTTAAGAAAATAAATAAAATTTGAAAAAAAAAAAAAAAAAAGAAAAAAAAATCAGAAATATTAGAACAATGAATCTGAAATAAGAGGTCAGATGAAAAAAAAAAGTTATGCGACATAATTACACGAAAAGTTTAGAAAAAAACAACAATAGATCAGGTACAAAATTTCATTCCTTTACCTGTGAAAAGGAGTTTTCATTGCATTCAACATCAAATTATACAAGCAGGTAAGTCACTATACCAGTGGTTCTCAAACTGAGTGCCGCAGCACAATTTTTCCCCCAATACACAAACATGTATTTCGAGCCTTGAATGTGTCCAGTATTATGTTTGTTCGGCTTCTGCCACAGAACTGCCAATCAAGCGGTTTTAACACTAGATTTTGAGATTTCAACCCTTTTAGCGACAAATGAAAGGAATAAGTGGTTAAAAGTACATATATTAGTAGGATGCCGACATAAAAGTTTTGTTCATTGACTGAAATATTTTGTTCGATTTCATTTTTACAGTTGGTGTGCCACATCAGTCAAATATATTTCTTTGTGTGCCATCATATAATAAAGGTTGAGAACCACTGAACTGTACACAATACAAATTGCCATCAACTGCCAACACGTCAGATGCTTCAAAAAGAATCCAACAGCAGCTCTCGAAGGATGTTTAATAATTCTGGCCATGTCGTATGAAAGATTGATATAATCAGACTGGATCAGATTGTTTGGTCTGAATGCAGGCTCAAACCATGTCGCCAGCAAGTTTGTTTGTTTTTTTTTTTTTCTTCCTTTAAATACTCTAAACGTCCAGATTGAAAATCATTAACTCTTACTTTCATACACATAAGAAAATTAACCAGGATGATAACTACTGATCAAAGTTACCTCCCTTCCAACTAGAGATGATGATTTTTTTTTTGTTGTGTTTTTGACAAATGAAACCGTTTCCACTATAGAAGAGCTCTGGAGCCGTCTCAGGCAGCTTCCAACAATGTATGATTTTGAGAGTTAATGTATCAATTTCATTTTCGTTACTTTTAGAAGGTTCGATACCTTAGAAAATTTTGCATTACAAAATAAAGAGCATATTTTTTTTCAGTGTGCACTTCTCTTCAATAAGTCAAGAGACCGGAGGATGGATAGGTATCAAAATTCGTTCTATCATGTTCAAGCAAGTTTCTGATGTTGCATGCTAAGAAACCAGAGGAATTGAAGTCAAACTCGACCTGGAAGGGGGTAGGGTTAAAGAAAGAAAAGAGAAAAATTCACTTTTTCATTTTTATAAAAAAGGTGGGAGGGCAGTTTGTAGGGTAATTCTTAGAAAACCTTGAACTAGTCTCGCTAAAACAAAATCATTAAAAAAAAATAAACTATTTTGTGTTTTGGTCCGTTAAATGACCCACAGTTACAACCCCTAAATTTACAGTCATGATACAATTATTTCTTATTTCTTTCATAAATATATATTATATATACAGCCATAAGTGAATTATTGTTAAAAAAGTAAATAAAAATAATTCATTAGAAACTACGGTGAGATAAAATACCAAACACTTAATCAAGAATCTGTAGTATAAGGGTGGTTGCGAAAAAATTTAGGTTATATATTTTGTGTAAAGTGAGAAATGGAGCCGTTCCAGATTCCTAATTGAGAAACTAAACCATGCTGAATGTAGGATTATCAAGTGTGAAAGGAGGATAACCACAGCCGAAGGGCAGCAAACTTTCTTGATATTTCAAAATTTCGCAATTTTCTTCTCAGATTTTTGTATTTTAATCTAGCGTACCACCGCTGTCAAAAATGACAGCATATATGAAATTGACATTTCTACTGTAATTGGGTTTCAACGTGCAGGTCTTGAAATACAGACTTCTGAAATGTTTTTGAGTGTCTTCAAAGTTGGTATAAAAATTTTAGAATATATTATTCAATTACTGTAGAGTGTTTTGGCATGTTATCAGTCGTTTTTTTTTTTTTCTTCTTAGATATTTGAGAAGTACCAAAAATTAACGAACAGAGACTTCTTGTTGCCGGTGAAGAACCAGGGGGGAGGGCATATCTACTAAGATACTCTGATATCCTAATGGAAAATTACTATCACCTTTGACTTACAGAGGTAGACTTTCTACAATTATAATCAATACGAGTGGGAATAATAACCGTGTTTGCTGAGTCGCAAACCAAAGAATAAAGCAGCATTTTTTTTTTTTTTTTTTTACTAAGAGATAGTGCTGAAAGCCCATTGAGATGGCAAGTAAAATGAATTTCTATCATCGGAAAACCATCATAAACTTCATTTATATAGCAAACTAGTGTAAAAGATTCATTTAAACCATTCTTAATTTTTAACTAGTATTTTCTTTCATCCTAATTTCAGTTGTTATCTTTTGCAAATGCTCAGACCCTCTGTCTATGGCAGTGAAGAAAACAGTAAAGAGTGGAATTAAAGTAAAAGCTCCCAGAAAGACTAACTTGCATCCCTGTCTCTTTGTGGAGCTCGTCTACAAATGGTAACTGCTCCATGAATTGAGCAACAAGAGATTTAATATGCCAGCAAACAAAGAATGTCAGCAGAGCAGTTACCATAGGTCGACAAGCTTCTCCAGGGGTAAGAGATGCTAGTTTGAGTCTAGTCAAGAGACTGTTCTTGATTTTCTATCTGTACTATCAACTCGCTGTCACAGACTGACAATCTATGTAGTTGCAATGAAGAGCAACTAAAATTAAAAAAGAAAGAAATTTCAAGTCAGAAATTAATGATCGTTAATAGAAAAAAAAATTAAAAAAATTAAAAAAAATAAAAAAAAATAAAATAAATAAATAAATAAAATAAATAAATAAATAAATAAATCCATATGAATTTAGATCAAGGGACAAAAAAACGTGTTGAGTTTTGGTATCTTATTAGCCATATTGTTCCAATACTGGAATGATTCAAATCTACAAAATAATTTAGTTTGAATCTTGCTTGATTAATTGGTGACTGGATTCTGTAACAGGTGTTTCTTAGCACTAAATATTTTTGATTAAATACATCGGAATGTTATTTTTCTTCTAATTTTCTTTTGATATTCATAATTTCTAAAATGATCTAGGTCACAAATAGGCAATGATAGCCCTGTTGGACAGATTTGATTCATGGCAACATTTTTTGTGGCCCACAGCTTATGTAAGTATTCATTTCAAGTCTTATATAATTTTCCTCACAAAAATCAACTTCATAATTTATATTGTAAAGTTACAATTGTTTTGGCTACACTAATCAATGATATAATAATTTTAATTCAAATGTTTGTCTAGAATAGAAATTAAGTATGCTCATAGTTATATGATCAACATTTTTTAAGTGAATGTGTGGTCTGAAAGCAAAATGACCGCAGTGGCCCATATCTGATCCAGATTATTCTGCAATTCTTCTCTATTCATTCCTATAAATAAAGTTTTTCAAGCTGTACCGAATAAAACAAATAAAATTATTGGAGAATAATTTCAAGACAGTTATAAGGGTTCTGAGATTTTAAGAGTGGGATCTCAGTCATGCCATATTTCTTCATTGATATTGTGGACCACAAATTCCACTTAAATGAGAAAGAAAAAAAGACTATGAATATCTATAAATTTGGAGAAGGATCATCAACATTCAAAGTGAATAGAATAATTAAAAATTAAGAAACAAGCAGTACAGCAAATGTTGTTAAAAATAATTTAATTTACAAGCAATGCTGTTCACGTTTGAAATTTTCTGTTCGTTACAGCTATTTTTACTTTGCACTACCAGAGAAAGTGACCAGAAAAAGAGACTCTTTCCCAAGTCGCATATTATAATTGAAGAAGGCTGTAGAATAAATAGGTCAGAGCATTGTGGGAAACGACAAAAACAAGGAGATTGATAATCCAAAAAATTCTTTGAATGCATAAACCTGTCAGCACATCGCTTTTCATTTTGGTCAAGACATTCACATTTGGTAATACTTTTGAAATTAGTTTTCGCAGTTCCTGTCTGAATTATGTTAAGACATGGCGCTTCAATTACTATATACAGTTTATTTGGACAAATTTTTTCACAATGTTCTAGCAGGGTACCCTCTAGCCTACCATGGGTATTTTGAGTCAGTATAGTGAAAAAACCAAGACAAATAATCAGTCCAAATAAACCATATATAATGATTGTTTTCAGAGTTCCCCAGACTATTTCCAAACAGAGAATTTATGTTAACCTGGATTTCAAGAATTTGTTTCACTTTAAACCATGACATGCAAGCAAGTGACACTAACTCTTCCATAAGGTGAATAGACAAATTGTTTAGTTCTAAAACCAAGATTAGTTATATTTTTTTCAAAGAAAATCTGAGACCAAATTCTTCAATTTCCATTTAACATGCAACAGAATAAATCTGAGTAACATTGCAATTATTTTATTTGTAACATTTTTCCAGCAGTGTAAATGCTAAAACATTTGAATTAATATTTGGCAAACAGAATTTTGAAGATAAGCACTAGAAGAAAGAAAAAATACATTCTTGTCAAATCAGATCAATATAAAAAGCATCATTTTAAGTTTTTGAGACTAAATTTTGCCTTCATCTTAAGTTACTTCTTGCTTTTTAACAACTTTTTACTCAAACCAATTTCCCGCCAGCAGTGAGTAAATAGCATTGATTAGAAAATAAAGAAAAAAAGCCTTAGGTGGGATTCGAACTCGCATCCTCAACTGGAAGCACCTTTTCACCCAGCACGCTTTACCAATTAAACTACCAAGACTCAACTGGAAGAGAGAAGTCCAAATAACACCCTTAAATCTATCCTTCATACCAATTGGCAACCATTTTTGTTTACATTCTGGTAATTTCACTATTTAATACATTTTTCCTTTTTTTTGTTAGAAATCATTAAATTTCTGACTTCTTTTCATCATCTTAATTCATCAGTTGCTTTTTAAAAATAATGATTTATAATACTTTGGCTAATAAAAAAAGAACCGGACAAAATATGATACAAGAAGCACATTAAGATGCTGAGTTAACTGTTGCAATCAGTCATTTCTATTTATCAAAGCCTGTGTTTGTTGCTTTGTAATGCACACAACACATCACGCTATACTTATATCTTGAAGTGGAAACTAGATACACCTTTCATATTTTCCAAATATAACCCAGAAATATGTTAACATAAGATGGATAAGTTTGTATGTAGCACATAAAGCAAATTCAGTCAGTGTGACCGCTTTGAGCTCAACTTGGTGACATTCAGTTTTCTAATAATATGAAGTTTTGAACCATTATCTACAATTTGCATCATCAGATTCATTAAAAAAAAAAAAAATCAGTTGAATCCTCATTGGGGGGAAAAAAAATGCAGCTTAGTGAAAACATTATATGAATGATAATCTTTTTCATCAAGTTACAGCCAATAGCTGTTTCCAACCATTCAAACGAAGTCTAATGAGACTTTTCCAATTTTTAAAAGTTTTAAATGCACATTAGGATAGAAATTTCAAGTGAATTACAGCACTTTGGTATGGAATAAAACCATAGCTTCCCACTTGACAAGTGGGGATACTTACCACTAAACTACCAAGGACTTAACCACATAAGATATTAACATACTAAAAACAACAACATTACTTATAGCACTAGACATAAAGCAATACTTAACAAGATGGCCTAGATAATATGCTTGTAAAATTTTTACAATATTGTAACCAATATATCAAGAATTTGAGCATAAAAATCAATCAGGTTTCAAATCTATGTTATATCTGTTTTCATACACCAGGTATTAGAGACACACTAATTTTGTAACAGGTACATAATCTCTTAGCCAAGAACATTGGAACCAGACACATTTGGAATTTTTTGGTATAGCTTAAACATTTAAATCAATGACAGATTTTTTCCTTTTTTTGTACCCATGGAGGAATCTGTGGCTTAAACATTTTCAGCCTTCAAAGTCCCAAAATCACAAAAAAAAATGGAAATATCTGTGAGCAACAGATGCAAGTCAAAGCTAAGAGCACCAAGACGACTGCATATGTTGAGCCAAGGCAGACTCAAAGTAATAAATTTCTATGTTTGACAAAGCCTTTGAGATCTTGGATGAGCATAGGTTGCATCAAGTCATATTTGGCACCAGATGTCACTTTTAGTGTGCAGACGATATCCATGGGAAAAGAAAAAAATGGTACAGTAGCTTCGATAGCACTTCATCCAAAATTATTTGACTGCAATCCTAAAAATTGCAGGAATAGGATGTGATGTTCTCATTTTTGATTTTCTTGAGTTCTATCATCACAAGAGATGAAAAGTGGTGCCTCTATGTCAACAAACCTCAATAGATCGCGGCATCACTACAGTAGCCACGTTAGAGATTCATCAAGAAATGGTCATACATCACTTGTCATGGGACAAGATAAGCATTGAATTATTAGAAACAGCTCAACCAGAACAAGACCAACACTGTTGAAGTCTAATGCATGGAGCTACAAAATATAGCCAATACATTTCAGGTAAAAGATCCTAAATTCAGCTGTTACATGACAGACCACTTGTGATACTGGTGACTGGTGTAAAAAAGGTTTGCTGTTAGATTGAAACATTCTGCTGGTCTTTTTCGCTCACCGTATAACAGAGTGGAAGTGCAAGTGGCATAACAGTTGACAAGCGTAGACAATAGAATCGGCAGAGTTCAAACTCTAGCATAGGTTGTCTACATTCACTTTGCACTAATGCCTCTGGGAAAGACATGAAGCCACCCCTTGCTCCAGCTATGGGGTAAAATAGCAGGGCAGGCTGGTCTCTCAAGCCATGGAAGGCAACCAGTCTAGGACAACTCTGAAATCAAAACCAGTCATTCAAAAGGCAGTCCAATGCTGTCTTTAACCTCATTCAGGCAACTCGTGCGACAACACTGGTACCATACAGTATCAGCCCTTGCCCTTGGACAACACCAATGTGTAGAGGATACACTTGCTGCACGGGCAACCTCTTGTCTTTCAAACAATTTTACCCCAGGTCGATGCCTAGGAAAAACTGAACATGAGACTTTCCTGGTACAGATCCGTAGTCTCAGGAAACTGGCCAAAGCCACTGTAAAACTTGCTGAATGATCAGACTTTCTGATGCGACAAATCAAAATGGCCTCACAAACCTTGGACTCAAAATAGATGGTCCTCTACCACAAACAAATCTATGATTTACCTACACGTTGGCAGAAAGATAAAAAAATAACGATAGAGATTGTTTTAAATAACTGTTCTGGATTCCTCAAAGAGAAGTAATAAAATTACGCAGACTGAACAAAGTCTTTGGAAATTTTTACCAACCCAATGGACTAAATTTCAACATTTTACTCCATGTTGAATTTTTCCCATTTTGGGATCACCAGTTGATGGGTAGATTGAAAACGCTACAAGATTGCTACCCCTTTTCTAGGCCTAGCAATGGAGAGAAATTTCAGGGAATGTTCAGCATCTTCAGTGCAATTGAGTGAAATTGATTAAGATTAATTCAAAAAATATATCAAGGATAAAGTAAATACTACAGAATCAATATTTGATAAACAGAGTTTATCCAGATTAGGTTGGGGGGTTCATTTTGCATTATATGCACCAATACTCCTTAGATAAAAATTGCCTAGAATGACATCTATAGTATTGAATTGGGGTTGGGAATGACCTAAATAATAGATCTATTGTCTATAACTTTGAGAATAATCGTTAACATCTCACTTTTTGTTCCAACAATCAAAACTCTCCTTCTAATCTTCATGTTGCAAGACCCAATCTTCAGCCAATGAAAAATGTGAACCTTTCTCTTTTCTCCATGCAAAGAAACCTGGCAAACCAATTTTGGTTGAGAAATTTGTGGTTATCAATATACCAACCAGAACAATGCACAGTATATATATATATATATATATATATATATATATATAAAGAAATAGACATATTTGGTCTGACTGTATTATAAATTGCGTTATTATATAAAACTTATTTGAGATGATCTCTCATTGTTACAGGTAATATATATAATGCAATTCATAATTCATTCTGAAAGACCAAATATGTCTGTTTCTTAAATACATAACAGTCACTTGGAAAATGACACGTAGACCGAGAATAAATGAGATGTGAATTTGGTGAGAAAGGGGTTATTTAGGTCGTGGCATTACCAGCAACTGGTTAGCTCAATGGCAAGAGCATCAACACGTTGAGGCAGTTACCCTATCGGTGGCAGGTTCGATTCCTGCAGCAGTCTCATTTTCTTTAACTGTTTATTCTATTTACATTGTCTGAATTGAGTGATATATGAACCATGTAACGATGGAAGATCATCTCAAATAAGTTTCTACATAATATTTTATATATATATATATATATATATATATATATATATATATATATATATATATATGGATTCACCGGAGTGCTTGGTTGGCTGCATGATCATGTTTAAAAATGGATAGTTCTGACTGACATTAATAACCATAATTTTCTATGCTGAGAAGGAAAACAAAAGAAAAAAGTTTGCCCAGTTTTTCAAAATGATGAGAGAAAAGTTTTTGCAGGTCTTCAATTATACACCAAACAAGGCCAGAGAGTGGATCAGTTGGAACAAGGTGACAAAATCTGATATGGGAAGGGGAGATTTGATTGTCCAGACAAAAGTTGGAATAATGGTTATATTTCATATCTTTATGCCCATCAATTCATCATCAGAAAAAAAAAAAAAAAAAATTTTCAAAATGTTGCTAAATGAATAGAGGCGGGTAGGGGGCAGATTAAGATAAAAGAACAAATCGCCAGTAATTTAAAATATTGCACTTCCAGCTGTTTCAGTCAAATACCTTAAGCAAGGCTTTCAAGACCCAAATAATAAATGAATAAATAAATAGATAAACAAATAAATAAAATGATTGATAAAAATACTAAGTTTCTTGGGTTTTTTTTGGATAACAGAGAAGCAAGCTTCACATAAGAAACTGGAAACAAAATAATCGATTGGGACGTAGAAAAAAAAAAAAAATATTGTTCATAGACAAGCCTTACGTAATCACCACCATCCACGCCAAGCCCCCATATTAGCCTTAACTTAAAATAAAGAGGAAATAAAAATAAAAACATTTTCAGAAAGATAGATATGTATATATTTTTTTTTTTTTTTTTTTTGTAAATGAAAGGTTACACCATGCTGCACAACATTTCGGAGCTACGAACAGACATAGAGCTGTAAACAAGTGCCCATAAGACCAACGCTCAGCCAACCAACCAACAACAAAAACAATGCAACTGAGCTGGAGTCGGTTGGAAGGAGAGGGGGGACACAAACGTACCTCTAGTGTATTCCTCGTCGAGCTGCCCAATATTTAGAGGGAAGGACTGCAAGATGGCACTTCCAGCAAGCTTATCAAGAGGAGGTCCCTTGTTCTGTCCGAGATTCAAATTACTTGTTGAGGTGGACGATGCTGGTGTGGTTGCCATGACGGACGCCGACAACGTTGAGGAGGAAGACGAAACTGAGGAAGAAGAGGAGGTGGCCGAAGGCAAAGAAAGAGATGTTGGAAGTGAACCGGCCACGCTGGTGGCACCGGACACTGCTGCTGCTGAGGTGACAGTGGTCAACACGTCCCTATTCACCTGTCTTTGTCTCTCAATCAGTCTGTTCAGCACTTCTTTACTATTGACCAGCATGTTTCCCTCGGACCGGTTGATAGCCTGCTCGGGATAGCAGTCATCACCAGTCAGGGGTGGTTCACCAAAAAAAGCCTGAAGCTGGCTGTACACGCTGCTACCAATGTCTGGAGTTTCAAATGATGAATCAAGAATTTCAGCCAAGTTCTCCGTCTGCTGGACGCTGCCACAGTCCCGACTGCATTTTGATTGTTCTTCAAGGATTTGCAGAGGCCCGGGGCTAAACTGGTGACCCCCAAGGACCATCTGCTGCTGTTGCTGTTGCAATGCACGCTCATGTTGATCAAAGTTCTGATGCACACTCAATTCAGTCTTTTGCATTTTGCGTTCAACTTCTTGGAGTTCTTCAAAGATCTGCTGTCGACGGAGTTGCTGATCTTCAGGTCCAAACCCACCACACTCTTGCTCACGGGCCATAACTGTGTTTATTAAGGTCTCCATTTTCTCCGGTCTAAGGTCCATCGGGTCAGTGGGTAACATTTCAGACAGCAAGCTGCCCTCATGCGAGATAGCATAATTATAAAAATGAGGCATGTTGAACCCTTTGGTTGTCTTAACACAACTATCCCCAGTCTTCTTCCACTTCTGTGCGTTCGACCTGACTTGGTTAGAGTGCCTCGGTGAAAAACATGAATCCTTATCATATAGCTTTTTAGAAATACATTGTTGACCTGAAACGACAAGCAGAACTCATATAGTGGCTTAAAGGAGTCCCTAAGCCAAATCAGGCGTCTTGGGGTGCACCGGCGCTATAAGATCTCCAAAATGTGTAAACATTCATAGAGTAGTACCATAGCCAGCAAAGGGTCGGGTGCCTTCGAAAAGAAATGCTACTAGTAACCTTTGGCAATTCTCAGAACTCTAAAAGTGAAGAATGTTGGCTTTTTTTTTTTTCTTTTTTTCTTTGTCCCTGGTCTTAGTCAAATCTTGGATGATAAAATTTACCAAGCTAGAGAAAGAGTTAAGAAGGACACACTCACACTAAGAAAGAAGGAAAGAAGAAAAAAAAAAAAGATTCCCCCCCCCCCTTAAAGAAGACAGAAAAGAAAGAAAGAAAGAATACCTGATCAAAGAGAAATAAAAAAAAAAAAAAAAAGAAAGAAAAAGAAAAAATAGGTAGAGAAATAGAAGAAACAGCATTGATGGCAGGTGTCTGGGCATCTCAAAGATTCATGGTAATTTAATTACGGTAAATACATCACCAGAAATTCCAAGGCAAAGTAAATCCATCACAAAGTAATAACATTGTGAGACAATACATTGTCGGTAAAGTAAATTGTGTACTTTTTCATTGGTAGATACTAGTCCTGCAGGGCTCATAATGTACAAATAATGTTCGGCAATATATTTCATTGTAATGAAATTACTGGCGATGTAATTACCTAAGATAAATACACTAGATATGTATCTCAATTGGGTAATGATAATTGCATACTGCAAACAGGCCTTAAACAGGAAAGTTGACAGCATTAATCATCTTTTCAACTTTGTGGAAAAGATAAGAAAATTCTGAAAAATGAATATGAATACTATGAAATATATTTGATTCTTCACAGCAGTCATTTTAAAACAGTATTAATAATCTGCTGATTGACATGATTGTAAGTAGTTTCAAGTTTTAGTTTTTGGAGTTTTTGTTCTGTTTTTTTTCCAAGAAGCTCTGTTCAGAGCCCCTAATTGTTAGCAGGTAAATTCATTTTACTTTCAATAAATAATTAAATAAAATTAACCCATTAACTGTGGAAGGTGGCAAGTGTAATTATACGCAGGAAGATGAAGGTCCTTGTCTATTGCAGGTCATCCACTGCAAGAACCCTGACTCAAAACAGAGTTGCACTCAATCACCGATAGGACCAAAGTTATACTGAGTAAACCATAGAATTGTGAGGACAGACATTTCCATCATCCATAGTTAAAAAGTTAAAAGCTTTCGGGTATGATATCCAAAAAATATTAATTACTAATTCTTGAGCTCCACTTCCAGCATATATTAGAATCATTTATTTCCAATAAGCCAACTATGCCAGGGTAATTAAAAAAAACAAAACAAAAAAAAAAAAACCCATTTATTTCGGCCATTCTCAACCTTTTTTTGGGCCACTACCCCATCAAGACCTTTTTGGATTTCAGAGCCCCTGTCAAACAGAATTAGTTTTATCATTATCAATTTAATGGTCACCTCCAGGAGTGCCAGGGCATCCGGGGGGGGGGGGGCTACATGACTCACATTGAGAATGGTTGATTTATACAAATCAACTCGCTTCAAATTCAAGGTTGGGGGGGGGGATCATGATCATTCTTGTTATTATTTCTGGGAGACAAATCTCCAAACTACACTGATTAACGCAAGCCATAGGGTGCTAATACCCCCCCCCCCCCCCCACCGACATGAATTTTCCTCTTGAGATCTGTAACTTTCAACAGAATCAGAATAAGCTTGAATGAACATAGGTAAGCATAGAGCAGAGGTCGGAAAATGAGGATGAATTACCTCGATTGGGTAAAAATGAAGATTTTGGACATAATGGAGGCTTGAAGAAGAAAAACAAAAAAAACAAAAAAAAATTTTTTTTTTAAATTAGATAAATAAATAAATAAATTATAGACATAAACAGATATGGTTTACTTTAGGACACACAAGTTTTTATACGTACGTGTTCCTTACGCTGTGTGTGTATTGAATGTGCTCGTCACCATGTGTTTAAAATCTGCAGTCTTCATTATTTCAGAATACAATATTAATTTTAACACAGGTAAGTGCAAATATTTCAATTTGTGATTCTATTTCACATCTCAAGATGTAAAATTTTGTTAATGTGCCATTCCCGAGACAGCATGAGAAGCTATACATATTTTTTCTTCTTAATTCTCAACCTTGAGAGAACTTTATTCTTCATTTCAAGAGCAATTAGCTTGTTTTTGCTTACTTTGAAGTTTGGAGTGGGGAAATGTTTAAACATAGATAGATTTGTGGTAATACCCCCTACTCCCCCAAAAGTTTCCACAATGCTGACAAACATGCTGCCAGTAATTTGAAAAAGAACTTTCCTTTAGACACTATCTAGAATCTGTCTGACAAATTTTCATTTTAAAGGCGGGGAGGGGATAAAAATGAAGTAAATCTTAGGTGTTCAGCATAGAACAGAGGCGTTGACTCTTGCGGACCAGCTAAAAGGAGGAGTTGCTGCAGTGCTATACAAGGTACACCAGGTTTCAAGTACTGATAAATACCAAAATGAGGAAAGTTATCAATATGTAATGTTAATAAATAAATATGGTGGTTGATTTAATATTTCAACACTTAATCCTCAAAAAATAAAATCAGTCCAAGTGTGTGTATAATGGTGGGCTAAAATGTGATGCTAGTTCAAGCAAGTCAAATTCAGGTCCACCATTATACACGTATGCCATAAAATCAACTACACCTGAATTATCAAATAGTAAGATCTTTGAAAAAAATCAAAAATCCAACTCAGCCCAGGAGTTCCTTTCGGGAAATCTTGCTGGTCGCAAGCTGGGGTAAAGCCGGGAAGTTGGGTGTGGCCCTAGTAACTCCACCCCATAAAAATCTGCATGCTACTGAAACAGCAGCCAGCATTGTCCCAGCAAAAAACAAATTGAGAAGATCCCTCTTTAGAACTGCTCATAACGCACACGCGTGAAAGTCTACGGAAAGCCAGTTCACCGACAAAAGGTAATGACCAGGATAAAAACCTTGGACAAAGAACCCAGGAAATTAGCTCAAGTGACGGATTGGAATCCATAGGATCAGTCGAGAATTAAGCAAAGGCAAACTGGCAAAGGCCCATCTGAAGAGAGTTTACCAGAACCAAGTCTGCTGACATGGTGTGCCTGCAGCCCTAGGCTCCATAAAGAGTTTATAGAAATAAACACAGGTGGATACTTCAGAAGGCTAGATCATTTTCATTACACATCTTTACAAACAAATCCACCTGGAATAAGGTAAAATAATTGAATATCTCTAGAGTAAGATTTCCATTGATTACGAAAGAATTTTGTAAGATTCAATCCATAAGAAAAGCTCCTTTGCCACCTAATTTTCAATTTTTTCCTTTCGAAATTACCTTTCAACGTATACACGTACAATTTTCTTGTATCAAGTGATAGAACGCTGCAGCCCCAACATTTTTACTCCTTCCTCAGTGGAGTTGAATGGAGCTTAAAATAGAGATACCATGCAAGAACAATTCTATCCCAAAACAGATTTTTCCTCCCCTCCAAATCCAAGTGTATTTCCATATTTAGAATAAAATGACTCAATATTGCCAGCAGGAAATCGTCATGAATAAAGTATGGAGATTTTCACCAATAACTTGCTAACCTGTGTTTCTTCCATTTCTGACTATTGCACCAAGTCTTTTCAAGATAATTCAATAATGCACTTTTATCACCAAATCATTGACTGGGTAGAAAATCAGTTTTCAAATGAAATATAATCCTTATTTAATTTTTTTTTTTTTTTCTCCTAGAATCAGATCTGATTTTTTTTTTTTTAAATACAATTAATTGCCAACTTTTTGGATAAAACAATCAAGCAACTCTCTTTGCAGTTCTAAATCAATATTTGAGAGATTCTCACAAAACTTCTGTTTGCATATCAATCAAGTATTATTGTTTTGTTTCTTTGAATCTCTTATAAGAGAATAAGATGGTTTTAAAAATTAATGATTTCAGCTCTCTTTAACAAGGAGGCAATAGGACCTGATAACCATTACAATATAGCAGGAAAAAAAAAAAAAAAAAAGAGAGGGGGGGGAATTTTTTTTTAAATCAGTATACATAACCTATCAGTCAAGAGACATATTGCATGGCCTTTCAGTGGCCCACGTTTTTCCCATGGGCCCCCAAAAGTATAATGTTTGTTTTA
This sequence comes from Thysanoteuthis rhombus, assembly GCA_963457665.1. Classification (NCBI taxonomy): domain Eukaryota; kingdom Metazoa; phylum Mollusca; class Cephalopoda; order Oegopsida; family Thysanoteuthidae; genus Thysanoteuthis; species Thysanoteuthis major. Next base: position 30,013,569 of record OY735241.1, read on the forward strand.
AGGCGAACCACTTCCAACAGGATGCACTATTAAGGGTAAGGTCAGGTCATACCCTGATGATTGGCGTATCAAAAGGCAAGGCCCAGGGAACTAGACAAGTTTTGTCCTTATCCATATGACAGCCCCAACATAGAAAAACAATTGCATTACATTTTGCCTACGTTGCGGAGTCAAATGATTCTCCAGAAATCTTCACATTCTATCCAAGAAAGTTCTGAAGGGTTACGCAGAAGAAAAAGTTTCAAAACATGAATGCGAAAGTCAACATTCCAGACTATTGCACGGTTATAATATAAATTAGTGCTCTATTCCCCAAATTGGGAAATGTCACAGGTTCTGCTAGAATAGTAAGTGGGTCTTGGACATTTCATAAATCAAGTGACTTGGCAGTTCTTGCCTCTAAATATCATTTGTTTTTTTTTAGGGGAGAGAAGAACTAATTGAGTTTTTGATAGTTTCCCCTTGGGAATAAGCAAATTAACACTTCACCACATCCACTTTCCAAAAAAAATCAAAATGATCAAATAACATTTTTCTCAATGGTTTCATAGGTAAGTGGTTTATGATTGAAGACAATTTTCCTGTTTTGATAGATAATAACATTCTATATATACTACCATAGTACCCATAAAAAACAGGATTTACGAATGGATTGGCACCTTTGCCTTGGAGTATAAAATCAGTATGCTCATTGAAAAGTAATACAATTATTACATACACACATATATATATATCTTGATATATATATTGTATACATTATACAAACTTTGAAACAAAGTCAATACTTTGAATGTATTTGAAGAATAGAATAGAATAAAATTAGGACCTCTGCAATGTTAGTACATAAAAAAGGTTTCAGATTTATATAAAACGGTCACACTCTGAAGTTGAAATACATCATCCAAAAATAGAATATCAAGTGCCAAGATGCATTATCAATAAAATAGCCCATATTAAAACAATAGTTTTTAGAAGGATAATTATTTCATTGCCAAGAAATTTTAACTTTTAGCAGAGCATATGAAGTAGAGAGAGCCTGAGGTGGTGAGGATTGCACTCAGAGCCAAAGTACCAAGTTGATAAGTAGCTTAAAAGTCTATGACTGCTTCTTGAACTTTGGTTTCAGGAAATGCACAGGACATCAAGAAATCATTATTGAATTTGATATCAACCCATCAACTGCGGAAGGTGGCAAGTGAAATAGTCATCCATTGCAAAAGCAAAGCCTTAATCCATTGCAAGATAAAAGCCTTGACTCACAGATAAGACTGAGTTGCCACCAATCATAACAAAACGGATATTTTATTGAGTCAACCATAGAACAGCAATGGCTGAAATCCATCAATTGCAGTTAATGAGTTAAGATATCTGAAAAATTACTAAAATGGGGCTAGACAGGCACCCGAAGACACATATCAATTTCTATTGTATTGTTCGGAGAGCACTACGTTAACTTAATTGCCTCCACTGGAAAACAAAGCAACCTAGGAAATATTTTTTCTCTGTACAATGGAGAAGTTACTAATTTAGATACAAAATATTACTTAGATTCAAAAGTTTATATACTTACCAAAGTCATAGCACGAAATATGTACACAAAATACATGATTTCCATTCTTCGTGTTGCTAATCGTAAGGCCAACGGCACCTCTGGCTGAAATAGTTTTAGGCCACCTGCGAACTCAGGCTGCAAGTTTGTGTTCATTAAGCAATAACGCCCTTGCGAAAGGCACGAATCAACCTCGTCTCCCACGGACTATGAGTAAATAGACTAGGCTCTAGCCACAGTTGGCAACCAGTCTAGAGAAGGGACAACTGTAAATTCAAATCAGTAACTAACTCAGAACCAAGGAATGGGACCCCCTTGAGGATACAGGCAGTTGTGGAGCACAAGGATTGCATGATACACCGAGCACCAGGGTCATCCATGGCATTACAGGTTGTCTCCAGCCATCCTGACTATCTTGTTGCGAGACTCGAGCAGGTACAGACCAAAAAGTGAGGCTGACAATATGCATAACTCTCTCACTGTAATCAAAGTCATGACTCCAGACCCTGCAGCACACCTCAGTTGCTGCATTACTCAGAACTGACCTCAAAAGACGAACATGATGATTATATTCTTCATTATATGGATCAGGTGACAGACTAAGTTTAGTAAATATCTATAAACTAGCATAGTAATGCTCAGAAATGACGGGATTATTCACACATGGATCGGTACTCTTGCATAAGATCAGAGTTTCGGAACACTCAGCATAAGACCAGAGTATCACACCAGCCCTTTGCCTAGAATAAGGGTGTGTTATTTGTAGGCTTATTGAAAAGCATTACACACAAAAAAATTTATATGTTCATGAATACACACATATATGTGGATATAGTTTATTTATGCCAATGGTTTTCAAATTCTGCTGCATTATTTAAATATGTATTCAACCCCTCTCATGTCACTGAGCCGCCAATCTTGTGGTTCTATCAATGAATTTTGTGAGATCTTAATCTCCGTCGGGACAGATGATAAAAAAAGTGGGGAGGGAGTACACAGACCTTAATTACTCTCCTTGAAATTTTATTCATATTTTGAAACTGTACAGTGTGCCAAGAAAATCAAATATATTTCTTATCGTGCCCTTATATAAGGTTCAAGAACCACTAATCCATATATTCATATACATTGCGAATTTTCTTTCAGAATCTCAAGAAACACTGGATTAGCATTTTCTTGGACGTTATATTTGCATTCTCAGATATTTCAGCATCTACACTTAGTCATCAATATGTTCAAAATGGAAATTTTGAAAAGGAAAAGTGCGTACCAGGTAAATAATTAAGATTTGATCAAATTTGCTGATTGGCAGGTTGCAGTTGGTTCAGGTCAGGTCTAATATTCAATCGCATCAACCCATTGTTTTTCATCATTTGAGACCAGGATTTTTTTCCCATTTTCTTCCTTCTGAAGATTTTAGTGAAAAAAAATATCACTTTCCTTGCAACATCCAAGGTCCTTACATACTGTCAATATGTCCTTAGCAAAATATCTTGCAAGCTACTCCAAGACAATCATCGCTCCCACTGCCTTCCTCCCAATCTATGAATTGTCCTGAATCACTATCGGATTCAATGCTTGAGTAAAGACCCAGGACAAAGAAACTCTCCAATAGATATCCCGTTAGCGGATCAAGAACAATGGTAGATTTCATTACCTTCATTACTGTCTATGATTTATGTCGAATCGCCATCTAATTCACTACGAGAGTAAAGGGACCTTGGACAGAAAATTTTTCATAAGATATCTTTTCAGCTACTCCCAAGTGGTTAGAAAAAAAAAAACAGAAAGGAAAGAGAGGAAGAAGAAAAAAATATAGAGGTAAGGGTGAATATTTTATAGTAGCTAACAACATTCATTAAATAGCAGTCTTAGCTGGTATTTTCAAAGGATCTCAAGTCGTGGTGTGCAAATGAAATACTACACATAGTGGGGTAAAAAACAAACAAATTAGGTTCCAGTTACACCAGTCTCAAAAAGTTTAGCCAATCAGGATCTTAACAGAAAAAAAAAAAGGGAAGCAATAATTGGTGTCAAGACTTGACCATTTTAATGCTGATTATATATATGATAATGCAAGTATTGAATAAATAAATGCCATTCATGTATAAATTACCCAAGATATTGATAGTTTAGAGAGGCCATTGTCAACCTTTTTTAGCCACCGCCACCTCAACAAATCTTGGGGATACAACATGAATCAATATAAATTTATTCGTTTCTTTTTTTTCAGTCAATGGTTCCCTTTAGGAGTCACACGGTCTCCAAGGGGGTTATGTGAACCTTATTGAGAATGGTTTCAAATACATGGAAAAGGGTAATAAATATATAAAATTGGGGAAAATAAGAGATTTGCAATATCAATCATGAATTGATTATATTTTGTAGGTGGGAAAAAAACAAAAAACTACCTAACACTAAACCCCATAACTGTTAAAACTGATCCCCAAAATCTTCCTCATATAGAATTGTAATATGTAACTTCAAGCATGTCGCATATATACACAGTAAGCTATATACATATGAGGAGGAAATGAAATTGAAATCATTTTTCCCTAATTATCAAAATGAAAATAGAGCACTTTTTTTTAATATCTGCTGAAGTTCAGAGTGAAAAATGCTGATTTTCTAGTCAAATATCTAATCGCTTTTGCCAATGCTTCAAGTCGAAGTTATTTGTCAGTGTTGAAAATCAAATGAAAATAAAGTGGGAACCTCAGGTTGCATCAGAAACAGTGACACTGTACAATTTTGTCCAACCCTTTTAGGTTTGTGGGGACAAATATGTCCGGTAGTAGATCTCTTTCAGATACCTACTGGGACATTAAGCACCTCAATTGGTTAATTTTCAAAGGGGGTTTATAAAAACAATTTTCTTTATCAGTATTTTTTCAGGGAAAATTTTTTCAGCCTTCAAGTTTTTTTTCTTTAAAAACAAATGACTCAAATTTTAGAGTGAATAAATTCTCAGAAATGTCTCTTGGTAGACATAGTGTAGCTCACATGTAATTAGATCACAGGTCAAATATTCAAGGACATTAGGGATGAGTGTCCAACCATTCAGCAGGATCTTTTTCAACCCAATTGATTTTCTTAGGTATATAATTGTAACAATTAAGTGGTGTCTATTGAGAAATGGTTACTGTACTCTGCTAAAGAGGTCCACTTTCCCCCTTCTTTCTGGATATGTTGTGATTAAGGAGCCTCATTTTGATAGCAGAACTAAATATTGTTGGAAGCTTCTTGGCGATTATCAGAATGAAATTTTTTTTTTTTTTTAAAATACTGTATTTCCTGGCATCCCCACCTCCCCCCCAAAAATATGAAGTCAGGAATATTTACCCTGCATTGTACAGACCAAGGTTACTTTTTTTTACAAAAAGGGAACCTTAGCCCCAGAGGAAGGTGATCTATACAAGACAGTAAAAAATGAAATTGATGAATTATACTTAGTATAGAATAGTGAATGAACAAAACTATCAGGAATAAACGTTATCATAAAAATTTTCATATTAGTATTCTAAGGTAGACAAACCAGCAGATAAGTAGTAATTTAGATGTACATCAATATTACCAGTATTTTCAATTTCTTCAATTTGACTTAGAAGTAAAACCGATATATTAAAATGGTCTACAGTTCATCTTATAACAGAGCTATTATAATAAAACCAACCATCTGATTTGGTTGTGTTTAGTTATGCAATGAATCTTGTCGCAATTTATTCAGCAGCAACGTTAGGCAACGGTTATGATTAGTGTCAACAGTTGTACAAAAAACTTGATACTAAATTTCTTTTCAAAACTTGGGATACTTCCTAGATGCCGGGAAATACCGTAAACGGATAAATCAAAACTTTCACAATAATTCAACAATGATCCTAGCAAAATGAGAAGGCGGCAAAAAGGAGAAGAAAAGGAGAAAAAGTGTTGGGGGGGGGGACACAATGAAAGAGGCAGATTGTAAATAGAAGCCATTCGCACACAATTCTCTTATTTCAGAGACTGTTTTACAGCAATATGGTCAGAGATAATATCTAGCTTATTTTGACAGCATATAAAACAGGATTCATCCAGCAGCTCTCAAAAAGTGAAATGTGCCTCAAGGGTTCAGTCACGTCTCCTAAACTAAAAGGGGAGGGTCATGATCACCCTGACATCTTCAAAAACACTGCAGGGATTGGGCAATTTTTTACGTGTGTGGGTCATCACATTGAACTCAACCTTGTATCAATTCCATCAAAAAAACACGGTGATAGGGGCAGGGATTCAAGGAAGAGTCCTCCCATTGTAATAAGGAGAGAGAGGGGAGGGGGATATGCCATCAAATACATCAAGTTTTGAGTATCAAATACTTATGGCTTTTGCAGGGATCTTTTTTTTTAAAGAAATATTTTGCTTGAATCTGTCAGCCTTAGCACCCAGCCAATACTTCAGCTTTTTAGTTCAGAATTTTGTTGCAAAATCAGCAAAGGTTTAAAAAAATGAAAAATGAATCGGTTGAATAATACAATAAAATCTAATTTTGTACAAAAACTAACAGTAACTAGGACAGAATAAACTCCACATTTGAGCTACACATAGAATGTTCTTTGTACAAGTATAATTAAAGTTGATCAGCCATTCCGAATGTCAAGAAGGTATACAACACCAATATATGGATACAATTTTATTTATTGATATTTCAGTATATAAACCCATTCAAATAAATATGCCAGGACCCCCATTGAGAATGGAGGAGCTAAATAACATTTGATGCTGTTTCAAACAAGTTTTTCCACCATCTTCTGTTAATATCGCTGTTGGAATCTTATACATCTCATGAGAATGATTTCCAAGAGGAAGCGCATTTTTTCTTCCTTTTTTTTCGTGAGAAAGTTTTCTTCTCCAATCACCCACAATACATCCTAATTTCTTTCCTTTGTACTATCCCGGCCCCCATTTCAACTAAAAATATCATTTAATACGCAAGTAGCACCCAAGTTAAAATAATGATTCAAAAAGAAAAAAGTTTTCTATAAAAAAAAATAAAAAAGGTGGTGGTGGAAGCAATGAAAATAACAGAATAAGAAGGGGTTAACAGTGGTTTATTACTTATACGAAGAGGTAAGTACACTGCTAATATAAGCATTTCTCTTGTTTTATTATCCATGTAAAAAGAATAACATTTTGAAACAGAAGGAGACATTTTTATACTATCGTAATTTAAATGCTACCAAAAAATATGAGGGTGCAGATTTTTTTTGCAGTGATGAAAATGTAAGATCTACGATTTCTAAAACTGTGGAAAAGCAGATCAGCTTTTCTTTGACAATAACTTAGAAGAACTACTACAAAACTCAAAAGTTAGGCTTTAATAAATGTTGAATGAAAAAAAGTGTTCAAAAATGAAACCCCTAAAAATCTTTGCAGCACAATGCACAATAAAAATTAAGACAACAATACAAACGGAAAACATCCGAATCCTAGATGACAAGGATTAAAAAGGTGGAGGGGTGGGGCTATTAGTCATGATTTTTTTTTATTTATGAGACAAGGATTTAAAATTCTCATTCTTCAACATTCCCACTACCTAGAAGAAAAAAAAAGAAAAGAAAAAAAAAGAAAACAAATTCTGTATGCAGGTTTTTGTTAAAAAAAAAGTTTTCAAAATTCAAATAGAATATTTTTAAATGAAAAAAATGTAACAAAATTGCCTGGAAAAAGTAAGAAATATTCAATAATTTGGCAGTTCAAAAATAAATAAAAAATTGTACACCTATATTAAAACCTTTTATTCTGATATTACCTACCACTAATAAAGAGCATTTGTGGGTAGTACAATAGTTAGCATGCTGATGTTGAGGGATATTGAGAGCAAGATTAATTCTTGCAATAAAAAACCCCAAAATGGTTCAATCCAAAGAATAGAGCAAATTAAAATTACATAAATAGAAACATACAATAAACAAAGAGAAAAGCATGCTAATTAAAAATGAATTTAAAGTTTGTTTTTATCACATTTTCTTGGATATGTTAAATGCATCAACAAAAATCTTTTGAGTTTCTACCCCTATAAAAAGATGGCCAAGAGATCTTATTTACTAATAACATTTTTTTTTTTATTTCATGTGTATCTAACAAAATAAAATCAGCCAACGAGGAACACTTTATCTACTGTGTACATTGATTTAATAGCTGCAGTTTTCAACTTATTCGGAATGTAGATTAAAAGCAAAAACTCATAAGCAGATTTTTCTGTTACTCTTCGAGAAGTGAGTTTTACATTGGATACAGCTAGGTAAAGAGTATTTTGAAAGATAATTCACTATATAAATAATGCACTAAATATATAATCTGATAGTTATTAATTGAATTTTAATCTAATTTTCACTGTATAATAAGTTTCAGTTATTAGCTTGCATTTCTGAACTCAATTCTGTAAAATTCAATTATTTCATAAAAAAGTAAATTTTTTATCAATCAAAATGTCAATGCTTTATAAATAAGAGAAAAAAAGAAATTTAAAAATTCACTAAAATAACCTATCTATTTTTCATTAGCTTTGATGTATAAAAATTTGAGAATAATTCATGTCACAAATGCTAATGAAAGGAGAGCAGAAGAAAAAAAGAAAAAAAACTAGACCATAATGTACGATGATGAATTCATTCCAAATGTGTTAGCCTACTACCACCTAGGTGCAGAGTTGAAAACAAAATACTGTGGGGGCTTTTAAGTGAATATTAAGATGCATTTTTTTTTTTTTTCTTTTTTTTTTTTTAAATGAAACTATTTACATATTTTTCTACCCATTCAAAATTCTCTTTATTTTTCTAACTTTGCTTTATCATTTATCCAATTACAGAATTATCTTTGGGTTTGTTTTTTTGTTTTTTTCAAAGTGCCTCATTTTTTCCCTCCAATTGTACAATTTGAAATCATGAAGCAACTAATTACCACATTTTCGGCATCAAAGATGCTGAACTTTAAAATAAGTTTTTGAAAATTTACCCTTGTCCTACAGGCAAATCAAAGGTTACTTTTATTTTTCTTTATAGGCCTACCCTATTTTCATTTTTTTGAAAATGTTGCAAGCCAGTCAGGATGCATCCTTGATACAGGCAAATATGGTTTCTTCTGGAGTATTATACCTAGTTTACATATCATTTTCAAAAACAGCAGTCTGAATATTATACTAATGACCATAGGATGACAGTCTTAGAATTGCAATAAGAAGCAACTGAAATTAAGATGAAAGAAATACTAGTCAAATAACGAATAATAATATGGGTATAACAAACTTAAAACAATGGGAAAAATACCCAGAAGTCTTTGAAAATCGATTAAACCTATCATTAATTTTATATTTTTTTTTTTTTTTACTGCTTGATATCTAATCAGAAATTGATACAACAGTTTCATCAATTCGCTTCCAATTTCCTTAATAGTTTAGGAGATTGAATGAATAAAAGCCAAGAACAGTGATTAAATATTAATTTGGACTAGCAGCGAAGACAATATTTCTCAAGTGTAAACAAGACTTGGCATATTTTTATGTCCCTTTTTTGCCTATTCTAATATCGTTCTGCTATCTGGGTGTTGACTCTTTTCAGAAATTATATTGATGTTTCACCAAGGATCGATGAAAATGTGCTGCATTTAATTCCTCGGTGGAGGAACCCCACAAATAATCTGGATAATCAGAGGATCATTCAGCCATGAACTACTTGATGGCATGGAGGAGAATTTCCTCAATTCAATAGTACCAAAAAGCATCAAGGAATTAATGCATAAAAGCAGAACAGATGGGGAATCAGTGGAATAGGTGCACAGGTAAAGAAGTACTATAGAGACTATTAACAAAAAGGACTTGGATGACGAGTAAATACCAGTAAAGGTGAAAGGACAAAATTCATAGAAACCGAGGTTGAGACTCGGCAGGAATTTTTCTCTTTTTCATACTATTATGCCAAAATAAGGACCAGAAGTTACCAGAATTTTTAGTAATATCAGAATCTGTTACCCAGAATGATTGGAAAAAAAAAAGAAAAAAAAAAGATTGATTTACTGGATCGAGCATCAGTGTTACTAGATGTATTTCGCACAACAATTTGGAACCAAATTATTTTCAGTACAGAAATGGTCAAATAAATTAATCAGACTAAGCTTGCAAGTAAAATTGATTAAAATACATTTTTATCTATTGTTCAAGTATACTTATGTCATAACCGATTGTGATTCTCATCTTTCGTAAATTTTCCTGCAGTACCAAATAATTTTCAGAGCTAAATAGTTTTATTAAGCACCAAATGTGCTCAATTTTGGTTTTGAAAAATTCCAAATGGCAACTCTACCAAGCATCACTTTTTGCAGATACAGATAGCAAGCAAGACCACTTTTTACATTTTTCAAAAATCTTTAAAACCAGAATCCTTCATGCACCCCCTTTGGATGAACAAGTTTAAAATGGATTGAATCTCAATATGTAGATTAGTATAGCTATCAAGCTGATATAAACAGAAAAATTCAGGTAATATTCAACTACAGGAGAGAAGTTTATATATAATCAATGATTTCTTCTTTATTTTAAAGAAAATAGGGGGGACTAATATAAAAATGTAAATTTAACCATACAAAAGTGAAATTTGGTAACCAGATCATATTGACATACAAAAAAGATTCATCAGGGAAACAATACTTAATAATTATAAAACAAGGTATCTTCCAAGTCAAATAAAATTCACAAAGTGAAAGTGAACAGATCTCAATCTAAAAATTGAAGAGCACAATAAACCTATGCCAGTGATTATTCAAATGGGAGCCACATGGCTCCCTGGGGAGGAATTTTAGTCAGGTCAAAATAGGGTAGGTAAGTATAACGGTGAAAAAATTCCTAGATGACTATTCAAAATGGGGGAGGGATCACAAGGGGAGGAATGTAACCTCGGAACCAGTTACCTAAACTCATCAAGATGAAGGAAAAATTTTCTCCTTATGGCATTATTTCGAATTTAGTATAAAATACAAGTTTTCAAATAGACTATCGAAATATTACAATCTTTATCAGAGTTGACCATTCCTATGAAGAACACACCCGATATAACCAAAAACTTTCACGTTCCTTATTTTGTTTTCAAGCGACGGAATTACAAGGACAAAATATAATTCTTGGCCATTATTAATTTTTGACGGGTATCTTTTTCATCTCAATCTAATTTTTAGTTACTTTTTATCACAATTTACACCAGCCACCTATCGACAGCGAGTAAACAACACGGATTGGAAATAGAGGATAAGCTCTCACTGCCATAGATTGATGGCTCAAGTAAAGTTGCGATAGAAAGCAACAAAATCAAGTTGAAAGAGGACCATAGTAAAAAATTGATGATGATGGTCGACGATGCTTCATCTAATTAAAATAGGATTAAGATAATTAGAATTCTTTATCTAAAAGGAATAAACCATCAATCTCACACGACATGAGTTAGCGAGAGTTTTCGGATTTAGTAATAAATCCAGATACAACAGGATGACTTCATCAAATTGAAAATGTACCTATTCAAGATTTGTAGTGCAGGCGGTAAGCACTGTAATATTGAGAAAACCCAGGCCTCAATTCACAACCAACATTCCTGAGAAATTACTTCACTGTTCCGAGACCGACCTATATAGATCTCAATATGAATTTGTCTCAATCACCCCTAACCCAGGTCACCTCTCAAATTGGGGGGACCGATCCTTTACTCCTTAGTCATGCATGAGTACTCCATATCGGGGTGGGGGGTTCATAAGGCAGGCTGGATAAGAAATGCATCTTATGCCTTGCAGACCAAGACAAAAAAAAAAAATGAAATATTTATTATACAAGGCTATAGAAACTATCCATTTCTTTTTGAAGCTTTTTTAATGTTTTTCATAATAGGAGTTTATACCTACATAAACCTTTATGCATTCCAAGTCAATGAGAACTATGAATAATAGATATAACAAATTGTGGTTAAAAATTTAATTGTTCCTCTAATCAAAACAGGACTGCAAGTGGCAATCAGTACAAACTGACCTATAAACGTATTCAATATACTTCATCATATATCTAATGAAGTCGACAGGCCAGATGAAAGGAAGCAGCGGACTGGATTTGGCTAACGGACAATAGTTTGCCAACTTGCGGTGCAATCTCTCACAACGTGAAAACCATTGAGAATACTGTGAACGTTTTCAACTCTACAAACAGTATTCAGCAATATTCTGAGAGGTCTGTGGGAGTTGAGGAACAATTGACATTTCATGGGTCGCTCAACTATTTCTATGAAAACGATTAAAAGATGAGTATCAAATCATCACTCCTTGACTTCAGCTTTTTTTTTTTTAATTTGACTTCCACACTGGAAATGTTACCCAAAAAAGTGAGGGAGGGGTCTGAGACAAAGTCATAGTCAATAATTCAACTTACATAAAGATTTGTTGGTTTAAAATGCAGCTTTTTTGATTACCTAAAATAAGTTATGACTATTCTCAAATTAGCTTACTGAAACTAAGCCATCCCTAGAAAACTTAGTTTTTGCCCAGGACGAGATCTTATATCAAGAAGATAGAGGCCATCCAGTACATTAAGTATTAAATCTAACCGAGAATAAATATCTCTCCGAGTTCTATTTTTCAGTCCCCAATTTAAAAATTGAGTTCTCTTCGGTCGTTTCTAAATGAGGGAGAAGAATAATGTGAAAAGGAGTTGGAGGGGGTGACAAGGTGCAGTAGATCATTCAAAGGAGGAGAATCTACCTGAATGGCTTTGGACATAACTGCTTGTGTTGACCGTTCCAGAATCAGGATCATTGGGGGGAACAATATTGCCAAGACCATGCACTGGAACACGATGCTAAGGAAAAGATAAATAACAAAACAAATATCATTTTCATTATCAGATACAAATTTTCAAAAGAGAAACAGATCAGAGATACTGTATATGCCGGACTCTCAAGACAAATGGTTTTCAAGGGTATTTAGAGGACTACAACTCCTGGCTACTAATCCAAGCCCCATGTGACCAACATATTGGACACTGTGATATTTGCACAAATTTTTTTCACATTTGACAGTTTAATATTTGTATTTTTCAAGTCATTTTAAATGTATATACCAGCATATACAGTAACATCCATTATTAGAATGAAAAGCAATAAAATTTTTTTAAGTTTTCAAATGCAGCAAAATCTTTGAGAATAAATATATGAAAGCTTATCTTTTATAATCCATATTAGAGGACAGTGAATATTTCAAATTTTCATAAAACATTTCAAGAAATTATAAGTCGTTGCTATGAATGACCAGAGTAAGCTGCTTATGTTTAAATTGAAGTTCAACAACAAGCACTTATTTTGAACAACTACAAAGGTGAGATAGATAGTTAATGATGAGCACAGGAGACTATGTGGAAAAAAACAAAATAAAATGAATTACTTCAGTGGTGTGATTGGCATCGTGTTGTTGGGTAGGCTGAACAAATTCAGGGGTTGAATGCAAAAATCGATTCGGAAACTCCATTAATAGGCTCACAACTGCAGTATGACCTCCTTTAGCAGCTTCAATTATCATGGTGGAACCATCCTGAAAAGAAACAGAAAGCAGATATTTTCAGAGTAAGGATACTTGAGCATACCAAGTAGAATACAATAAATAATGTTACCCATATCTACATTACGAATGGTGTGGCCTTTTCTGTTGGTTTCCCTCTCCATAATACATAACAAAAACCATAGAATCTATATTTTGCCAATGAGAATATCTCTAACCCACCATTTAAAATAATGGACTATTCTATTCCCCTTGAGAGTTTATTCAATTAAAACCTCAGTTGAAATAGATGAGCCATAAACATTTACTGGGATAGAAGATAAATAAATAGAGTAATTTGGAGAGTTATCAACTGCAATATATAGAAGAATTTAGAAAAAAATTTTAAAAAATGTACCTAGTAAATGTTTCTCTGTATTGATAAGTTGTTTCATACATTTTTATCATTAGAATTAATGTGTATTTTGATGTAAATTGTATACAGAGAAGCCCATAGAAGTATTTTTATTAAATAATAAAACTATTAACCAGTTCCAAGTAGTGGAATATCAAGTCTCAGTAAGTAAGAGAATATGAAAAAACCTCTCAAACTCCACAGAGGAAAGACTTACTTTTAGCCTGTGAGTGAGGTCTGCTCCACTGTTTAATAACAGTTCAACAACTTCAATATGTCCACCAGCACATGCCAAAGAAAGCACTGTGTGATCATTTGTGGAGGTCTGACGATTTACATTGGCCCCTAAGGAAAAAAGAAAATTGAAAAAAATAATAGTCCCTGATAAACATTATTTTTTTTTTTTTTTTTTAAAACACCAAATAAGCAGACATGTTTTTTTTTGTCTACTCATAATCCGATTGATTTGATACAACAAAACTGATTGACATACAAGAAAAATTCCTTTCAGGGATCAACACAAACAAATTAACTATGGCAGGAGGTGAGGAGTAAGTTATCCATTACAAGATAAAAAGCATCGACTCAGATAGAACCGATTGCCATTAAATATAATAAAATAGAAATTTTACTGAATTGGCCATAGAACTAAAATGACTGAAATTTCCGTCATTCACAGTTAATGGGTTACCAGGCTTGGGCAACCTTTTTGATCTGGCAGGCCACAAATACAGTTCAAAATTGTTGATCGTATTACAGAACATGAATAACAAAGCAAAAATGAGCCAAAATAGTGATTTTACAATATGATTTATAAAATTCACTTTCTGAGAAAAGATTGTCTGTAGGTTACAAATAAGGTTGCTGCAGGTTGAACCTGGCCGGCAGGTTTATGGTTGCCTACATGTGGATTTACATATCAATGAAAATTCAAGATAACAGCTATAGAATTTTTTTTTTTTTTTTAAACCTTCCTATGTTATACAAAAATGTTAGTTAAGTAAAGTAGCCTTGTTGATTGCTTTTAGAAGAGTATTGCCCAAACAGACTAAGTATCCAATGGAGAATGGTTCACCTAAATGCTCACTATTCTCCATCGTAACATACCAATGATGTAAGTTCTGTCAAAGTTACCCCACTGCACATCCCTTTACTCAAATTTTCTTTTTTCTTTTAAAATGTGGTAATTATTTTAAAACACAAGCTTATTTTCTCAACATTAGTTTTATTTACCTTAAGAGATGAGAGAAGAAAAAAGAAAAAATTTGTCTGGGCAAATTAAGACAACCAGATAATGCTTACCTTTATTTATCAAAAATTTTACAGTGCACAGATGCCCAGCCCGCGCCGCCTTCATCAAAGGTGTTCGACCACCTTCCGATTCATGCTCCTAAAAAGATAAAAATGGATGATTACAGAAAATTCAAGTTCAACTTGCTCTAAATCAAATAAAATAAAATCACTCTTCCTAAATCTAAAATTCAAATAAAATTAGAAAAAAAAAAAAAAAAAAAAAAAAAAAACTTCTTTAGCTTTGGACTTGCCTCAGCAACTAATAACAAAATAATGTCCAACAATTAGTTTCAATGTCCGCAGAGGTAGGACTATTCCATATCTGCACCAACGTAATAGTTTTTTTTCCTAAAATGTGAGTTTTTTTTTTCCTAAATCAGACTTGATAAACAGGAGATTCTCTACAACTACAAGTCCACAATAAAACGTTTGGGAGTCATGTGAAAATCTAAAATGATTACATAAGTCAGGAGAAAATAGGAATTAATGTAAATTACAGAGGTTTTCATTAAACACTAATTTATGGAACTTTTATCCTCATTTTGATTGTTATAAACATTTGTCTTCTAAGGATCGGACTTCAGAGACACATCTCTTCTCAATGATCACCATATGAATGACATCAGCATAAGGTCGAGTAGACATACCATGTATTAATGAGAGCAGATTTCCAGGAGGCTTTTTATCTTATTCAAAAATGTTGAAAACTAACAACTAGGATTGAATTCTTGGAAGTATCAACAAAGTTTTTCAAGTTCAAAGCACTATTCCTATTCTCATATGAATTACTGTGCTACTAGAGAAATGATCTCAAACCAAGTACAACATTTTGAAATATTAGAGGAAAAGTTACTTACCAGCTTAGCACCAGCACCTAAAAGTACCTCAGCAACATCTGTGTGTCCGTTTTCACAGGCATAAGTCAGTGCAGTATCTCCTGTTGCTGTTTGAGCATGAACGTTGGCCTCTGCAATAGGAATCACAAAATGACCTTGTGAGGAGACTTTCTTGAAAATCAAACATGGTAAGAGTCACAAACTCATTACATGAAGTATTAGATTTAATTGCCATTCCACAAGGGCTAATTTGACAAAGTTGGTTCTAAGTAAGGAACCCACACATGACAAAAAAAAAAAATATCACTCAGTATCCCGTAACTGGTGATGCAAAAGCACTAGGGCGAGCCCTGACCACCACTTTTAGTTCATAGGAGAGGTGCTGCTTTGGGACAACCGATACCCAGAGAGAGCATACTTTACTTTTTAGTGTCCTTAATTTGGAGCTCATTTTTTTTTTTTTTTTATTACTTTACATTCCAAATAAGCAGCATGGATCAGAAATTAAAAAACAATTTTGATGAGATTTCAATCTGCAAAGCACAGGCTCTCACGGGTAGAGGATCAGAGTTCAAATCTCACTGGGAGCTTATTCTCAATGTTGTCATTGTAGAATAGAAAAAGATCCTGAGCAGTTAGATAAAAATGAAACAGAAGATAAGTAAATGAATGAATTTGAAAAAAAAAAAAAAAGACTTTTTTTTTTAAGGTTCAAGGCCAAATCCAGCAATAGGATTTCATCCCTAGGTAGGAAAGACTTACCATTTGTCAAAAGGTAGCTAACCAAGTCTAAGTGGCCTTCTTGTGCAGCTTCCATAAGAGGAGTGCTACAGCCAAGTTCAATGTCTGCACCAGCCTTAATAAGAAAGTCTGCGACTTCAAGAAAACCACCACAACAAGCCAAGGTTAGAGCCGTCTCTTGAGTCTCTTCTGTTTGGGCATTTATGTCAGCACCTACAAAGAAAGAAATAAAAAATATATCAGAGAAGATCGGAGAAATAAGTTTCAGTTAAATAATCAAACCTTTTACAAAAGAATCAGAGAAAACACTTAAAAATTCAACCACTTCTAAGAGAATATCATTCCATTTCTGTATCGGAATTCCAAACCTGGGGTATATGTATCCTCAGGATATATTTGTACTTTTCAAAAGGTTATATAAAGAGCCAAACCACGGTGCACACAGCTGTACAGTAACAGCCCCATTACAAAAGAGTTGATAAATGCGAACAAGCTCTCCTCCCTCTTTCATGTTACAAAGTTGTACATAAACCAAAGCCGCTTCATTACAACATAAATCAATTGTTGTGGAGGAGCTCCAAAGATATTTGCAAAAACCTTGATTTTGTACAACATTGGAATTCTGCACATAAATTTTCCATGCAATGGGATCTTGGATCAGACGGAAAACCAACAGATTGCTGAGCCTGCAATTTGAGCAAGCACTGCTGTTTTTCTTCCTATCAACAGGGCTTTGCAAGTCAACATTTTCAATGCTGTTGGGGATTTAATCAAATCAGAAATCAAATTTCCAACACTTAAACATGATCTTTGTTGTACAGTTGCTGAAGTTTCCCCCTTGTATAAATTGATGTTGCCAAAAAACAGGTTCAACCATTGAAGACATTCAAAGAATTAATCACTGAGTATCTCTCAAGAGCCAAGCGAGGAACTTGAAAGATATTTTTCAAACCTTTCAACAACAATAAAATGGAGCTCTTAATAGAATTGACTTTATCAATTTTTGTTCTTCAATTTTAACGGATACAACGAAATGTATCAGAATGCCCAAAAGGAATAAAAAGTTTTGGATCACCCAATATATAGTATTATCAAGGAAGACAAAAAGAGGGCAAGGAGGAGGAAGACAAAAAGAGGGCAAGGAGGAGGAAGACAAAAAGAGGGCAAGGAGGAGGAAGACAAAAAGAGGGCAAGGAGGAGGAAGACAAAAAGAGGGCAAGGAGGAGGAAGACAAAAAGAGGGCAAGGAGGAGGAAGACAAAAAGAGGGCAAGGAGGAGGAAGACAAAAAGAGGGCAAGGAGGAGGAAGACAAAAAGAGGGCAAGGAGGAGGAAGACAAAAAGAGGGCAAGGAGGAGGAAGACAAAAAGAGGGCAAGGAGGAGGAAGACAAAAAGAGGGCAAGGAGGAGGAAGACAAAAAGAGGGCAAGGAGGAGGAAGACAAAAAGAGGGCAAGGAGGAGGAAGACAAAAAGAGGGCAAGGAGGAGGAAGACAAAAAGAGGGCAAGGAGGAGGAAGACAAAAAGAGGGCAAGGAGGAGGAAGACAAAAAGAGGGCAAGGAGGAGGAAGACAAAAAGAGGGCAAGGAGGAGGAAGACAAAAAGAGGGCAAGGAGGAGGAAGACAAAAAGAGGGCAAGGAGGAGGAAGACAAAAAGAGGGCAAGGAGGAGGAAGACAAAAAGAGGGCAAGGAGGAGGAAGACAAAAAGAGGGCAAGGAGGAGGAAGACAAAAAGAGGGCAAGGAGGAGGAAGACAAAAAGAGGGCAAGGAGGAGGAAGACAAAAAGAGGGCAAGGAGGAGGAAGACAAAAAGAGGGCAAGGAGGAGGAAGACAAAAAGAGGGCAAGGAGGAGGAAGACAAAAAGAGGGCAAGGAGGAGGAAGACAAAAAGAGGGCAAGGAGGAGGAAGACAAAAAGAGGGCAAGGAGGAGGAAGACAAAAAGAGGGCAAGGAGGAGGAAGACAAAAAGAGGGCAAGAGCAAAAAAGAAAAGTGAGGAGGAGGGAAAAAAATTAGGGGGGGGGAAGAGCAAGTAGCTAATACCACTTGTCTGCCAATGGCTTCCAAGGGCAGGTAATAAGCAAAGAATGGTATTGCATACCATGAGCCAACAAGAGAGCAACCATTTCCTCATGACCTTCACGAGCTGCTTCCATTAGTGGGGTGTAACCTTCATCATTCACTTCTTCAAGATTTGCTCCTCTCTCAATGAGAAGGTTGGCCAATTCAACATGTCCTCCACAGGCAGCCAATGTCAAAGGTGATTCGAAACTGTCTGCAGGCATATTTACCTGATAAGGAATAGATAAAACAAATAAAAGCAGGAGAAAAAACAATACTGAATATATGTTTGGTTCACCCCACCACCATCATCAATTTTTTTTTCCCCAACTTGGCTATAATTACAAAACCTTTTTTTCAAAAGAGGGATAATAATACTGATTTTAAACTATACTTAGACAAGAAATTTTTTAATGAAATCCATTAAACTGAATTTCATCTATTGTTTTTTTCCACTGTGCTAATGAAACAATTCTTTAGATAAATAGAAGCCAGAAGAAAAAAGGAAAATTCAGTCATATGAGATAAATATTTGAAATATTTCAATTTTCCAAACAAAACCTGTCCACACCATTTAATTTCTAAATATTTATATCAGCATCCATTTAGTAGAATTTTCTTTTTGCATGCCCCCCTTCACAAAAAGTAGCCCATGACCCATGGCTTCACTGATGGAAACTGGCCCAGCTGAGATGAGCTGCCCGGAATTGAGTCCAGCATGATATGGTTATGGCCCCGTGCTCCACAGGGAGTTTACAGGGATGAACAATAACCAAGTCATCCATATCGTCAGTTTTCTAAGGCATGAGACATTATCACAACACTGCAGAGGTTGTGACTGGACTTCTTCCTTTAGAATTTCAAACAGGAATTGACTGAGGTGATTCAGTATTGCATCTTCATCCTTGTTTTTATCACAGACTTTCAACCAGGGTGTTTTAAGGCCCTCTTCATCTTAGTGATATTGGAAACTGCTGGTTTTACATTATTTTATAAGTAGATCTCTTCTTGGTTACTCTTTCAAGAATGAAGCATCATTATATCTCACTGAAAAGTGTATGGCAATTGAAAGCCCGATTAAAAATCCAAGCTGTAGTAAATAAGAGAGAAAGAAAAAAAAACACATTCATGAGCACCCCTACCTGAGCCCCACTGTCAAGCAGTAGCTTTGCTACTTCAACATGCCCATCCATAGAAGCTTCCATCAAAGCTGTGTGCATTTCATCAGTTTTGTGTTCCTGATCTGCACCAGCCTCTAAAAGAAAACGAACCATTTCCAAATGACCTGAAAGGAGAGAAAAAAAAAAAATGAATTTTCAAGAATTGAGTATTTAGACAATCTTAGAGATATCAAACACGTGTGATTATAACACAGAATAACTGGAAGTAACACTAAAAATTTCACACACAGAGAATATACTGTATATATCATGTGATGTTGCCCTCCCCAACTAGAGGTTAAAAAATTGGTTTCTCGAAGTCGTAAATTACACGAGTGTATACATTTGAATAAAAAGAAAGAAAAAACATTAATCAGGTCTTCACAAAAACAATTAAAGAATAAACAGATAAATAATTTAAAACCCCCCCCCATGGAAATTCTATCAGGCATCATGGCGAGGGGGGGGGGGTTAAAAATATACACAGTAACATTACCATTTGTTGATAATGAAAATCATTGGTCAAAACTAAGTCTCGAGAAATATTTTCAAAATACATCAGTAATACACCGTTTAGCACAGATTTGCTATAGAGCTCTTTATAAAATAATTTTTTAGTAATAAATTTAGTAAATATCAAATTTCCAAAACAAAGATAGAAGGCATCATGGACAGTCTCCAAAACAACTTAACTTTGATTAACGTGCCACATGTATGAGAATAAACATGTAAACACATACAATTTATCATGTAGTGATGTATATAAACACATGATAACACGTGATATTTCATCTCTGGAAACAAGCAAACCAGAAGAGATACACAACACTAAACGATTTTATCTTATTGAGGTTTAACATTTTTTTTTTTTTTTTTTAGGAATCTATCATTAGCCAGGTTATTACTTTAGAGAATTGGAAAATTGATGTTGATATGTAGGTAGACATATAGAGACTACTCACCTTTGTAACAGGCCAATGTGAGTGCACTTTCTTTGAATTCATTGGAATGGGTATTTATGCCGGCACCAGCATCTAATAAAATTTTAGCAACTCCAACATGGCCTGCACTGGCTGCCTCCATTAAAGGAGTGTGACCATTTTCATTGTGAACTTCAACATTGGCACCGGATTCAATTAATACTATCACAACATCCTCAAAGCCCCCACAGGCTGCATAGTGAAGAGGTGTGTTTCCTGAAAAGAAACAAACAGGAGGTTAAATACAGATGTAAATAGGTTTGGACATTTTTCAAGGTTCCAGCATTTTCTTTTGGTATTCTTCAAGACCAAAATTATACAAATTTGGCACTGGATAAAGCTATTTGATTCCAAAAATTAAGATTTTGTACTGAAGCAAAGAGAAAATTTACAAAACATTACAATCCCTTTCAAACGAATATGATACAACAAATATATACAATCACTAAATTGAAAAGAAAATTTTTTTTTTGAATAAAAAAAGTATTTTAATCAATTTTTCCTGATTAGATCCAAAGTTATTAGATTATTTTGCATCAAAAGCTACTTCATTTTTTTCTTCAAGAATCCTGCATTTTTTTTCTCCAAATATACTGACACAAAAATTGCCCAGTGACAATACTATATTAGAAACTTATCAAGGCAATATTCAGAAATCAATGGTTCTGTTGAGTTTCTGCCTGAAGATCATAATTGAAATATTTGTTCTCTTATCCTGTCAAGTGATATTACGGTCAACATCACTTGAGAGGATAAGAAGACAAAACAGTGGATACAAGAGCAGACTACTGGCCTCAACATCCTCAAGGACATTAGCATATCAAAATGGAAAAGGGCAGGCCATGCAGCTAGAATTAGAGAGAACAAATGACAATAACCATCTGATCACCTAGGAATTCACTATTCAATCATTACAACAGCTCATCCAAAAACTAAAGAAAAATATCAGATAGATAAAAGGATTACTTACCAGCTGATGACTGGGCATTAACTTCTGCTCCATGTGTAATAAGTAATTTTGCTATATCAACAAAACCTCCACTTGAGGCTTCCATCAAAGGGGTACAATCACCCTTAATTCCTCTGTCTTCTACATTAGCTTTCATAACCAGTAAGACCTGTAGAAACAAATAAATATAAGATTGTCAAACATCAGATATCAATTTCCTTTCAAGGTTTTGGGGAAGGAAATTGGGAATCAGAAACAGTCAAGATTCTGTAGGATGAGTGAATTTTGCATGTTCTCATCTCTCGAAAGAAGAACAGTCTTCCCAGAGCCAGAGGGGAGGGAGTATACTCATAGAAATCTAGTACATAGACATTCATTATGACATTCGAGATTCTATTCTCGGGCCAAAACAAATTTTTTACTATTTCACAACTGGTATAAGTGACCTTGACCTCAAAGCATGATATTTATTATCGAAGCACTTAATTTGTACATATGTGAATATTCTCAATTCTCAAAATGAAGTACCAAAAAAGCCTCAGAATATGAGAAAAATGTTTCACGGGGGTATTTGGAGAACTACCACTTATTGAAGTCCATAACAGTCTACATTGAACTTCAGTAACAGCCCCCTAGTCATAATACCATCACATCGAGTGCAGTGTGATATTTGAACAGTTTTTTTATTCAACTGTCCACCTTTTAAATTAGCATACAGTCTCTTTCAAGTGTAAAGAAAAGGAAAATAAAATAAACTTATGTTTTCATCAATAAATAATCAAAGAATAAAGGGCTTAGAAGAAAAAAAAAAAAAAAATGGTCATGTTACCTACAGCACATAATCCTTCAAATTAGATATACAAAGGTGGAATGTGACAGTGTTGGTTTAGGGTGGGGGCCCCCACTCACATTCATGTGGGTAAGGAGAAAAATTGCCCAGCTCTCCATGACCAGTATCATGAAGACATCAGAATGTCGTTCCTACATCCCCCCCATAATGCAACAGGGAGATACTGTCCCCTAGTGACAAACTCCAAGGATTAGACAATCTATACTTTTATCTGGCCACAAGACAAATCCTGGGTTAAAGAAGTAAGGGATTCAACCATAGAAGTTCTTAATGCTTCTTACCTGAGCCAATTCATAATATCCTGCAGAGCATGCAAGGGATAACAAACTCTCCCCCTCTTCTGTTGTTTCATGTACACTGCTTCCTTCTTGTAACATCTTTTTTACTGCAGGCACATCTCCATCACTGCATGCTTCGGCTAAAGATCGAGAGCTGCAAAGAACACGAAAAGAAAAATTTAGTTGAAAGATTCATATCACGTTTTTAAATAGACAACACTTTTTTCAATGAATATTCAGCCCATTCTGACCAATAGCAGTTTTGAAATATGAATTCATTCGTTCAAAATAGTAATGGAAATACATCTGTTAACGAAGATAATCAGTTCCAAAAAATGATTCGTTAAATGAAAATTCAGAGTGATTAATCAAACTTATGGAATCCCATTAATTAGTCCCAAATAAAGATATCAGCCCCCAAAACCTTGTGAATTATTTGTGTTTATAAATTATAAATTAAGATGAAAATAAGGTAAAACATCTAAATGATGATATAATTGACCAAATCTCAGTCTGAAAATAAGCACTTAGATACTAGATATACATGTAAATAATAAATGAAATGTAGATAATTCTGGATAATTTTATGAAATTTCATAGTTTGTATTTTTTTTGCTAACTGTAAATATTTTCCTTCCAGCAATCGGTACCTCTTGCCAAGTGAAATTTTGTTATTGGAGCCCCACACTATGAAATGTACCACTGTATTCACAACCGACACTTTATCTCATTCAACTATTCACTCATACATCACAAGGGTCAGACAATGTCTAAGGGGGCATAACTTCTTAGTTGTGTCACTCAAAAATGTTAATCACAATTTATGTAAATGACTTAGTTCGTATATCGGCCTGGTCTGAATTACTGATATTTGACCCAAGTTTACTGATGTAACTCAGTCTCAAGCTAAGCAACATAAAAAAATTAGGAATTCCTGAATTCTTTTTTTTCATCAATCTCAGCTACATAATATTCAGATACCTCATTCTATATCATCATTTACTAGATTAAGTACCAGTCTGTACCAGGTTGAATATTTAAAATAAAGAAGATTAAAAGCAAAAGGCAGAAAGCAAATAAGTAGGGTTTTTTTTCCAATTTTTTCATGGATTTATACCCAGCTATCACCCATCCACATGGGTGCATATTTTAAAGGTAATTTAGTACTTGTGGTACAGAACCTGAATGGGAATAGTGAGAAACACTAGACAAAGAAATAAGGAAATTCAGTCACAGGTTCCAGGATCTGCTGTACTAATGGTTTACTTCTAAAATCAGCAGCAGCCAAGAACTACAAATATGTCCTTACAAGTTTAGAAAAGGTGGAGAAAAATTTATTGAAAAAATAAAAAATGAAGGTGGGTAGTTATTTAAAAGTATTCATGGACAAAATGCAGTCTAAATTTACAAAGCCAAAAAATGAAGTAAAATGAATAAATCAAATGAACCAAGGGGAATAATTATACAGTATATATCTTTTTAAACTCTTCAAAGCAACAAGTTTTGGGGGGGGATAAATTCCTAATCTGATTCTTTTAAAGGGCTGTAAAAGTTGAAATGTTAATAATAGAAAGGTGCTATAGCAAAACCAAATGATCAGAATGACACATGGTTTATGTTGCATAAAAATATCACCCAATTTGCATACATCATCAGGTGGCAACTATCTTGAACTTTTTTACTATTTTAAAAAAACCTGCACTTTTTACTTTGAAATAACAGCAAAAATCCGAATAGAACCATCACATTATTCAATTTCAGAACTACGCCAATATATGTGCACTATATACTTATATGCACAGATAATTTCTAGCCATTTTTTGGTATACATCAACTTATTGAATGGGGGAATATGGTTGAAATTTAGCAACAATGGCATCTGAAGGGTTAATTAATCTTTCAAAAAGTTAAATCGCAGCAATCAACATAAAGCAAATATGCACTACAAAGCATAACATAATTCTTGCTAACATAATCAAGCCAAATAATTAATCCGAGTGAATCAAAGTAATTATCACAGTAATTTCCAAATTCCAATCACCTTCAGATTACATTGTATAGCTTTTTCTTAGAGACTAATAATATAAATGAGATAAGATGGTTCTTGACTTTCATAAATTATTTATAACAAATCAATTCTTATACTTTATGAAGCTGAGAAGAGTCACTAACATTTCAACTTAAGTTAAGACAATCAAACCTTTTCTTCCTATCTTCAATATTGTCAACAACTATTTTCTCCAGACAAAGAAAAATTGTCATATACCCAGCGGATCAAACCATTACAGCAGCACTAAGTATACTAACGATTCCAAATTATACACAGGAGAGGTTCCCCAAAACCTTGCTGAGCAAAGAAAACCACATGGTCTTGAAAGGTTAGCCTCTTTTCTTGAATTATGAATCAGAAGAGAGCTGAAGAATGGATCAGCCAAAATGTTTGGATTGGAAGGAGATATTTGATTGAATTTGAAAGATAGAAATGAATTCTTACATTTCAGAAATATTGACACTCCATTCATAAAAAGGTGTATAAATAAAGCATTTGCATGTTTAGACTTTTTGCATTCATAAATTTGAATATCTTCACTACAAATGAAATTATAAGACTTTCAACGCAATAGAAATAAAAAAAGACTGACTACAAAATGAAGAAAGCCATCAACCTAGGCGGAAATTATACCCGATTGCTAACTATTGTTATCAACGTGGCACCAGAAATAGAACCTCTGATTTCTCAGCCTTATAAGGCCTGGTGTTGGACATACTGAGTGATGGGTTCTATCCTGCCATGTTGGCAGGGGGGGGGGGGGTAATTCATGCCTTTCCCCAAGGGTATAAATTGATCCCATTCTTCCTGTCATCAACTGGTTTGCCTCCTTACACACACCCCCCCCACTAAAATCTCCAATAATGATATCTCACCCTTCTTCACTTGATAACTGGCCTTGCTGTTCGGCTTTCATTCTATGAAGTGCGGCCGCTGCTTCATCAAGCGCACAACTAACGGAGGATGTAAGCTTTTTTAATACGTCGGGGTCAGTTAGGACCTTCCCATCTGGTGTGGACAGTTTTCCAATTCCTGAAAAAACAATGTTTTTAAAAAGAGATTAATACATAAATATTCAGGAAAATTAAATCGGAACAAAGAAATAAAATTCAGAATCTTAGCAAATTCCATCTAAACTTTATATATATATATATATATATATATATATATATATATATATATATATATATATATATATATATATATAAGCAACAGTTGTTTAAGCTTTTGTCAAATTCAATTTTTTTTGCCTCCATGAAAAAAAAATTCACTTGATACGTGGAGAATGGACAGGCAAAAAAAAAAGAAACTGTTTGGATAAAGAGAGACAGGGATGGAAAGATAAAAAGAAAGAAAAAAAAAAAGGTCTTCAGTTAGTGAAAATCCATCAAGTGACGAACATCTTTTAGCTTCATGCCATATCAGAGTGATCACTAAGAAGTATGAAATAAATAACAATAGATTATTCTATATATGTTAAGGAATAAATGTTCAAATTTTCAGCCATCTAGCTCTGCTAGCACTGCCTCATTGGTTGATAGCCAAGCAGGCAGAAACAGTAATAAAAATTGAGAAACTCATGTTGACTGGTGGACATTTTTGGTTGAAGGATGATAGTTCACTTCATTTTACAAGTGTCAAGAAATCTTCATATCATTTAATATGAAACTTAGGATGAAGAAGAAAAAAAATTATTCTCACAAAATAGTATTTGTCTCCCCAAAAGGGTGGAATGTGACACAAGGTCAAGCTTAACGTGGACAGGGCCCAAAAATTGTCTTAACCCTTCCCTTTAGGATTACTGAGGCATCAATCCTGACCAAACCCCTTCAGATGCAATGAGGGGGTGGAGTAGAGATGGAGGGGGGGGCTTGAGACATTTAAAAGTTATACAGGAATCCCAGTTCCCAGTGGGGACAGAGGGAAGTTAATTGATAACCAATGAAAGAGACCATACATGAATTGGTTCTAGTCTTTTCACAATGAACACTGAAGTTCAAAATTAATTAGGTAGTGATAGGGCTGCAATGATTCACTAATGCATTGCGATATTTTTCAATTTGGTGATATTCGATACACAAAATTTCTTTTATGATACTAACAATTTTTTAGTCCATCCAAAATCTAATATTTTTTTTTTTGATAGAATGAAAAAAACTTCATGAACACATTTATCTGATATTTATTTATATACACCTTTTTGAAAGTGAATTTTTTCTTTTATACAAGCTCACATTCGGATAACATTTTCAGAAGGTTCATTTTTTTCTCCTAACCTTGATTCTGATAATGCCTTCTTTTTTTTTTTTTTTAAATATATTTATTGAATGTCTTTCAACACTTTTCTTTTGGAGGATGTCTTTCATAAAAACCTTAGCTCGTATTGTATCATGGAAAAACGTATCACTTCAGCCCTAGGTAGTGACAGATTTCAGACTAATTTAAATCATGATTAATGTTATAATTTTCTCATGGCCTGCATTCAACCAAAAAGCCTGTGAGCAACTCATGTAGGGTATGCAGAAAATAGTTCTACACTGTTGATCCATTTTGACATGGAAGGCGGGGTTCATGATTTTCTTCCAGGTTAAGAGTGTGTTTTAAGAAACATTTCACACTCATTATCAACTTTTTTTTATGTTGAATTTTTTCAACTCTTTTTATTTGGGGGGGTGGGGCCACCTGAACTCATACATCACAAGTTAAACATAGCATACCAAAATGAAGGTCTGTAATCAGGCCAAAAGAAATGAATAACAAACAATGTTTAAATCATGACAGCTCACCAGAAGGTTACATTTTGACAAAACTTACATACGTATGTAGTGAATATCTACAGTAGAAGATTGATAATGCGTAATATTTTCTGTGACATATAAAAGGGAAAGGGTCGATCAGTTCTGTTAAGTGACCACTGAAATGTTTTTGTTCAATTCATTTCCTTTTTACAATTGGTGTAAACCAATTCAGTAAGGTTCTTTCTATTATTGCATTTAGCTAGTATTTTGAGAGCCTAATTCAACATTTTGAAAAGTGGGGCCCATGCTCAAACTGCTTTATAAGCAATTCCACATTATAACAGGCCTATTGTGAACCTCCATGACACTCATTGATTTTTTTTGTCAACAATTTATGAAACACAGAAAGGTCATTCATAACAAAGTGTATAAGAAAAATTATTTATTCGGTCTATTGATTTCTTATTGATTCATTATTTAATCCAATATTTTTCTTTATACACCAATTTGTATACATAATCTTTTCATAAGCCTGCAATCAAATGACGTTACTTAGACCAGAAGTGATATGATGATTGCTTTTTTCAGACAACCTTCTTCATTACTGAACTTCCCTTTATCCGTCATTGTGTCAGCATTATTTTCTTTTTTTGCACACAGCTCACGTTATTCTGCCGACTCGAATAACATACATACAGATCCATCACTGGGAATATTTAATGCGTAACACCCTTCAATACCAGTCTACAGAATAACCAGTTTTGCCAACTCAAAAAAATATTTTCACCTGAGTTTGATCGCCAAAGAGTGCTAATTTTTTTTTCAAAGCCAAAACACATCAGAAATAGCCAAAATGTTCACGCACGTACATGCTAGTTCTGTGCTTCCTTTGCATTGTCAAAAAATAGATTAAAAAAATACTAAATTGGCAACATTACAAATAACAGCTTCATAAAAGAGGTTACAGGTTTTTACTACCAACATTATCCTACAATAGATAGTGGTGATATGATGGAAATGTAAGAGTTACCACATATTTCATACGACAAAGAAACAACCAGGAACCTTCATTTTCAATCTAATCTTGCAATCTAATCACAGATCTAGAGGTCACAAGTTCAATGGATATAAAGAGAGTTGTTAAATAGATATCAGAGATTCTTTTAAGTGCAGAGTCACCGATCAGTGAAATTATCTTTCAGAGGTAATAATTGAGGCAGCAGGCCTGAACACATTCAGAAAAAAGCCTTGGACAGACTGTGGGAACAAAAAGAAATTATTTATGACTGATGTAGATCTTTGAGCAAGATCATCTGATCACAGAACAAGATACAAAGCAATCAAAATATTTTAGAATCTGGTACAAGAGACCATCCCAAGGCCTTATCCAAGAACATTATAATATTATCATAATATTAATTTTTTTTTTTAAATTAAAAAAGGGGAAGTTTACACAAGTAAAACATTCAAAAGTGAATGCATTTTAACACTAACATTGTTAGGTGATATTAGTAATAAAATAATATAATGTGTCAGTCCCATCAGAGGACAAATCTAGACAACTTAGCAATAGTTTCAAGTGAAGTTTAAGGTGTGTGAACAGCAGTCACATCATCTAACCCATGATTAAAGCAGGAAGAGTTGTTATGTGGAAGGGAAGGGGGATATAAAACACGCACACAACATATAAAATATTAAGAAAGGATAATATTTGACATTTACTCTATAGCTGTGAACTAAGTGCAGATATAATACTTAAGTGAGTTACTTTCAGAGTTGCCTTTTATAGAGATAGTTTAATGGCTGCAGGAAGAGGTCAGAGTTCATAAGGTTATTCCAGTCTGGGAACTTTCAGAGATATTAGCCAGGAAGAGGTCAGGGGTTAACAGACAAAAACCTCAATAGTTGATAGGAAGAGGGTTAATCAGGAGACCAGGGAAAATAAACTTATTTGGATTAAACCAATTTAATCTGAGAAATTACCATATTTGGCAGCATATAAGATCCCTACTTTATTCCACCAGGGAATATTAAGAAAAAGCAATTCCCTGAATTTCAATCTTTCAATTTTTTTCTAACCCAAGTTATTTCAATTATAGAAAAAAATTGACACATATTACAATAGGCCTACACATATAATTTTCTTTAAAGGATTTTTTCTATGCAAATATAAATATTTTCTTCAGTTTATTCAACCATTAAAAATATACAAAACAAAAAGAAAAAATCTTTTTAAAAAAAATGGTATAACTGGTTCTGCCAGATTCTATTTTTGGATTGCGATTTTGTTTCTTTCAAAAATGTTTATTTAGCAGGAAAATTCTACTGACAGGCAAGAAACGAAAACATGATATTGGCCAATAAATTGCTGCAGTATTTAGCTTGATTATGACAATGGTTTCATTCATAGAGGAAACGTAAAATGAGATGTATGAAGTAGATTATGAAAAGGAAAATTTTGGCAAAACAAGGTCATAAGTGAACCTATAGGATAGAACTAGCTATATCGTTAAATACTCAATTAGCAACAGTTAAACAATATCTCAACTACTAACTTGAGGGTGCTAAATGTATATTTCAACAGGATTTTGTGGGGAAGAGAAAATATGGTAGCGGGGAAAAAAAATTTAAATAGGAGAAAGGGAGAGGGTCACAGTTAGTTCAATCATAAACACCGAAGTACATGTAAAATAGTCAAGGTTCACCAAGAACAGACATTTCACATATAAATAGTTGAAATTGAAACATCAGATATAGCCATATGATGTTCTCCTAGTCTTCTAAAATCTGGCAAACAAGTCAATCATTTTTCATTCAATTATATACACTAGTTTAGACCTAGAATCCAAAATAACATACAAAACTTTATTACGTGATAATAAATCTAGCAACAATGAGAAAGAAAAAGAGAATGAAATAAATATGGAAGTATACAATTATCAACTGTAAATTTTCATGGTTCAAAGGTCAAAAGTAACAAAATTCAGGTAACACAGGTTCTCGAATGGATATTCATTCATCCTGAATGAGAAGTAATTTCACTAGAATCTATTAAACTGTTTTAGAGTTATTTTCTGGGCATAAGCAAAAACTAGAGCACCCTGCTTTAGCCACACTATACAAGTCAGGTTTTCTGCAACATGACTAGGAGGGTGGTAACCCTCCTCTGCCCTTAAGGCAACTTCAGTAACAGCTTGTGGGGGTACTGATTATTTTTTCCTGAACAAAGTGAGCCAAGGATTTTTCGTACAAAGAAATACAGGTATACCTCAAATTGTGCAGTTAAATCATTTCGAAATTTTCCTGTTGTTCAAGGTCTCATGATTCAATTGGGCTTTTTTTTCTTCAGCTCAGTTACAGCAATTAGTACTTCAATACCATAAAGGTATATCAATACCTGCACTAAACAAGGTATACATGTATTTAGGAACACATTTTGGTATTTAATAACTTATTACTTCAACCATAGGACTACCAAAAACTGATTCCATCATCCCAAATGTCTCGCATTTTCATTCCTGCAGACTACTGATGGAACCCAAAAGGTGGTCCTATGCTCCATCAGAGGAAGATTTGCTTAATAACCATGCTATAATTTTCTTTTCCCATCAAAGTAACCTTTTCTTACATTGTCTGCCTTATAGGGCTAAAGGGCCTCAAACTGGCCCACTATCCATTCATAGAATTGGGGTATGCCTTTCCTAAGTGAAATGAATGCGAACAGCCTCACTCTCAACTCGAACACTGCCTGCATATTCCATTTTCTGTGCTGATAACCGTTATGCCACACTGCACCTCCAAGTCATTTCCAGAGCAGGGTTTATTTTTGAAGCAAGAGATATAGTATCTATTATTTCTGTTTAGACATCCTCCTTCATACAAGTTAGAAGTACAAATACCTTAAAAATGATCATCACTAAAGCCTTTTAGAACTGAGTAAAACACAATGATTTTGCGGCCCAGCTATATGCTTTAGATCAATGATTTTGGAACCATGAAAACTCAAGGACACCTTCTATAAAAGAAAATATTCTGGCAGAGTCCTATTTTTAGCATTTAGTTTTTAGACTATAATGAATGAACTACGATAATGAACAGTTTTTGACCTTCAAAAATCATTTCTAATGGATTATATTTATTTGAGTTATAATACATAGTACGAGTCTGGGTAAAATTATGTTTTTTGATAGCTGTGGAAAGGATAATGTCTCTCAGCCACAAGATCCGCAATGTCAGGTTTCAAGGGATTACTGCTGTGAATCCTCAGTTTCAAAATTCAAAGTAATAGATAATTTTTAGATATTACTAGCATCTATAGTAGCAATCGCCATCACTGACTGATGAATCAACATAGTAAACACCATCTCCACAAAACATTTCCTCATATTCTGACGAATTTGATGTTGCTTTAAGTAACATTTTATTCATGGCATGGAATTCTAATTCAACTACATCAGAAGATAAATATGCGACAATATTAACATTAAATGAAGGTTGCTCTGAAGATGGGAGCTTTGGAAGGGAAAAGGCCTTAAAAGCACCAAAAATTGAACTAGTGCTCCTATGGTCCAACTTCCAAGCTTGTTGATTCAACTTTCTATGCAATGAATAAACACTTGAAAAGCATTTTTGAGAAGAATAAAGGAATTTTATAATGGAGATGAAAGCTTGCGCCACTTAATCTAAATAAAAAGTGAATGGAAGATCCACTATTGGCAGAAGAAATTAATTATCGGTTTAAAAAGTAAATTCTTTCCGGGGGGGGGGGCATTTTCTTTTCCCTGATGCAAAAATGTAAATACCATAGCCAAGTTCAACTTTACAGGAGAGGGGGGGAAAAAAAAAAAGAAAAAAGAAAAAAAAAACACCTGAAATTTATCCATAGAAATTTATTTCAAATAAACTGGCCCATGACCTGTCGCTTTGTTGGTGATTATAAGTGCATTGGTTGCTGCTACTGATACTATAAGTGTGACAGATACAGTAGGAAGAGTGAAGAAAAAAGGTAAGGTAGCTTAACGAGAGTGTAAGAAAGGAAATGGACTGAAGGCTGCAATTGACATGCTAAGAGAAACTGGCTATATATTATATGCAGCAAGGTAACCATAAAGCTCTTCTAACAGCACCCATCCAATTTCTACCAAACAGTAATATCAGTACTATCTCTGATTAAATAGATTATATGCAGATCACTGCTTTGTTTTTCATCAATCTTAAAATAAAACAAGCTTGACTGTGCTAGGGTCAAACTCCCTCGCTCCATCAAAACCCAAGAAAGGTAAACAAAACAGAATTCACTTCTCTGTACAATGTTATTCTTAAACTGTGCATCCCATTCCAACCCATTTATTAGAAGTTCTTGTAATAAAACAAGTCAATCTGAGATGAGAGAGTGAATTTCTCATTAATCCTTGTGTAAGTAACTGATGCCCATGTTGTCATAACATCACTGATTTTTGTCAAATAAAAACTTTTTCAAGAGGTGAGCTTTAAAATACCTTTTGTTTTAACCATCTTCCAGAGCTGGAAGGGCCTGTAACAATAGGATATATTATGAAAAATTCATCTGACGAGAATAGCCCCTAAATTGAAATTTTAAATCAAAATCACAATTTTTATCCTCCACCCCAAAAATATATAAATTGTTTTGATTTTTTTTCTTATTTTCAAGCATTTTCAGTCCAGAAAGGGTTAAGGTTTTTTCAAATAAAAAAAATAAGGTAATTTTTTTTTCAAAGAGAAATGGAAAAAAAAAAAAAAAAAAAAAAGAAATTTGGTATTTGATCCTAATTCCCATAAAATTGGCCATTTGAAAAATTCAGTCTTCCTCTGCTTAAAAATTAAGGTTAGCTACAAACATTGTAGGCATGTTTATTAATATTCCCCAGCCTCAAGGACACACCTCAATTTTGAAAAAAACATGAAATTAAAAGTAAAGATTAGATTAGGATAGGCCTCTGAAAAAAGTTACCTCCAGCTTAAAGGATGCAGGATAAATTTTATAGTATTATTTTGAGAAAAAATTGTCTGTGTGTGTATGTTTTTTAATCAAAACTGACTGGAAAGATGATTAAAAATCTCAAAATTTATTTTATCAGCTGCAATTGATGTTTATTATCTATTTATCTGTGTTGACATGTTTGTGACAAATTTTAAAACTATATTCATTTGATGGTTGGACTTTAATGTTAAAATCTAATATTGCACAATTATCAAAGATTATCAGATCAGTATGTTTCAATTTCAAAAAGTTTTTCATTTATTAAACTAGAACTGGCACTGAAATGGATTTACAGAATATCCCATGAATTCTCTAATAATGGCATACAAGATCAGCTTTTCAACAAACTGATCCAAGATATTCAGATTGTTTCAAAAGGTCATGAAAATCAAGAAGCAACTGTAGTCTCAATTTTTGTTATTTTCTATACATACACTTATTAATGAATTAGTTTTTACCTAAGCTCTCAAAATGGCTGTATTTAAATAATTTTGCAATAGCATTTTTGAAAAAAAAAATGAAAAATAAATATTAGCAGAGAATAGTTATCTCCCTTGACATGTGACGGACATAAAATATAAATACACCAAGTGTATCATACCAGTAGATTTTAAATTCTCATCCATCAATCTATTTAAAGTGAAAAAATAGAGAGAGAGTTTGCATTAAACCCATAACTCATAGCAGACCTTACAAAAATGTTGTAACCACTGAATAGAGGAAGGATAAATATACATTTCAATAAAATATGACAATGATAAAGTCAAGTGACAACATTGCTATAAGATTTTTCAATATACTTAGGTGTATTTTATGTCAAACTGTTAAAAGTCTTCAGATGTAAACAATTTTCATCAGTCCTGCATATTGTACAAGCCAGACGATGATGATCGGTTTACAAGGATGTTTGGTGGACTACTGTTCACTACAACTCATAAGCCCTATAAATGTCCATACGGAGATTTGGTAGATAACCTAATCATAATACCAGAGCATAGGACACAGTGTAATAATGTTTTTTTTTCTTCAGTCAGATGTCCATCTTATATACCGAATATACAATATCTCTTTTGAAAATAATTAGTCCAAGGATCTTAATTAAACTTGACGGCTTTGATCAAAACAAATGCCTATATTTTCCATTTTTTTTTTACACTTGATTGATCAGGAATTCACAGAGCAAATTGGATTAGTGTATGTTAGTCTACTGTGCACAAAAATATGAATGAAAATACTGAGATTTGCACCTCCTTATAGGATGATTTTTTTAATTTACTACAGCGTGTGGGAGATAATTTGCAAATAGTATATTGTAGGCACAACTGGTACACTAATCAATGACTCAAACAATGGACTCTGCAACCTGATTTCAAATTCCAGTTGAGGCTGTTTACATTCACTTTGCATAATGCCCTTGGGAAAGGTAAGAATTAATCTATTCTCACCCAACTATTGGGTTAGAATAGCCTAGTGGGCTTTCTAACCCCAGGAAGGCAACCAGTCTAGAAAGATACCTGATTCCTATTTGGAGATTAGAGCCCCCTTGAGCAGGTCATATGCCAACTTCAACCTCATGTAAGCAAAGCTAATGACGAACATAATGAATTGTTTTCTGAAGCTAAAAGGAGGATCCTGTCAACCGGGCAATCTTGACTATACGCTCAACCCAGGTATCCACCCCAAGGAAGTTGCTCCACTGTCATTCCATTGTCTACAGAGAAAGGCCTTCTTTTAAAATATCTGAACTCGTGCCCTAAAGGTGCTTTTTTTTCTTATTGGAAAATAAGTTGCCAGCACCCTGTTGGGGGGGGGGGTTGCTTCAAGCAACCAAAAACTGTTTTTGGACCACACCAATGAAATCCATTCTAAATATTAAATCAAACAAGACCTGATAAATAAAAAAAGTTTATTTCAAAAATGAAAGCAATTATTCCAATTTTGATGAAATAAAAGCACTTATAGGGGATGGGGGATCTTTTCTATGACCCCCAAAACTCAAGGAGGTCAAGTTATGCAGACAGTTGCAATCTGAAATACAGTTATATGTACCCATATTTCATAAACATAAAATACCATTATATTTGAGAAAAACCCAATTCAAAAATTCTCACCCCTCAACTTTATTTTATTTCTGAATAAAATTCAAAATAATGAGAATTTGTTTCAGTTTAAAAACAAATTGAGTGCATATTTAACAAACAGTTGCAGGATGGTTTGAAAATAAATAGATAATGTTATAAGTAAAAAAAATAATTCAAATAAATCTACATCACAGTTTGGGGCTATGAAGTATAATGGAGACCCTGGAAGAGGAAAAGAGCTGTGAATAAAAAAAAAATCTGAAAATAAAAACTGAAGTATTCGAGTCTGTTTACGTTCAATACTTCGTTATTGAAATGAAAGTGAATGACGAAATAATGAAATTATGTTTCCGTCTGCCACTGAGGTAGCCAGAACAAAAAATTTTCGGAAATACTATTCCAATTTATAGGATTCCTTGTATTTTACACAGAATCTTATAGACATACTCAATTATTTTATTAATCTATTTTTTTTAAGGAGTCTTAGATCTTCGTGGGAAATGATACAACTAAGAATCTTCCCATTCAGGTGAGCTAGGATAAAAAAAATAAAAATATCATTTATTTTTAGAGACCATCAACTTATTGATATAAATCATGACACAGTATTTTGACAAGATATCGAGAGAAAGGTCTTTTTAGTAATTTTACAGATTTGTTTCCTGACTTCTTACAACTCTCTCATAAGGCACGTGTGTGTGTGTGTGTGTGTGTGTTGTACAAAAGACAATTTTAAACTGTGAAATATATTAACCCATTAACTGCAGCAGGTGGAGAGTAATATTTATTCATTGCAAGATAAAAGCCTTTGTTCAAAGCAAGATAATCCATTGCAAGATAGATGTTCTGACTCACAGACGGAACCGAGTATCTATCAATCATCATAAAAGTAACGGAAATTTTATTGAGCAAGCCTTAGAACTGCAATGACTGAAATTTCAGTCATTCGCAATTAACGGTCTAAGATTATTCTATGCAAATGGATTTTTTTTTAAAATAAAGAAAAACAAACATTTGAAAAAAATGAAAAATAGAAAAAGAAAAAACATGACTATGAAACTTGAAAAAAAAAAGAAAAAAGTTATGCAAACCAATTCAATCAACAACATTTTATTTGCATGGGGAATATGAAAGAAAAGAAAAAACTTACAAAATGGAGAATATTTACGAATCACTAAACAATACTAAGTTTCATAAAATATACATTATGATAGACACACGACTATGAAAGGACAGCCTACTAGTTCTGAACAACTACTTAATAGATGCTCGAGAAAAGATAAGATAAATTACATAATAATAAGCAGTTTCTTCTTCGATCAACAACAACCAATTCTATATTAGTAGCCAGCAAGTTTAACAGAAAGGCAGCCTACACAGTAGAGAAATTAAAAATCAATAAAAACACCAAAAATCGATATTTACTAGAGAAAAAGAAAACCTTGAAAAGAAGTTGTTGCAAAGCCAACTGACCACAGATGCTGTTTGACCAAAGAAAACTTTAATTAGTTCATCCACAAGCAAAAACACATATATATATATATCATTTGAAATCGGACGATAAATATTACCTGAAATATAAACGACACTTAGAAGAGAAAAAAATGCTTATTAAAAATATATTTATCCACTTCAAACAGAAAATTAACCTTGTCAAAATAATACGATTATATTAAAATTAATAAACAGGTGCTAGAATATAATCTCTGAAAGAAAAAAAAAAAGAAAAAATGTCAATTTGAAAAGTTATTTCCAAATTCAAAGATATATAAAAATGAATCAACGATTGCATCAACAATTCGATATTTTCGACACATCAATTTAAAGCTTAACAATTTTTTTTAGTTTAAAAAAAGGAAAAAAAAAGTAGGTACGAGATATTTTAGTATAGTAACCTAAATATGAAAAAGCAACCAATTAATGTTTTAACAGGTTCTCTTTGGTTAAAAAATAACAGTCATATTGAGATTTTAAAATCAATCTTGTATTTTAAGATGTAAAAAAAGGTAAGATAAGTTAAATAAAAATAAAGTAAATCAAGATAGCGAAAAGGATAAATAATGAATGTTTCAACAATTAAGAGTTGAAAATATATTCACCCAGGAAAGAACGAAAGAGAAATCAGGGTGGAATTAATGAATTTATAAACGAGAAAGAAAGAAGGGTAAATCGGAAATACAGCAATAATTGATATTTTTTGAAGATAATAAAGAGTTGATTTTATATAAGATAAAACAAACAAAATGGATAGAGGCTAAATAAATAAAATGAGATAATTTACTCTCATTATTAGGTTTAGTCTTGTTCAATCATCACCGATTGAAATTGAATGTCCGACATTGGGAAGAACGAGATCGGGAAGGAAGGAAGGACTAGAGATATTTGTCTCCTTTTCTGAATAATTCAGGAAGAAATGGCTGTAAAATAAAGTAGAATAAAATAGACAAATAATTAAAATAGGTTGTGGTTATTTCTCTAACACAATTGGACAGATGTCGACCTTAAAAATACGAGCAAGAAGAGAGGAAAAAACTATAAGTAAAGAGAGAGAAAAGGCGAAAATGAGAGTCAAGTCAGTCATGGGGTAAAAAGAAAGGAAAGGATAAAAAGGTTCTTTTTTACTCTTTTTTGAGGCTTTTGAATGAAAAAAATAGATTACATACGGGTGGATCTGTGTCTGGATGGATTGTCATTGGGTAACAAAGTCTAGACAAAGGTTAATATTTATTTAATTCATCAGAAAACGATAAAAAATCGGAAAAAGAAAACGGACTATGAAGAGAAGAGACGAAATCATTTACATACGTACAGACACTTAGAGGATTACGCACACATATACATACAAACACACGCATTATTAGAGTTGTTCACGCATCAATGCGATAAAGAATCGAACCTAGATGGTTGGATTATTGAATAAAGTATTCAAAAATCAAAAAGCCAAGCCTTAAAATTGTTGTCCCCGAGGAAGATGAAAGATTTAAAGTCTTACCCAGACAGTCACGCTTGTGTTTCACGGCAATATGGCGGCAACTACAGGAAATAGACCCATTTACGACTGCCGTAAACGCAACTTATCATTATTTATACAATCGGGGAACAATTTACGGCTCGAAAAAAATCTTTAAAATAATCCTGAATCAAAATTAATTCATTTCTTCAGAATTTTATATGATTTTTAAAACAATAATAATTTAGTTTTTGTAAATGATTTAAACTGAAGCATCCTTTTAAATTCAGATGCAGTAATATTTCATTTCTAGGAATTGAGGGTTACCTGCCCTTGGTTAGAGGACTGGTTATCTGCCCTTTGTGTAGACGAGGCACTTTTTTTATGAATGGCTACGTTGTACTACCTCTGTCCCATAATAGTTGTTGCGTTCAGTGTATGAAATACATATGTGAATGTAACGACTATTATGGGACAGAGGTAGTAGTGTATAAAATAACGTGCCACAAATTCCACAACGAGGAAAATGTTACGAGCTTCTTTAGGAGATAAGAAACTTGTTTTGTTGAAATAATGACAATAAAAAAAATTAGGAGATGCAGATATTGAGACCCTTACAAAGA
The DNA here is from genome assembly GCA_963457665.1 of Thysanoteuthis rhombus. Taxonomy (NCBI): domain Eukaryota; kingdom Metazoa; phylum Mollusca; class Cephalopoda; order Oegopsida; family Thysanoteuthidae; genus Thysanoteuthis; species Thysanoteuthis major. The sequence continues at coordinate 30,052,652 of OY735241.1, forward strand.
AACGTTGACAAAAGTGAACAAAAAAATCCCCAAAGTAGAGAAACTATTTTTTCAAATTTTTTTTTCCAACTTTTGAACGTCTAAACTTTCATAGAAAATTGAGTATAATTTTTTTTCAACTATGAGACGTCATCTTTTATAGAGCGTTATCATTTTGATAAATATCAACTCGCAAATCAAATTTAAAAAGTTTTAAGATTCTCTGCCTTTTCAAATGCATAAAAATAGAATTTGTTTCATTTAAAACAAGAAATTTACTTTGAAGCCAAGATTAACGCTTTAATTAAAATTTCAATTTAAATATATAACAATAAACAAATAACAGATTGGTGTTTAAAGACATTAATGAAAATCCCAACAGAGAGGCCCTAATCCAGGGGTCTCTTCAGTGGTTGAGAACAACCTCTGACGAAAAAAAAAAAGGACTATCCAAGGAGTTAGTAAGTGCCTGAGGGTCAAAACGAGGTTGATAAACATTGGAGTGGGGGTCGATTGAACTTTCGGGGTCAAAAGCTGACATTTGAAAGAATTAGATACAACTCGCTGATACATTTCAGATTTATGCATAATTAGTTTTATTATCTATTTTACTAAGGATATTGTTATCAGGCGGTTTTGCTTCGCTTCGGCAAAGGTTTCATTTTATTTTCGTCCTCAAATTTACATATATGTTTTCGTTTCGTTCAGCTACGAAACGAAAGTAGTTTCTTCCAATTTCCCCCTCTTGTTTTGTTTTTATAATTGAGGAAAAGAAAACATTTGGAACAGTACGTCGACTAAATCATTATTTCATTCATGTCAGGAGGTCGATGAGGCATTGAGGTTTCTGAAGGGGTCGATAGTCTAAAAAGTTGTGGGAAGGGGGTCTGTTGTCCAACAAGTGTTGAAAATTGTTTCCATAAACTAACCCATGATAATAAAACTATTTTGAATGAGGGCAAACAATCGCTCATATTAAAATTAACAACCTTGACCAATGACCAGTAAAAATTCAAAATGTGTTGACAACTAAGACACCATTACTCTCTCTCACACACATATATATATATATATATATATTTCTAAATACTTCAGCAATTGCCCTGTTGTACCTTAATCAAAAACATTATGTTGATCAGCATTTTCTAGTCTATATTCAACCAGAATGAACCAGATTTTTCGAGCATTACCAAAAAATAAATAAGTATAACAAGGGAGACTACTTTTCATCTAGAGTTGAATAGTTATCTACCTTCACAAATGTTACAGACAGAAAATATAGCCAATCACGCGGCGTACAATGCAAGGACAAATGAAATATATCTGTTGATGTTATCTATTACTTTTGCTCTCCCCACTTTATATTCCTATGATTTATTACTTATAGCTCAATCTTTAGATATGTAAAAAAGGAATAATGAATAAGTGTTGAAGTGAAAGTGGAGTTCTTTTGCTTCCATTCAAGCAGAAGCACCTTCTTCCATTCCTACCCTTGTTCATTGCGTTGCAAGGGCGGATGGGAGAAAACACAGGATGAAAGATATGAAAAGAATGAATAATAATCTCAATAGTCATACATAAGAACAAGCAGAATAATAGTTTTAATTTTGAAAAAATATTGAAGTAAAAATGAATTTTGAAAAAAAAAAAAAAAAAAAAAAAAAAAGCATTCCAATATAGCAAATTTGACCCAGTAATTTAGAACAGGGAACTGATTATTATTTGATGAAACTTAGAAAAGAAATCCAATTTCCAATTATTTTATTTTTAGAAAAGTTTTTGTCCTGGGATAAGAGCTGTGTCTATCACACTTAGCATCAGCTACAGCTGTCAGCCCCTCTCCCTTCCCACCATCTTATCAAACTACCTAACTTCCTTTTCTCTCATTTTCTGTTGTGCCTCGAGTGATTTTTTTTTCTCTGTACATAATGAACTCTTCCACTGAAATGAATTCAGTAGTTTTATATCAAAAAAAAAAAAAAAAAAAAAAAAAAAAAATATCATTACTATTATTATTATTATCATTATAATAATCATCATCTCCTCATAGAAATTAAAATATATATCCAGGAATTTTTTTTTCACAAGAATTAAAACTAGTACATTTATATCCAGGATTCTTTTTTTTAATTACCTCCCCTGCATCGCATCTATTTGTAAAGTGAAGTTCAGTTTTTACTTTTTCGTAACACTGGCATTGGCAGAGCTGAGCACCCTCTGAGTGCTTTTCTAGTGTATTGCCTTTGCAACCAGAATGTTTGTACAGCTGAAAAAGGCCAAAGAATGCATCATCCAAAACAGTGGTAAACAACCTTTCTTTTTTTTTAGGCTAGCTGGATTAAAAATGTTTTTTTTGTTTTGCAGGCCAAGGCTAATAAAATATGGATCAATGAGAACACAAAGCCAAAGAAACAGCTTTTTTAATTACTATGCTTTTCAATACAGGAGTATATACACCTACTTGAACTTGAATCAACTATTAATCACTCGAAACTAGAAAGCTTTTCTTAGGGACAATATATTGCCAAAACTTCTCAAGTTGACTTTATTATTGTGAATCCATCAGATATTTGAATTTAAGACGTGAATGAAACAGAGAGGAGGAAAGAGAGAGTCATGCCATGATGTCATATAATGTCAACTTGCCATTCGCGAGTTCTCGGTATTTTTTCGTAAACATTGAATTTCTGCTATGAAAAATAATGCCAATTCCTACAACTGAATTTTTACTATTTTTTTTTTGTCCCAACAATGACAACAACCTCACCAATAACAAGTGACAAAATGATGGTTTAAATGAGAATCATATGTACAAAAACCGACGACAAATTCACTTTTTCGACTCTGGTCGACTTGTTTTTTTTCCACAGTTCCCGTAAAAGTTTTTGTCCTGGGATAAGAGCCGTGTCTATCACACTTAACATAAGTTGCGGCCGTCAGTCCCTCGCCTTACCATCTTATCAAACTACCTAACTTTCTTTTCTATCCTTTCCTGTTGTGCCTATCGCACATAGTATCAGTAATAGTAACTAATAAAGTAGTTGAAATGGGACACATAGTCAGGGAATAATATTGTAGGCAGAAATGAATTCTGTTTCTCTTACCTATTAGATTTTAATGAAGCTAGGGAGTTCTACCATAGGGCACCCAAGTTCTTTAATAAACTTAAACGTAACAAAATTTTATAAAATTAAGCCATTTTAGCTATGAAATATTGATTCATTTGAGGCCAATATAAAATTTAGACTTTCAAGCTATTTTTGCAAACTGAATTTTACTATTATTAATCTGGACTAGTTTTTACCTTCATCCTAACTCTTAGTTGTTTTTTTTATCACAATTTTGAATTGGACCATGATCCTCTGGCAACAATTAAACAGCACAATCAGAGAATGAAGAATAAGCCCACGGTGAGGATGGAACCCAGAACAGAGTCCAGTATACACCTGGTCATATTGCAATACTTCATCCAAGAATGAAATTTATTATTAAAATTTTTTTTAAATATCCCCGAATTTTATTGTTCACTAACCAAAGATAGATAAGGAAAACAGAGCATTTTTGTATGCAATGTTACATATTCAATGAAATCAGCGGGCTGGATGAAATAAGGCTGCAGGCCAGATTTGGCCCATGGGCCATAGATTGCCAACCCCAAGGCCAATATATAACAGGTGCAACAAAAAGAAAGGGTTCAATGGTCTGAACACTTCATGGAATGACTTCAGAACAACCTATGTATTACAAGACAACCCTACAATCCATTTGGTCTCTAATCAGAGTGAGCATGAATGCAGACCACACAATGTTATTTTTTAGTTGCAAATCACCCAGATTTTTTTGTATTCCCCAAATAATCACATTTGAGGGGGTACTATACAGTTTCTGCCAATTAGACTTCATATACCGATAAACAGAATTGGACATATCATAGAGACTAGCTGAAAGTCCACCCTATGGGCGGCATTTTCAGCTAGATATTCATATGATTCAACAAAAAGAGAAAGATTCAATTTAGTCAACCGATCAGACACAGTAAGTGTCCAGTTAAGCATTAAACTTACGTTATAAATCAAACGCCTCATAGAAAGATTGAAAATTTTAGGAATTTTCAAAAACTAATATGCTAAAAACATGCTCCAGGGTCCCATTTGTAATCACAGAAATTTTTTTTTAATGTGTCCCATGACGGCAGACAATTTACCAAAGTAAAACGGAAAAAGCACAATACAGAGACACACAGTGAGAATCAACCACACTAGCAATGTACCGAAAGACTAGCTTGTTAACCATCACTAAAGCTAATACCCAAGAAAGTAATGTGATTGATAACAAAGTGGAATTTTTCTCATTCATCTTAAAAATTTCGGGACATCATTTTTTGTTCCCATCCTCATTAGCACAATTTTTTTTTTTCTTCATCAAGTGGTGACTGTATCTAAACTGTAGTGCAAAAAAATCAGAGACAGTTACCTAATAACAAATAGCTCTTCCCTTCAACTGAATAACGTTCCAGGGTTGTCGATAGAGTTATGCTTGTTGGTGTAGCTGTAGAGAATTTAGTGAGGGCCACAACAAGTCCAATACATGCTCAATGGAGTCTAAATTAGGCAAACGTTGGTGCTACGGTAGTACTTGGAAGTCAGAGTTTTCTAAGAACAAGTTTTGTGTCACCCCTGCACTATGTAGGGTTGCATTTAAACCTAGCAAGCTAATTGGTATGCAAATGGTCTGCAATATGGTATATCACCCCTGTCCTCATGGTCCTTGCAAACACACCCTCTATCATTATGGAGTAACCACCAGCTTACACAACACCCTGCTGACAGGCTCTATCCATGCAGTCTCTTTCACACATGAACTCGACACCGTCTCTGAAAGAGCTGGAAATATGACTTGTCTGACTCAGCAACAGTCTTCAACAGACCAATAGTGATGTTCTCTAGCTTAAATGAGGTGCAGTGACCAATGCCGTGGTGTCAGTAATAGTACCCTTGTTGGTCAACAACTATGAAGCCCTATGGAATGCAGTGTACCCTGAATAGAGCATTAACTGATGGTTTGAGCGGCACGAGTGTTGAATCGAGATGTGATTCGATGCATTGTTCCCCTTCGTTAGGTGGTTTCTATTGTTATCCATCACCAGCAGTCTTGGTATATCCTTGCTGCTGTTGCCCAAGAAAAACCTAGAGTAGTTGCCGCTTTGGAGACAGAGTGCCCTAACAATCAACAGTGTTATATCCTGTCCTATCACAGCGACATCTAAACCATCTTTTTACTTATTACGTCTACACCATCTGGTCAAGGCCATTTCTACGTGAGGGGGGACAAAACCATCCATGCTGTCATTGAATTTTTTGGCACTTCAGTTTATAATATTAAAAACCGTCAACCAAAACCCATCAACATAGGTCTCTTCAGTTTTCAAGTTGGTCTAGCTGACACAGCATGCATACCGGCCACACCAATGGAACTAAGGGACTGATAATTCTAACATAAACTTCTTATGTATGGAAAAACTTTTAAATTCCTTCCTTGCAATAAGATTTTAGCGATTGGCTTAATTTGCAATCCAAGTTAATGATAAATTAGTCCCTTAGTTTGTGTCTGGTAGCATTCATGCAATTTTTTTTTTGTTTGTTTTTTTTTCAATTCAGACTTTTTCAATGTTCTCTCCTTTTTCCAATTTTTTTAATAGATCACCAATACGGTATCTGTCAGAAGACATTAATCCTGCAACGGTTTCTATAGAGGGACAAACCTAACCAGTTTTTGTTATTCTTTGCTCCATTTTTGGAGCATATATGGTAAGCCTTCATTGCATTTTCTACAAAATTAGAAAATATTCAGAACATTATACTTAATGATAATTGTACTATTATTCTGCTTGTTTGAATGTGACCGTTATGTTTTCAGATAATTATTCATTCTCTGCATATCTTTCGCTTTCTTTTCTGTCCTCACTCACCTCACATAGTGACAAGGAAAAAAGGGGTAAGAACAGAAGAGGTTGCTTAAGCTTGAATGGGAGTTAAAGGGACCCAACTTTAACTATCATTCATTACTCTCCCCGCACAAGTCTGAAGCCTAAAAAATAAGTTATAGTAGACCACAAAAGAGGATAAAAATATAAAAACAAAAAAAATATATTATTATTGAAAATAAAAATATAAAAATATATAAAAATAAACAAAGATAAAAAAAATATTGTTACAATTGTTAATTATAATACTTTTTTTATCCTCTTTCATTATAAGTATTATTGTAAATAATAATAATAATAATAATAATTATAGCTTTAAAAAAAAAAATAAAAATGTAAATTTGGGAACAAAAAAGTTCATTGAAATTTTTTTTTTTCAAATATAAAAAAAAAATCCTAGGTAAAATGTAGATATAATTTCAAGTAAACAGTGGAAGCAATGGGTAATCTGTATACAGAGTTAGAGAAGACAAGAGGAGTTATTTATTGTTTGTTTAGATATGATAAGAAAGAATGTTCTTCCGCCTGTGCCCAGTCATCCATGTATAAGTCTATTTTCTCTAGGAGTTGCCAACAATTTAGCAAGAAGTGTAGACAGTGTTGGCCAACTTTCGAAAAGAAAAATAAGTTTTTGCTTATAAATTATTTCCGAATTGTTATAAGATATATATATATATATATATATATATATATCAATTCTGTTCATCTTCAGGCTTTTTTTAAATCAAATATTCAAACCGAGCGCCCACCTTGGATACTTTAAGAAACCCCCCAGTTTACGGGCGCGGAAAATATAATCTTCCAAGCGGAAATTATAGATCTATACATGTATCTAGAAGTAAATGCCACAAGCCCTTCATACGCTTAGTGTATGGTATAATTTTATTTCAAACAATTGGATAACTAACAAAAATGAAGCCCTAGAATTCACGACAGGTGGCCATTGCAGATATTTTTTTTCTTTTGCAGTCGGGCATGCGCACTTGAGTCAAGAAGACCGTTTGTGTTGTCTAAGATCAAATTAGGAGACTTAATCCGACACAAAGTTTTCTGAAAATATATATATATATATATATATATATATATATATATATATATACCCTGTGCCAGATGAATAAAATAATGTGGTGCACCGATGTATGCATGATATATCACTCTAATGAGGTTATAAATGTTGCGCCCATAAACTAGAAAATCCCCCCTCTAAAAAAAAAAAAATGGGAAAGAGGAGGGGGGCCTTATTTATTTTTTATATCTTTTGCGTTTATCAACTACACAAATAAATACTATAATTGAACATGACAATCGAAGTCCAAAAACCTACACTGAACTAACTCAAACTGAAACCTTTAAAATTAATCCAGTGGTGGGAGTTGTTTTCTGTTTTGTTTTTTTTTTCACCATTTAGTTTTCCAGAAAAAATAAAATTCCAGCAAATAATAATATTGAGTAGTACCTAAAGTGCGTGTGAATAAATTACCCACATGTCACCAATCTATATTAGCCCCATTCATTATTAATTTAATGAATGAGGTTGATATGGATTTACGTCAAAATAGCACTGTTCTCTTAATTTTATTACACCACGTGGCCAAAAATTACGTTGAGAACTCTCTCGGTTTGACTGAATTAAAGTCCTCGAATAAGTAAACAGAGAAAGAAAGAAAAAATCTTTGCAAATGAAGATAGAAAATTAAAACAATAATTCAAACTAACTAAAAGAAAAGATTTTCTTTTCACTTTTAATATATCAAATAAAAAACTTTACCATTTTTATATAACTTATGACATCGGGGTCGTACAACTTCCTTTCTTTCATGGGTGGGTAGAATTCTTTCCGTTGTATCGCAAAACAAAAGTTAATAATGAATGATAATAAAGAAGTTTTTTAGTGTCCATAAGCAAGAAACCTGGGAGATGATTATTATTTAACAAAGAAGATTTTGAACGAGGTGAATAATAATTATAATAAAGGAAAAATAAAGGCCTTCAACAATAAACAGTTGCTCTTCTTTAGCGAAGGCAAAAACGTTAGATGGTTCATTGGTTATCTGCCTTTACGAGCGATGTATTTATACAGGTACACCTTGATTAGTACGGTCAATTTATTCAACTATCTTCCGTACAGTTTAAAACCAAGGTCTTGTTATATTTAACGTGTTTTCTAACTAAGTTTATACTAAGTTGCATTAATCTTTACATCAATACCTAAACCGTACTACATTAAAACCCGCACAATTCAAGTATTCCTGTACTTATTTTCCACTGGCGCTAGTGGTCGGTGTTCGGGCCAAGATGAAAAGTCTACATTTTGAATGCTGATTTCCAGGACAGCGCAACACGATCTTACTATCCTTCATTTTAACTCGGTCGAGATCCAGATAACCGAATACAGCTAAATTTGTATGAATTAATCTCTTTTGCATCGTAACTACAACATCCTACATAAAATCTTTAAAAACTATTTTTTTCTTAAATTAACAAATTTCCAAAAAAAAGATTAAGTCTTTTTTATTGAAAGGACATTGTAGTAATCTTATTAGCTTTCAATAAATAGGACCTTCGTTTCTAGAAAAATTAATTTATGATTTTGAGTGGGAGGCTTTGTTTACAATGTTAAACTGGACCCTTACTTTCCATGATGAACATTGCATTAGAATAGTTGCTTCCCTTAGAACTGGCGTGCTAACGTGCATAAAAAGTACGACCCAAATACACTCTTTATTATTAGATAATTGCCATTAACATATCAATCAATATACTCTTGGTAATTAATTATTTTGTTATTATCATGACAACACCATTATTATGAACTAGTTCTTTCTTACCAATATTTTTTATTTTATATTTTATTGGAATAATTAGCTTTATCAAATGTTTATTTCTAGCTTAAAAACTTCATTCTAAGCTGAAAATGTTTTACAAAGCGTGGTCATTCATGAAAATTTCATACAGAAGCATTTTGCTAGCCAGACTTCTGAGACTGGGAGAGGGCAGAGGGAAGCCAGTCTCAGAAGTCTGGCTTTCCTATGGCTTCCCCCAGACTTCTGAGACTGGGGGAAGCCAGACTTCTGAGACAAGAGGAAACCATAGGAAAGCCCAACTTCTAAGACTGAAGGGAAGCACAACTCCGAAAACAGAGTGAAGCCTGATTTGGTCCTTACTAGATACACCATATTCGTGGTCAGGTGCCTAAACAGATCTACACTCAGTATATAACTATTGTTAGCTAACTCATTTCCCACTGGTCAAACTACAAAATATTCATTTTTAACCCTGACGACACTGTATAAACCTTATCAGCAATGCTCTCTAACATTTGATAATCAATATGAACAAAAAAATTTTACATTCTGCAATTTTTTCCCCTGAAACAAAAAATGTGCGCACTGAATGCTTGTGCTAATATAAACTTGAAATGGTTTCAAGATAATTTTGGCACAGCCGATAAACTCTTGTGGCTAATAAAACAATATTGGCATGGCTTGATATAATACAAGTACAATTGCATACTATAAAGAGACGTATTTAGTTAAGATTTCATTCTATACTTCAGAATATTTGTTCAGTTAGTCATGTCAATAAAGTAATACTACAAGTAGTGTGGATTTTTTTTTTTTTTACAAGAAAGTAAAATCTACACAGAGTGTGAAAAAAGTACCCCTAAGATATAAATGTACTTCATCTTTTTTTTTAAAATTCTATTTAACTGACATCACTTCATCAGGTGCTCTTGACCAACAATACCAAAGGTCTTCAGATCTAAATTAACACAAAATGTAGGGGGAGGGCATATATGTGAAGTGACCTACTGACAACAGGGATATAGCATTATAAATGTTGAAATGAATCAATAACAATAACACCCATCAGTACACAGATAATCATCATCATTAGAAGGAAAAACAAAAGGATTGTTTTAATTCTTTTTTTTTTTTTTAAACATGATATAATACATATAACAAAACTGAAGATATGATGCACTGCATACCTTCAGACAGAATTCTATCATAAAACGACTTTGAAAAAGTTAATGGTATGTTCTGCAAAGAAAAGCAAAATGAAATTCAAACGTCACACATCAAAGTTCCAATAACACGGTGCTTTTTTTTTTTTTTTTTTCTAGAAAAATTGAAAAGGTGAAAATGTGTGTTCTGTCAAAAAAACAAAATATAATTTGAAAGTCACACATTATTATTACAAAAAAATTTTTTAAATCTTTGGTAAATAAAAACCAAGAAGTTTATAGTGAATACACACAAGCCATCTGGTTTGTGAGTTCTTAGTTTTAACATCCACTTACACTCATGGTGTGCTAGAGCACCAAGGCCTCTCTCCATTTTCTCTATACCATATACCTGAAGGTCATTATTGAAACTGCAAGGTCTTATTTTGCTCAGTAAAATAAGACTTGCAGTTTTTCATTTGAATTTTGACTGATAAATATATGCAATAAATCAAAAGATTTCAGTTTTGTTATATATCATACATCATTTTATTTTCAAAATAGTTTCTTTTTCTTTGTTTTAAAATATCAACATGCAAGGCATTATCAATCATTTCCCAGTTGCTAGAATAATTAGATAAAAATTCATTCTATTCCCAGACACAGATAGAGATTATTTCCAATGTAGTATAATTATGATATTTTATTATTATATTTATGTGTATAAATATTAGTTACTACATTAGGTGACTAACTTTTAGTGGAACATTGATTTTTTTTATAGCACTAGTTGCAAAACGTGTGTGCGCTGTGTACACACTCACAGTGTATAGGGAACTATGCTTACCAATATAAACATTTCAAAAGCAAAAATTAGGATTCATAGAATCATTCTGACTGAACATACTTAGTTTGTAGTGAAAATGAGAGAAAAAGGCTTCCTTCAGTCTTGACAATAGAACAATCTTAAAGTGACCCCCTCCAGGGCGCATGTCTGGGTGAAATATATGGAGATCTTGGGTTGTCCAGTTGACAGCATCATTCTCTCAGCCCACGATGTAGTCCAAAAGAAAGCAGAGCACAATACATTTGATATCAGCTGGGCTGCAGGAGCTGCCAGCAGGATGTCAAAGTCAGCACCAAACCCCCTTAGGGGGCCTTCTCTGGTTTTGGAATCAGAGTTGTCTTTCTACTGGACTTCTCAAAGTTAGAGAGCCCCATCTGCCCTATTTTGCTCATGGCTAGGGGGGGGGGAGATGGATTCATGCCTTTCCCTAAAGCATTATAGTGAAGTGAATATAATCAGCCTCAACCAGAGATTGAACTCTGGCTCGCCGATTCTATTGTCCATTCCGTAATCCACTAGACTACTTGCACCCCCATATCAATATGAATATCATCCAAAAATCAACATTTTGATCCATGGAATTATTCAGACAGAACATGCTGAACTCGTAGCAGAAATGACTCATCTTGAAAAGCCCCTGAATAACAACGATTCAGTGACTTGTGAAGAAGGGAGCCAACAGCTAATCCTCATTAATTTGTTTTGTGCCAAATTACATGAAGAGAAAAAAAAATTTATATGGTCAATGCACAACAGTCTGTATGATTCCCCAATTAAGACAAAGGCCACTTCAGCCTCCAATGCTGTTCATGAATAAAACATATCTTGGCCGATATTTGCTTCGTCTCATACTACAGATACTTCCATAAAAAATTCCATAATCAATCAATATCCTTCAGTATACAAATAAATAGCGGGTCTTTCAGGTATCCGCCTTAAGCCAATATTTAGTAAAATAAAACATTTGCAAGTTGATACTCATGGGTTGCTTTGAAATTGCAGCCTTGTGTCAGACTAAGCTATGTTTAGAAAATATTAGGTTGTTACGCACGAAATGTCATTTTTTTTTATACAATAGAGAATAATGCTAGAAGTGAAAGATTTACTGATGCTTTTGCATTTTTTGCATATAAAATGTAAATAGAAACATGATCCGTTATCATTGGAGGTTTTTAATCCCTTTACAGTAATGACGTTTATCCAAGAAGTTTGACTTAATTTCAAGTACGATTTCAAATTAGGATCTGAAGCTGCTGATAGTTTCAAAGCATTTGGAGTGGACACCACAACTGTGTGAACTCTTAAGCATTGGGCAGAGCTTCTCTGCTCTGCTTTGCTTTAATTAGTTTTTCTTAAAACCTGAACTCATGTTCAAATGTGTATTTACACGAGGTTTCTTTCAAGAACATGCCTTTCCTAAATGGTTCTAGACTAGACTTCCAACTCTTTCCTTCCAACATGTATTCATGTACGAACGTATGCTTGCGGGAGTTTTTAAGAACATGCCTTTCCTAAAAGCATTAATGAAGACTAAATTATTTTTTAAGTCTACATCAAATTTGAAATCTGAAGACTAAAGCTCGATATCTCAATTTCAGAGGTAACCCTCCCATACTTCTTAGTAAGGTGTAAGGATTCTGCTATATTAGAGATAGGTAAAAATGTACTGAAAATGAATAAATAAATGAATTAATATACAGGTGTCCCTCAATATATACCAGGTGAATTGTGGACCAACAATTTTGCTTTTCAGGGCCCACTCATCTAGAAAACTGAATAAAAATAAAATTTCATCAAAAGACAACTTGAATTATATAACTAAATTAAATTTCTGCAATTAGCAATCATTTGATAAAATTTCAGTGCTTTGAACATAATTTCTTTGATTTTGTGATTAAAGCAATATTTTCATTCACCGGTGAACTTGTTATGGCACACATAATTGACTTTTGATTATCCATAATTCAGGTACAATGAACTTGTCTTTCTTGGACCTGAACACCCACATTATAAGAAGAATTAGTACATTTAGCGATAAGATCTGTGGTATTTGAGAATCTACTTTGATCAAGTTAACATTAAGAAAGAAAAAAAAATCAATTCAAGGTAAATTCATATTCAAAATTGGAAGTCTTTTCTCTTCATTTCTCTCCTCACACACACAAAAAAACTTTCCAACAGAAATTACCTTCTGAAATTGAAGAGTGACTTAACCTGGTAGGATAACTGATAAAATAATTTACACATATTGGATCTTACAAATCAATACCTCAGTTAGTGCTCTAGATAAGTTCTTATCAAAACACTGCTATACAGAGCCATCATAACATAGCATGAATAGAAATTGGGCCAGCAATCATCTTTAAATATAGGATGAGACTTAAGAAGATGAAATGAATCAGTGCTATGTATCCCATCTTGTAGCTAGTGGAATATCATTGAATGTTGATATATATTGCAACATGATAAATTATGTATGTATATATACATTTATTTTCATTCATATGGCACATTAAATCATATATGCAGAATACAGTTATTTTGGAGACTGTCTATAATGTCTTATATTTCAGAAATTTAACATTACTAAATTTATTACAAAAAATATTTGAAAAAAAAAACTTTAGCACAAAAATGAGGTATCAATAAGCTGGGCATTCTGCCTGAGGGAAGTAAACAGTTTGGGATCATCATTATACACTGAATTACTCAGACTAGTATCCTTATCTTGATTGTTACTGTCACATCTTTTTGGCCATCGCATCCCTCATCCTTCTTCAGCTATCCATCATAGTTGGTAACCTTCTGGAAATTTCAAACGAGGATAGATTGTTCTCATTCCACTGTCCACGCTAGAGGAGTAGCCCACAACCATTGGACCATAGACCAGTATCAGGCTGCAAAACATGTACCACTGTAATGCACAGATACGATATAAATTGGTGATATAAAGAAAATTTTTTTTTAATTTTTAAAAAGTTAGTTGCACCATTAGTTTTACCAATCATTTTTGTCAATGTTATCACCTATATTCAAGTAAGGATTAACACCTCCCTCTCCGTCAACAAGATGTATATTATAATAAACTGGTCTACAGTGCAAAAAAAAAAAAAAAGGTTGCAGACCCTTGTGGTAGGATATATTCCACGCTTTTTGGTGCATTTAATTATTTCCCGATAACTTTTTCTAGGAATTTTGTGTGCCTGCCTCCTCCACTGAACCACAGTATACAAATTTTTGCTCTACCCAATCCAAGGATTAAACTCTGGTAGGTTACTATGTTCAATGCTTTTATCTCAAAGTCCAAGTGTTCTGAAGGACGATTCAATAGTGAAAACTCAGAGCCTTAAAGCTAATGGTCCATTTTCCCCTGAACCAGAGTATAGGACTTTTTGCACAACCCGCAATGTCCTTTCTTTAGTCAGAGTAAATCAGCATATAATAAAGATTCCTCATCTCAGAAATTCAGATAAAAATTGGGGATCAGTGAGGATTTTAGTACTGTGCCCAAAGTTTAAAATAAATTGACAAAAAACAACAAAAAAAAAGAAATCAATTTGTACTTCAATGTGTTTCTAGGGTACAATGAGTTAATCGTCTTCCAAACATTTTTTTCTTTTTCAAATTGAATATTTATAAGAACTTTTTTTTTTTTTTTTTTCACTCCCCGGAGTGCAAAGCCCAACACATCTCACCTTTTTGTATGATTCAAGACAACATGAAATGGATGCTGCGTCAAAAAACAGAATAATGAATTTTGTAAAAGTTCTAAAACAGCATTTCTCAAACTGAGAAATTATCAGTGTATATACATATATAAAAAAAAAAACACAGGAATTCGGAAGTAATCACAACCGACTAAATACAGGTAGTGTCTGCTAAACCTGATCTACAGTTGGTAATATAGTGTAAATCAAAAGAATCATTCAATAAAATCAAACATTTCTGGTTTGCAGGTATATCCGTGATCATTTGACTCTACATGTTCTGGAGCCTTTTTTTTTTTTTCTTCTAGTATGAACTAAATTTTGTGCAACACAATTGATAATGATATGCGAGTGTATGTCTCTGAAATTGTGCCAAGAATTGAGTAACTTACTGGAAAGAGCTAAGCTCATCCGTGTCATTAAAAATGTAACATTAAATGAAATTACTAACAAATATTAAAAGTCTATTATCTGTTCAATGGTATCCATACAATTTACACTACATTTTTCAGAAGGGGAAAAATGCCAACACTGACCAACAAGACAAACAGGTAAGCTGGAAAAAAAAGTTTGAGAACCCCCTGGTCTAAAAGGGATATTTAAACATCAATAGCTGTTGATGTTTCTGGGTGGGGGTATATATTTGTGTTCAGACTTTAGAAAAAAAAAAAAAAATTTGTTTTATTTTTTGTTTTAAATGCTTCCATTTAAAAAATGTTTATGAAAAATAAATACATTTTTTTTTCACTGAAAGACAAAGTTGTAAACATGTTTCTTTTCCATGTTCAAATTTTTTTTCCATTAGTTCTGGTACATCAAAAGTATTTTTTGTTTTTTTCCAGATCTTACCTCAAAAGCTCATTTCATGTACACTTCTAAAGACTATCAATGACTCCACTATATTAATATTTCCATTATATCAATACTGATCAGCAGTGCTTTGTGTTTTAGACATTATAATGGCGGACACAAGTTTTGAAACTGGTTCTCAAAGCCATTGAAGCTGCTTGCAGAATTCGGGAAAGTAGAGGGAAATTAATCAATATCTGACAGTACGGCTCTAAAGTGGTTTAAACATTTCAAGGGTAGTAACTTGTCTCCAGCGGTAGAAACAGAGGAGTTTGTAAGGGTACAGCATATTCCGGCATCTCAATTTCAGTAAAAATCATATCTCAAAATGGCCCCCAAATTTTCTATATATTTTCTTCAAACAACGAACGCAGCCTTACAGTGCCCCGGAACCTCCATCTACATAGGGGTCACTTCGCTCATCCACGTTGGACCCCTGTGATCCCTGTTCATAAATCTTAGATACAGCCTTACCCTATAACCAGTTCCCATGACCCATTTCTATCACAGCTTGTCTCTTGGAACAAAGCCCCAAAAGAAATGACCATAAGTTGTTAATTATGATAATTTAATACACTTGTTAGAGAACCCGACCAACAGCACTTTGAAAATTGTATTGATAACAGCTGAGTCATAGATAGACTTTAGATGTGTACATGGAATGAGATTCAGATTAAAGGTCTGTAAAAAAGAAAAAAAAAAAAATGAAAATACTTTTGATACACTTTAATAAAGTAATGCATAAAGCAACAGATCAGGAACCTCAAAATAATGAATTAAAAACTCATATCTTGAGAAATGAAATCAAGGAAAGGAAGATATTTATATTTACAATAAATACTTCCATCAATTATTCAGACCAGAGGTTCCCAACCTTTTCAAGGTCATCCCCCACTTGTCAATAAAGATTACTAGTCCCCCCCCCAACCTCTAAATCTATCCTAAGAACGGCAGTCTTTTATGAAAAAAAAAAAAAAAAAGATTTTCTAGAAGTAAATAGAGCCAATTGAACACAACGAAAAGTTAACACTAACACTATAACTAAATTTTAAATGATTTTAAAAAAACAACACTGGTGAAGAAAATTCAGACCTTAGGCTGCACAATTATACTCCATCTTACTTCATATGACACCATTACCCTTAAAACAAAAACATTCATAACTTATTTTTACCTAAAAGCATTATTCCCCACTTGGACTTCCTGGATTCTCCCCTTGGGGAGAACTCCATCCAGATGGCAACCACTGATTCAGACTAATATCCTCATCCGTTAATTTCTCTCTGAATTTTCGTGATAAAGAATTATTGTACATAGATTTTTTCGGACTATTGTCCCCATCTTATATTTTGTTTTGCTACAGGACCCCATCAGGTAGTGGTAGATTGAGCGGTCAGGCAATCGGACAGCGCAGGGTGCTCAAAGTACCAAAAATCCCCAGTAGCAAGGGTTAAAGGGTCATACATCTTTGTGCCCAGATCCTTGAAGAATGCTGTATAGGTACAACAGCCAAAATGTTGTGTTAAACTAAAAAAAAAAACCCAACTGACATGAGGACAATAGTCAGAAAATATTTATTTACAATCCTCATCTCATTTTTAACACTACATTTTGGCTGATGAGTTCTCCAGCCTTCTTCAGGAGAATGCTGCATCTGATATTCCTCCAGTGTCAACCATTTCAGAAGTTTCTTCTCCCCAAAAGATTTGTGAGGAGTTAGAACTGGGCGGAATATAAACTTTACATGATATACCGGTATATTTTCTAACACGGTGTAAGATTGAGCAATGCCGTTTATATCAATCTAGCTACAATGATGCCAATTTAACTATTTTGGAGCTAGATCAAGCTCTTTTTTTTCCCCTCAGAATCGTCTGTCTCCATCCCAAATTGTCCACACAATCCCATCCTTACTGTCCCACCCTCTTCTCCTTCACAGTTCCCTCAATTGCCTACCTCACTAAAAAACTATTTCTTATTCTGTTTACATTTTGACTGTAAGAAACGGAAAATAAGAGTATTTCAGATTCTTGTTATAGATGAAAAAGCAGTAGTCTCGGAGATGAGTCTATTTCTACTTATTTTATTAATTGTAATTTTGATGTCAGTTTGTTTTATTAAAAGTTTTCGTGAAATTTCATGTGGTTTTGACTTGTACATATTTTATATATCAGTCTGACAATATCGGTATGTAAATTTTTGTCCATATTGCCCAGCCCTCTGCTAACTCTATAGATTAGTTGGTCTAAGAATAAAGTCAGTGGTAGAAAAAAAGAACCCTTGGTAACGGCATGAATCCACTTCTAACTATGGGTAAATAGCACAGCAGACAGGGCTCTTGTCTTGGTTGGCAACCAGTCTAGGAGACAATTGAATTCAAGTCAGGAAAGTCCAACCCCTCATGCTGCATTGTGAGAGACTTGCAATGTAAGACTAACAGGGCTCTGGTGATCCTCTAATGGGCCTAGCAAACCAGAAGTGGATCATGATGAATTGCTCAAGTAAAAAAAAATTGATAGAAAGACTGACAAAAAAAAAAAAAAAAGAAAAAAAAAAAAAAAAATAGCAGCACCATCTCCGTCTCCCCACAGAACATCAAACACAAGGGTAAAAAAATCAATTTGAAAAAAAAAAAAAAAGAAAGGTTTCTTATTTAGTACTTCAAGAGAATAAAATTAAAAACACAAGGTGTCTCAGAAGTGACTATACATTTTCTTTTTCATTTTTCTTTCCAGATTTTTGTCCAGAAATTGACATCAATCGATAGCTCAATGTCTGGGAAAGTTTTCCAACATTCAAGCTCTACATCTACTCCTATCATTATAGTGATGACACTATCATTAGAGAAAAGGTACAGATCACAGCTCGGCAAGAGTTAGGGTTAGCTATTCATTTTTGTCAAGAAGTTTATGCTACAGGACCAAGAAACTTATGAACACGAGTCAAGGATCTAAGATTCTTGTGCTAACTTCCCACTTAAAATGCTTGCTAATGTCAAGAATGCCTATGTCAATCGCTGGCTCAGTAAGAATTCTATGAAGAAGTTGGCTCACATATAGAAGTTTATCAGTGAGGTAATTCATAATTGAACTTGGCAAAATTTGAATATCAATTCTCAAGCATTCTAGTTCATGTGCATCCATTTTCGAAAGTTCTCGTCTGTTTTGAAAAAAAAAAATCTTAAAAATAAGAGTATAATGACTTTTGAGACACCCTTTATATCAACAATACCTAAAATGTCAAACGAATTCTATTATTAGAATCTTTAAAAGGTAGCCATTTCCAATTCAGTTGTCAGAGAGATGAATTAAACGTTTTTTTTTCTGTTACCTGCAGCTTCTAGAAGGGCCTCCAATCGAGCATGTGTCTCAGGATCAACTGTTTGCAGATTGGCCCCTTCAATGTTCTCAGCAGGCAGTAGAAATTTGGCTGCTTCCAACATGGGTTCTTCCTCTATTTCCTGATCGAGAAGGAAGGAGTCCACCTAGAATTGAAGAGAAAACATCAAGATATTAGGACAAAAATAATGTAACATTCTCCGCTAATTCATTGCTGTATACCGGAAAAAAAAAAAAAAAAAAAAAAAAAAATTGAAAAATAATATATATATCTCAGAATCAAAAGGAATAAGGCAAAGGCAGATTACTATATATAATTAGCCTTTAGTTATAAAATATTAGAGAGGAGACCCTGACATGCTGATCTGGGCTGATTTAGAGTTATCTATCTTGATAGAAATTGGAATTTATGCTCACAATTAAGGTTTGGCACCCGGCTATTACAAGCTATAACCAACTATGACCTAAATTTACGTGAATAATAAAAATTCTACAGCGCACCAGGAAGACACCATGTATCAGTCTTCTTGACCTATGGATAGTGCGATATAAACTACTAGGCTTCAAGTACCAACCTTATTCTCTGAGCCAGCAAAGCCTTATAGCTCTGAATAACCAAACTGCCTCCCCCCAAGTGAAAATAGTGCATTAGGAACATGCACAAAGTAGACAGTAACAACCAGCCTCATCCCAGCCCATGATTGTCGTCCTAATCTAGTATTAACTAAACATGGGAATAGATAAATACCATTTGTCAAAAATTGTTACATACAGATATATGTATTAAGAAATGGACATATTTGGTCAGACACAATGAATTATGAATAGCATTATATCATATAGAAACTAGATGATCTCCAGTCGTAACATGGTCAATATATCACTCACCCTAGACAACACAAATAGAAAAGACAAATAAAGGGGCTGCCGCAAGAAACTATTCTGTCAGACCAAATATGTCCATTTCTTAATACATGACTCGTATTGAAAGAGATGAATAGACCGGGAATAAATGAGGTGAGAATTTGGTGTGAAAGCGGTTATTTAGGCCTTTGTATTAATAGCTGCTGTTTAGCTCAATGGTATGAGCATCACTACGTTGAAACTGTTAATCTATCGGTGGTTGGTTCGTTTCCTGCAGCAGTCCTATTTTTCTCCAAATGTTTATTCTATTTACGTTATGTAAAGCAAGTAATATATAAACCGTGTAATTATAGGAGATCATCTCAAATAAGTTTCTATATAATATAACGCAATTTATAATTCATACGGGTATTTCTTAATTAGTATAGTTCATTTGTTCCATAATTTTCTGTACTGTTCAAAACCGCACTTTTCAAGGTCTTATAATATTTTTTTCAGCTTCTTAAATACATTAATTTGTTAGGTGATACCTTAACCATACTACATCAAAACCCACACTATTGAAGGTACTCCTGCATTTATTAACTATGAGACCTTAAGGTGTTTATAAAGAAAAAAAAAACCAACAAAGGAAAAGATTACTTTTCATTTCAAAATAGAATTTAAAAATGCAACAAAAACCAATTTATCTAACAGATAGATAAATAGCATCGAGACATTTTATAATATATAAAAAACATAAGTAAATTTTTGTAGGGGAGCTATAAAAAAAAAATTTTTTTTTAAATAAAAAATCTCTAGTCAATTACTACAATATTAATTTTTCAAATTTTATTCTTGAATGAAGTATTGTAACATTATTAATTTTTATTGGTTAATATCTTTATCCTAATTTCCAATGCTTTTTAATTTGGAATCGGATGGTAATCCTAAGGCAACGATCAAACAGCATAATCAGAAAATAAAAAGCAAGCCCACAGTGAGAATCGAACTCACACCCTCTAGCCGGAGGAGGTTCAGTATATGCCCAGACACTTTCAACCATTCAGCCACAGGGACTTTATGCTAATCTAGTTAAATATTCTTTGAAAAAATAAATGAATAAAATGAAATAAAATAAAATAGATTTTCAACATTTCCGTGATCCCAATAATCCTTGTACGAATCTGACTTAGAGATGACTGGACATATTACCACGCTACATGCAATGTAATGAACCCTAACCACACAAAAATTATAGTTCACAATTTTAGGTTAATTTAGGATTCAACAGATTGTTTTGTAGTTGAGATGATGAGGATAGCAAAGGACTTGGCAGTTGAGTTGTTGGAGCTTGAGACGAAAAGTTGAACTACCGTGAACTGAACAGATGCCTTCTTCGATAATTTAAGAATAAAACAGATACAGCACTTTCATTCTATACCCCCCCCTCCAAAATAAAAATAAACTAACAAACAACTGGCAAGTCTCCCAATAGAAACAGTCTTTTGGTAGCATGCAGTGTTTGGGTGATCAATTTTTAAAAAATGGAAAAAGGGAATGATGAAAGAATAAGTTACTTTTATTGCCTTTTGTTGGGTAGTGATCACTAAAAATGTTTGAATTTGAAAGAAAAAAAAAATTGAAAAAAAAAAAAACAAGCAGACACAAATTAAGAGATCAATTTAGCATAAACTTACATCACAGACTGAACCCCCATCTCTAATAAAAGTAAGGTGGGGGTTGAGAAAAAAAAATGATATTCTTTGGTAGACATAATAAAGAGTAAATGTTTAAATTTTCAGCCATCTAGCTCAGACTGTTCATGATACATACATAGCCAGCTAAATACAGTAGAAATCTATATTGACAGTTATGGTGAATGGTTTCTAAAAAGTCAGGAAAAAGAAAATAGTGTTTTGTATGCTATAATCATAAACAGATATGACTGGCTTACAAAGGCTATTTGGAATACAGCAATTCATCCAAGCTCCCATGACTGTCAATATCGAGCATTGGTAGAAAACCTCCTAGTCATAATACCAGAGCAGTGTAATATCAGCATGGGTTTTCTTATTTTGTTTTCTAGTTTTTATTCTAAATCAAATGTTTGACTTAATTTATGGCATATACAGTAACTTACTGGGTGAAAAAAGACAATCTGGGAGTAAAGTGTAAATATAAATATCTATCTATTCATATTTGTGGTGAGCATTTCACTGTGGAATGGCTTCACTAAAAAGCTACAGAGGGCTGGGAATGGATATTCTTATCTAAATGATGGTGAGGGAAGGCCAAGTTGTGCCAAAGTTAAGGAGGAGGAACATTATTGGGTGTGGTATGGGGAGTGCCTATGTGTAAGGGTCTTTGTTGGGGGAGACTAGAATATCTATAAGTTCTTAGATGAGAATCTCCATTCTCTGCCCAACCTATCTGGGTCTGATCAAGTCATTCCAAGACAAAATGATCTCACCCAATAGGAATAAATAAATAGATATTCGCATTTACACTCCGTTTCCAGATTGTCTTTTTTCACCATAATGTCGGGAAAAAAAAAAACTTTGTTTCACACAGTACCTTAGAGATATTTTATATCAATTTTTTTTAAAATGAGTTAGAAAGAAATTTTAAACAAAAACAAAATGATTTGTGAATAGATTTAATACATTGAAAATATTTTTCCTTTTGATTATTTATAAAATCAACTCTAAAAATCAGTTATATGAAACTAACTTAAATTTCATAAAACATTTGTTAAAGAGAAAAAAATATGAAATAAAATCAAAAAACATTCACTTAGAAATAAATAATTTCTAAATTTTTCACCCAAATTTTTTTTTCTTGTAAAACTATATTTGAAAATCTCAATCATATCAGATATTTCAGAAGGTGAAAAAAAAAAAAAAAAAGATTTAAAAACCAAACCATCATAGGATAATGATTAAACATTTTCTGATGATCTTAACAATTTACCTAATTTATTGTATACGTGGACTTTACGACGAATGGTTTACAATGGTATTTGGAGAACTACCGCTCATAGCAACTCATCCAAACAACATATTGAGCTTCGATAGATGGCCCCAGAGTCATAATTTGAACACATTAAATGCAGTGTAATATTCGCATTCGACTATATATCCGTCTTATACACGGTAAGTCTTTCTTTTCCCTTAATTGTATCATGTTATTCATTGCTATTATTCCATATTTAATCAAGTGTCATCATAATTGAAAACCAGAAAAACAAGCTATTTTTAAACACAGGTGAAGATAAGTAATTAAGTTATTCATAAATGGTCACAAGCCAAATTGAATAGTAGCACTATCTATCACGGTTAGTACTTATTTACTAAGCATAGCTTAGTCCTGCACAAGGTCAAATGGGGAAATTAGGAATAAGAAGATTTTGCTGCACCAATCTTCTGAGTGGGGAGAGCCTTCCTGCCTTGAAAATCAGCATTAGAAATTCAGGCTTTCACCTATGCTTGAACAACAATATCTGCTACTTGATACTCATGAAAACTATTTTCTAAAAAAAAAAAAAATTAAATTAAAAAAAATTAAAAAGTAATGGCAAATTTGTTTCAGTTGAAAAGTTCAGAGTTTCAAATGATGGGGAGGAACTACTTTTATAGGAAATTTCTAACCCTGAGTGGAAGAGTCAAGTGTTACAGAGTGGACTAAGGGGAGAAAAAAAAAAAAAAAAATCATTACTTATATTGATATCTGTTCTGATCGGGGGGGGGGGGGTCCATTCTACTTGTTAATCTGAGTGGGAGAAAAATTTCAGTTGTTCTGAAGGGAA
Source organism: Thysanoteuthis rhombus (assembly GCA_963457665.1). Lineage (NCBI taxonomy): Eukaryota > Metazoa > Mollusca > Cephalopoda > Oegopsida > Thysanoteuthidae > Thysanoteuthis > Thysanoteuthis major. The sequence goes on from OY735241.1 coordinate 30,075,952, forward strand.
ATGGTTATTTTCCTTACAAAAAAAAAAAAAAAAATAATACTAATTTTGTTTATCAGAATACTGTATAGGTTTAAAAAGTAGGAAGTATTTTTCGGCAAAATTTCAACTCCCCCCCACCCCAGAAAAGTCCATGGTTACAACCAGCGAACCAAGAAAATCACACTGCTCATTCTCAAAGCATATCTGAACAAGAAAGCTGGGCCTGAGGATACTTTGACGACTTGGCGAACCAGTTTACTAAGCTTAGTATTGAGCAGAGGAGTTGAGGGTGACCTAACGGTTAGCAGTACAGAAAATGGAACCGGCAAGCCAAGTTCAAACTCAAACCGAGACAGTTTGCATCCACTTTGAATTTGGTTCACTTTAGCAAAGGCATGAATCCATTTCATAACAGGGAAGATTAGGCTCTAGCCTTCGTTGGCAACAAGTCTAGGAAACAGGACACTGAATTCAAACAGGGAAAGTCCAGCCCTTCTTCAGTGTCGTGAGAGGCTGGAAATGGACATACAACGTAACATGTCCCCAAAATATATAGCTAAAAGGACTCCGGGGGAAGTTTTGATGGGCATAGCAAGCTAAAAGTGGATTATAACAAATTGCTCAAGTAAATTAGAAGGAATAAAAACGGATAGTAGGAATAAAGTGAAACACCCATCTTCCAAAACAGAAAAGCCTGCCAGCATTCTAAATCCTAGCTTTTTACCTGAGCTTGAAAACCGATTTCTAGCGCAGGTGGTAAATACAATAATTTCAGCCACCAAGCCTACTCTACCATTTACAGTAAATAAGCATTAGGTTATTGGACATGAAATCTTTTTTTTTTACATCATAACCAATAATTAAAAAGTGAAAGATTTACTAATGTAATTGCTTTTTTTCGGTAGATTCTATGTAAATAGGAATGTAATTTCATGTTTTTGAGCTCTAAACACCAATGGTGTCTACCCAAGAAGTAAGTCAAATTTTCAAGTACAATCTCAAATTAAGTCATAATGCTGCTCAAGCCAATAACATCAACAAGGTATCTTGAGTGAACATTACTACAGAGCAAACATTGGTTCAAAAGGTTTAGGTCTAGAAATATGGATACCAATAATAGATAAACCTCGAGGGAGGCACAAATCTGTTCTTGATGAATAATAATTATCACTAGCAGTGGTCAATGACTCATGACCAATGCAAACACTTTCTGAGAACTTTCAGACTTTAACAGTGACCATATCCTATCATTTCATGACAATAAGAAAAATCAAGTTGGAAAAATGGATCCCAAATGAACTTAATGAAATGCTCCATGATAGTGCCTATCCCGACACCTGGATCACTGATGAGCTCAGAGCATTGTGATAGAAAGTCCTGCAGCATCTTCCATATTTTCCTACAGATCATCATATTTTAATACTCATATTTTGAATTTAATATCCATAAAAGTTTCAATAATATGTGCTTTTACTTAATTTAGGAGCCCCTTGGTCACCAGAGGGACTCAAGAGCAATGAAGGGCCCAAGAAGCAATGGTATCCCAATCTGGCAACCCTGTATGGAGACACTGAATTTTCACAAGTCCTAGCTGAAGATAAAGGAGATTGACCAGAAGTCAATGACCTCTGTCAAGCAACCAATGTGGTCACCAGAAGACTAATGTCCAGACATATTCTACTGATGAAGTCTTGGAGGTTCCCTTACAGGACCCTTGTGCGCTGACCAAAGCCATCATAGAGGATGCTATGATGACTACTTGTGATGACTTGGTAAAAAAAAAAAAATTTTTTTTCAATGCCATAAGGACTGTCATCTCCTTGCTGTTGTCAGCCACAGTACTTTGCCGGGTTGGGGTGTGTCATCAGTGACGGCAGCAGTGCTTGCCTGGTTGTCATGCAGGAAAAAAACAAACAAAAAAAAACAAAAAAAAAAAAACAAACAAACAGAATGTATCTACTTGGCCAGTAACTGCGAAGGAGCAGCCAGCCAACAGGGCCCAGTGGAAACAGTGCATCAGGAACGTACCTGACATTTGACAGCAACAACTAACAATGGCTAAGCCGATGACAACTATGGCGATCAGGTAGCCGACTCTTTGCCCCTTTCTTTTTTTTTGCCCGAGAACACACCGATAGGAATCATGTATCCAGACATGCTGACAGAGTTGTGTCTCCCATAATTGTAGGAAAATTCTGATAACTTGATTTTTTAGCAGGATGAAGCCCTGTGTCATCTCTATTGTGAGGTGAGTGCATTCCTCAACAATTTATCTGTTAGGGTTTTAGATCAAATATGATTGCATTCTATGAAGTAACATATTTAGTTAAGATTTTATTCAATACTTTGAACTACTTTGTTTCAATTTGTTATTGCAAGGAGTATTATTTTTTTATGAAAGTTTATATGAATACCATTGACCAAACATGGATGGTACTGTGCTGTACAAACCGGAATAAACACATTTGTGATGTACAAAAGTGTTATTTGAAGAACCGACTAATTAGTAAACAGAAACAGGTAGCTAAGAGATTAATTTCAATAAGTATAATACATTATAAGTATAATTATTAAATAATACTTCATTTTAGGTAACCAACCTTTTGTGTTTGCATTAGTTTTCTTTGTAAGTAAGATGCAAAACACATGAGCTTGCACACGTGCACCGCTTAAAGAGTGAAGTACAATACAAAATGAGATAAATTGGAAAAGACATTCAAATTTTCCTTGCTCTAACTATTAAATGGTTCCTAATTTATGCCTTAAAATGTGTGAGTATTAAGATAAAAAAAAAAGGTTAAATTTACACATCATGGCTGACTTGATGAGCAAAGTATTAACCTCCAAAACAAAAGAGTTACAATATCCACTTTCTATAAATACCAGGAGAGACAGTGGGAAATTAGCATTTGATTAATTGAACTAATGAATTAACAAATGAGTGACTGCATTAACAAGTGAAAGAATTAGTAGTGAAAGAGAAAAAAAAATGTTTATAAATGAGTGAAAGAATTAATGAATCAATGAAAGATATTGGAAAAACAAGTCAATGCCCATCCATCAGGCAAACCTAGGGTGCAAAGGTCCTCGAAGCACACTTCAAACAGAAAAAACACTTAAAATACAACCAGGGGTGCAAATTCTAAGTCTCACTTGGAAGATAAGTGACTGAATATAGTGCTCAAACTGTGAGCCACAACTATCTCCCAAAAATGCAGTGTAAAATTTCCCCTATGTATAACCATGCATTGCCAGCCTTGAATATGTCCCGCATGGATATTATGTCTGTCCCTCTTCTGCCACACAGTTGCCTACATGTTGGTTTCATCAGTAGATTAATGAAACATCAACCTTTCATTACAGATGGAACGAAAAAGTATGTATATCAGCGTACAGATGTATAAAAGTTTCATCCTTTGACAATTGAAATGTTTTCATCTGAGTCATTCAATTTTTACGGTACATTGGTACACTCCTTCATTACTTTTACTGCTTTTGGAAACAGAATAGTGATCAAAGATTATTTCCAAAAGAGTTTTAAATATACATAAACGTACTCACATATATATATATATATATATATATATATATATATATATATATATATATATATATATACACACACACACACACACACACATATATATATATATGTACACACACATAATACATATGGTACAGATCAGGCTAGCAGTATAATATAATGATATAAAGCAACTTGATATGTAATGGATTTATTTCATAGAGTGCTCGATACATTCAACTTTTTACAATGGAAGTTGTTTTACAGTAGAGCTGGGAATAAATAGCAGAATGTGGATTCGCTACACAAACTAGCTCATGTTTCTGCCCTCTCTGGGCCTCATCAGGCGATTACACACACACACACATATATATATATATATATTCATATTCTAGAATATATATTATGCAATGCTCTTCCAATATAGGAATAGAGCACACTGGTGGATGGGGAATATATGCCTAAATGAATATATCGCTTAAATTCAACCTTACTGACCATCCAGTTCCGTGGAGCAGAGGTAGGATACCAGCCTCTGAGTCTAAAGCAAAGGTATCAATCCTACCTCGTGGTACTGGATGGGATAATGGATAGTCTATAGCCACACTGAGGAGTTTAATACAATGAAACAGCTGTCTGTGGATGACACAATATATATAAATATATATATAATGAGATGAAAATAGATGGATAGATTCCACAATAAGGGTGAAATAAATTTGAGAAAAAAGTGAAAAGGAAAAGCTAAACTTTTTAGTTTTTAGTCAGGTAAAAAAAATTTTTAATAATTTTTGAATTTCATACATGTCTATAGAAAGCAAGTGTAAATCTGCTTATTAAAAATTACTATACCAGAAAACCATTTCATTTTTTCTCTTCATATACAATTTCAGTATTCTAATCACGGCCTAATATAAAACAATGCATATTGATGTTTTAATGAAGTAAAGGATTTGGTGTACCACTCAAGTCAAACATATTTCTAAGTGTGCCATTACACAATAAATTTTGAGAACCACTAGAATAAAAGAATGAGTCAATGAATGAATACAAGAAGTTGTAAGCTAACAATAAATATGGAACTGGAGGAGTCGTTGAGAGCATATTACATTGCCAGAGGCCAAGCTACCAACAAACCAGCCAAGTCATATCACTATTAATATATTCAAGATGAAAGAGAGAGACAGAGAGAGAGAGAGTGAGTTCTGGGTCAATAACTAGTTTGACCCTGATAGAAGCTGTGGGGAAAACATTAACAAATCAATAATATTTAATACTAGAATAATGAACCGAGCACAGAAAGATGGGGAAGGAAAACCACCTCTCAAGTCTACTAACAAAATATAGTAAAGCTATCCTGTTCACTGTTAGAGACAAGATAAGTCATCAGTCCTGTGTAGTGGACAAGATAACTTATTAAACAATATTGTTTTACACTTCCGCAAGATGCGAAACCCTACTAGAAGCATATTTGTATGCATGTATGATCATTTTCCGCCTATACATTAATCAACGGTGTCATTAGGTGCACACAGACGATTCTTAGCAAGACACTTCTAGTTTGCCAGGCCTGTCAAAGCTTCATTATGCTTACACATCCGGTATTTTCCAACGATAACTCATCTAGGTATCCAATCAGGTTCGATTGTTGCTTAATTTTGGTATTGTACAAGAACACTGTGATTTGGGCCATATCCCTACACTTGACTGCTTAGCAGAGAGACATTGAGTACCATTTTTTAAGTTTTTGATATGACTGAATTGGATTCAGTAAACCAAATCAGTAGCAAGCGATCTACTATTGAGCCAGTGATTGGTAAAATTTGTTAACAAAATGCAAAATGGTGAGATAGTAATTACTGACTGTAAGGTGGTCTTATATGTAGATGTATATTCCAAGATATTTCATATTTATCAAAATCAAAATATTCTAATGCATTTATGTATATCAAATTTATTATATATTTAGTTACACATATCTATTGATTTGTATAAAAATAAATCTGTTCTGAACATTTAATGAAGACTTTCTATTTTCATAAATTTTTTCTATGAAAGATGAGAAATAAAAAAAAAAAACCGACCAGTTACAATAATTGAAGCTGTAGTGAAAACATTAAATCAATAATATCTTATGCTTGAATAAGGATCAAAATAAAAAAAGACTGGGAAGTGAAAGGAAAGAAATATCGCTTCTCAAGAGTACAAACACAAATATTAGAGCTCCTTGATACCGATTGTTTTTTTATCATTGAAGCACTGTAGCCCACAGAGATAGTGAAGAGTTCTATCCTATTTCACATGTGCATGCATTTCTATGTTCCAGCACTTCAGGCCATACCATTTTATTGACAGACTCAAAAATTGGCCTCAGTACTCCATTATACCCCTTCTAAAAAAATATTTTTCAAATTGGGGGGGGGGGCTTTGAGCTTTTCGGGGCCTATTCTGACAGCTACATCCTCCAGAATCTAGGTATTTCAAGATGTGTTTCTCGGAATTTTTGAGATGAGGTATTATTATTATCTCTATTATTGTTCGGACTATCCTCATCTTGATTGTTTTCCATAAAGCGTTTCGGCCGTTGTACTCTACAGCCTTCATCAGGTATCATCTGGTAGGTGTGTGTGTGTGGGGGGGGAAATAACAAACCAAACCCTTTATTTAACCGTGGGGGGTATATAGACCACACTCCCCTCTTAGCAGTAGTATTTTCGAATCATTATAGTATTGAACCTAGAACCATTAGATTACTTGCAGTAATTCTGTCCGACTCTCTAACCACTACACCATGTGTCCATTCCCCCACACCTACCAGATGATACCTGATGAAGACCATAGAGTACAACGGCCGAAACGCTGTATGGAAAACAACCAGGATGAGGATAGTCCCAACAATAGAGATATTTCAAGATGTTTTATTTTTTTAAATCTATTTTAGATGGTTCCCGTGGAAAACACCAGTGATGTCATAAATAGAATTTATTCTGACCACATCTATTCTCCAATGGAATTCTTTTACAAGACTTCAAATTTTGATGCTAGGTTGTTCAATTGTAGGCTGTGATGGCAAGTTCATTTTTATTATTAGATTAAGTATTGTAATGTAATAATCTATAAGCATTATTAGTATTGTAATGTAATAATCTATAAGCATTATTACCATTGTAATGTAATGTAATAATCAATAAGCATTATTAGTATTGTAATGTAATGCAATAATCTATAAGCATTATTAGTATTGTAATGTAATAATCTATAAGCATTATTAGTATTGTAATGTAATAATCTATAAGCATTATTAGTATCATAATGTAATAATCTGCAACTGATCTGGAATGACTACCAAAGTTATTTTTACTTAATGAAAGTCCCTCTAGAATGTCCAATTGGTTTCTTAAGTCAACTCAAAAATAGCTACGGGGCTCTATTACAGTGCCAGGATAATTATGAAAGCTAATTATGGTGGCAAAAATTAAGATGAAAGTAAGAAGTGGTCAAAATTAATAGAAATACCGTTGCACCTCTAATTTGACAACCTTTGGACCAGGCCATCACTGGACTACCACAAATGATAGAAAAGAGAAAATATTTTTTTCATAGAGTGGAATCCAGGACTATATTTTTTTAATAAGATTTATATAGTATAAATTATCTACTTATATAATGAACAGTGTGATTTTTCTGTTTGTTTAGCCATCCATAACAATGAAGTTTTCCACTTGGGGTAACAATTGTAACAATTTTGCTGATACAAATATCTTCGATCCGCTATTTGTAACCATGAACTTTTCCACTGTAAACAAGTTTAGTTGTTCCTTTCTGTAAAGAGAATGGAAAAAAATGCATATGTGACATTCTAACTCTAAAACTACTCCACATAATACCATAAATTTTTCAGTCGGTAGCCCTGGGAGCCCTAGGAAGGTTTTTAGCAAGTTTGATTCTGAATATCAGCCCCCCCCACTAACGAAAAAAATGTTTTCAGGAGGGGGAGAGAGAGAGATTTATTAATAAAAATCTATGTTGAGATGGACACAATTTTTGTGCCCACAAGCAGTCAAATGCTGCTGACCGATGTTTTTTTTTGTGAGTCAATGAGTGAAGAGTTGTTTTGTATCATTTCTGTAAGTAAGACAGCGAACAGAAGTTAGTTTAGAGAGGTTTCTCTTAATATTGTCTTCATACACAACAGCTGAAATTTTTTTCTCTAAGAACTTCTGCTCTTACTCTCCCCCTCTGTATCAAAGTGTAACAGCTGTAGTTATTTGATTTCACCTTTTCATTTGCTATTAAAATAAATTAATAGCTATTCCTGCCTTGAAAAAAATTTGTTTAAGAAAAAATGTTTTTCAAAGCATGCAAAAATATTATAAACAGGAACAGTTCAGAATATTTCTTCAGGAGAGAAAGATTTTTTCAATAATAATTAAATAAATAAATTCGAATGAAACAAATCTTACTGATTCTTTTTACATATATCTCGATATCAGTGTTATTTCCGATTTTAAAGATGACCTATAAATTTGCTATAATGGTGACGTTTTCATAAATATTATGTCTGGAATTTCTTTTTTAAAGGGGACAGCAATTTACTTAGGAAAGGATTAAATCTAGTTATAATGAAAAGATATTTGTATTGAAAATAACTTACAAGATTCAGAGAAAAATAAATACAGGACTCATTTTATGCTAAAATAAAAATCAAAAGTTGTTGATTTTAGAGTTCTCGACTCAGTTTCAAACCGCAGATTTTTTTTTTTTTTTTTTTTTTTTTTTTTACACATCCAGTTTAACAAGTTAGTTCATAAATCACTGAATTACAGTCGAACTGCAGTTTTCTGACAGCATGCCATGTTCGGGATGATCAATAAAAAAGTTACTTTCCTTGCCTTCTGTTGGGAAGTGATCACCAAAAAAATTCTGAATTTTTTCATCTAAAAAAGCATAAATGCTGCTGGACACAAAATAGTGATCAATTTAGCATAAACTTACATTGAAAATTAAACCTCCTAACTGAAAACCTATTCAAGTGTGGCCTGTATGTGTCAATCATACACACATACATAGCCAACCAGCCAGACTTAGAAACTGAAGAAACCAATGTAGATAGTTTCTAATTACTAGGATTCAATGAAAATTGATTAACTTGATAACAACTCGACTGGATTATGAAAAAATATTAGTAATTCCTTTTTACTTATAATATGGTGGAAAATACATTACATAAGTTTATAGCGAACAGGGAAGGCCTGAGGCACAGCTTACACAGCAAGTTACCCAGAGATCATCATGCATCCGAGATGGTGGGACTTTTCGAATACAAATGGTGATAATGAGAAAATGAATAAATCAAAAAATATTAAAAATTCCCTTACGTGAAGTCAGATTTTTCAGGAATACCTGATAGTTATATACTTTGTCAAGTCATTAAATGATCTGATAATCAGTTTCTCTGTCAGAACTGTTTTCTTCTGACTGATTTTTTTGCTTTAAACTGTTTATTCCTATACATTTATTTTTCCCACAGTGAAACATAAATAAATCAATAAGATAATACACTTTAAAAAGGTCAAGATCTCTGAAGTTCAGCTTGCCCAGTGCACCAGGAACCCTATGGCTGGCCCTGACAGTGACTGTCAGTTACCTGTCAACTCAGTTCAAAGGTCAAGTAGATATTAAGTAAGGGACCAACCCTGTGTAATGACCCTCTCACTTTAAAAACATGTTCGCCTGATATCTTTTGATCCAGATGAAGTAGCTTCAGTATCGAAATAATTGAATAACTCCTGACCCATCATCAGACTAAGCTGATAGGAGAAATGAATTAGAATACATATTTTTTTTATCTGTTGTTCATATATATCTATGTCATATCATATTTGTGTGTAAGGGAGTGTTTTCTTCTGTATATTTTCCTTTAATACCAAATTCTCATTCTTCAGGACTAGATAGCATTGTTCAGAACCAAATTTGACCAATTTTTCTCAGAAAATGGCAACCCTGGTTGCTATGCAAAAATCTCATGACCATTAACATTGGAATGATGGCAAATCATCAAAACCAGACATTCATGAACTGATCTCATTATAATAATTTGCAACCATATGAAAACTAGTGCACTTAGACAGACACCATACTTTCAAATTTGTAACTTTATAGCTGGTCTCTAATTCGTACATTTTTCGGGGACAATGGCCCAGTGAATATAAGCATATAACCTGGTGGCCGAGAGTTCATGCCTTGGAATCCATATACTCCAATTCAGTGGAACAATCAAAATAACAAATTAATAAAGAGTTAATACAAAATACCCCCTAGCACAGACAGTGGAATGAGAACAGTTTGCCTTGATGAATTAAATAAAGAGATCAGATTGAAATTCCAAGAATGTTACAGAATATCACAGAAGGGTGCAACAACCAAAACATTGTGATGATAGAAATCAAGTATTTCAATTGACAACCCATCTATTATTTACATATATTCAAGTTATCGCCCTAGCTATGTGGTGCTGATAGTAAACAAAGAGGATGCCAATTTGGTTTTTCACAGATTATGTATATACACGAATAAAGTAACATGCAGGTTACTTTTATCTATGAGTGAGTGTTTTTTGTCTATTGTCGATTTGCCATGAAGTTGGGCTCACTAAACAGTTTGAATAAATCAGTGTTTAACAATGTAATTCAATTCCGCATCACAGAAAGAAACCGTTTTGACAATATTTGTCAGGTTTTATCTTGATAACTAAACCTGCTAACATGGTACATACAATGAACAGTTTGTAAATGTATCCAAATTTTTACTGTGGTCAAAATAGGAGGTGCAGGTGGCCTAATGACATGATAAATGGAGTCGAGAACCGTGTCCAAACACTGACTGGGACAGATTGGGTTCACTTAGCATGAATGACCTTGAGAAAAGCATGAATCCACTTCTCCTCAGTTACGGACAAATAATAGGATAGTTAGAGCTATTCAGCCTTGTAAGGTCCTTCTCAACCCATCAGAGTCCTAAGCTGATTTTGGTTTGTGGGCCCCCTCAGCACCATAAATACTATTGGCTCTTTGGGCCCCTCTGTTGGGCTAGCACCCATAATTGCTACAGATGATCGGGTTTCTATGGATCATTTGAGAAAAGGAAACAGAATTGTTGCTTTGTGTTGCATGACACGGGAGCATCTAAATCCGAGTCAAAATAACACCAGATTTGGTTCGTCCCTTCTTTGTCACCATGTGAAATTGATACAAAGAAGTCCCAACTCTTCTTGTATTTGTTTATAACTAATCCCATCCTAACAACTGTAACAATTAGCCACAGTGAAATTCACACTCGACAAACAAATCATAGAAAGGATTTACGCTATGTTATGAAAGATGGAAGAAGAGAGATAACTGTAACAATGGTAAGTAAGTAGATAATAATAGGTTGAAGGTTAAATGATGAGGTCGGACATAATGAAGGGATTTAGGGGAAAATCTATACACAAACAATTAGGTTGTTACTTATGAAATGTCCGTTTTTGGAAAGTCACAATGACTGAGCGAGTCATTCACGTCTTGTGCAGGGTTTTTTTTAGCAAATCTTTGCGCCATCCAGGTCTATCATCAACCCTACGTCCCAGATTTGGCTCCTTGCAAGCTCTGGCTTTTTTGACATTAGGAAGAATCTAACGAAGCAGCTAATAGAGATCCCTAAAGAAGACTTGGCAGACTGTTTTAAAAACTGGAAGGGACACTGATGGGTGTGAGAGATTCCATAGGGAATTCTTTAAAGGGGACGAAGACACCTTTGCCCTCAGTAGGCTATATTTTTTCCGTGAATATTAAAAATGGCTGAGTACTTTCAAGAGAGATCTTGTTCACTGTATAAGATCCATAATTACAGTGCAGGTCTGGCTCAACCCTTAACAGAGCCCTGTGCAAAATTTGATTCAGGAGCCCCTTAACACTACAAACACCATTGACTCTTTGGGCCCCTCTGGTGACCAAGGGGCCTTAAGAAGCCACTTACTCTACTTATACCTCGGCTGGCTCTGCTATATTCTTAATGGTTTCAAGGTTAAAGACAAAGAAACTACCGGAAAATAAACACCAGTAATCAATCAAGATTCATTCAAATTAAAAACAAAAATAACAATTTCTAATGCAAGCCCAGCTGCTGCAGGGTCAAACCCAACTCCTATTCTGACAGAAGATGATTACTGCAACTTTTATATTATATATATAACACCAAAAAAGTGAAATTGCTGATAGGTGAAATTTACTTATTTTTTGTAAAAAAAAGATTCATTTTAAACTTGATTGTAAAAATGTAGTTGTTTAATATCCTTGTATTGATCAATTGAACTTTTGAAGAAACCAAAACTACATATTTATTTTTTGTGAAAAAAAAACGTTGAAACTTCACTAATTCGGTGTACCATATACATGAATAAATTCACAGTTACAGACTTGTCAGTTTAGTTCAGTTGGTGAGACAGTTACTTACCAATTACTTTGCTGTGATTTCAAATCACAATAGGGAAATGTTGAACAGTGAAGAGTTTACTCCCCTAAATTTGATGAGGATTGTTCTTGTTACAAAGGAAAGAGAACTATTCCGACACCAACGATAACTATAAAAACAAATTACCTAGCAGTGAAAATCAACTGCATCATATGAAGAACCAAAAGTTCAACAAGGCATCCACTAAAAAGTTTAAACACCATTGTCAGATCATGTGACCCTGAGTGGGAGATTTTTTTTTATACATAAGAAGCATCTTATCTTAGGGACACCTTTCTACCAAATTTCAAGTAGAATCTAACATTAGCAGCCGAGAAAGAATTCTGGGACAGACCAATCAACCTTCTTATAGAGAAGCTAGGACACTTCAAAATGGTCAAGAATAATTAATCAATATTTACTGAAGAAATTGTGATGCCGATTCAGAAAATCATGACAGTAGACGAACTAGTAGCAATACAGGTATGCCCACTTTTTGAAAGTTTACTTCATGCCACTAGGCTTTAACGAAAGACCTATTATATCAGTGACTGGTTTAGGATAGCCAAAACAAATATGAAGAGGGTTTTCACTTAAAAAATTTTTGAAATTTTAAAGTTTAAAAAAAAAAATGAATAAATAAATAAATAAATAAATAAAAAAGCTGAAAAGCAAAAGTAGCGCTCAGTGTTTATTTTGCAGCAAGCCATTCATTGTGGGGTCAAGCAGCGTTAGTGACACTGCAAAACTCCTTCCCTGGAAATCACAATCAGGATCTCAGCATCAAGCCGTCATATCTGTGTAAGCATCTGTATCTCATTTAGATTTATTTTGTGTTTCCATCAGCAAGATATGCCCTAATACTTACAAGCGGGCAATACAAGACCCACAGGCCAAATTTGGTCCACGGCAATATTTTTTGTGTCCCACGGCCAATCTAGGCATTTATTCGAAATCTAATATAATTTTTCTCAGAAAGTCAATTTTTTAATGTATATTGTAAAATTACTGTTTTTTTGGTTTCAGAAATCAATATGATAACTGTAATCCATGTTTGTCTAAGATAGAAACAGAGTGCGCTTTCTGAAATACATTCTTTTGATTGATGAATAGCCCGAAAAAAAGATGAAAAAAATCTTCTGTGGTCCGCTGGATCAAAAAGGTTGCCCATGATTGTCCTAAGGTATCAGAAAGCCTAAGAGAGCCCGTAAGGTTGTTAACGCTTAGAGTAAAACTGACTATAATCAAGTCTTTTTGAAATTTATTCAAGTGTTGCTACATGACATAGCCAGCTCTTGTGGTACAAGATGTGATGTTAAGATTCTCAATCCAAGTTACTTCTTGTTTCTGATTTCCTACACTTTAATTTGAGGGCAGAAGAATACGTCAACGGAAAACATTCCGATCTAAAATCAACTAGAAGATACATTGTGAATGAATGAACACATAGATAAGGAAAATTAGTCCACTTACACCATACAAGATGAAGATACTTTTTTTTTTGTAGGATAAAGAATTTAGGACTGACCGTATATAAGACCCCCTTTCTCTGCCCCCCTAAATGATTCAAAAGGCAAATGTTAAAGAGAACATACGGAGCTTTGAAAAATGATGAAGGAGGAATTCAGGGAAATGTTGGATTTTTTCCTTTATAAAATGTTTCCTGCCGAAATAAAGTGGGGTCTCTTGTTATCAAATAAGTTAGTTCAAGATAAATTGGATGATTTGGGTTTAATATGGGAGACAAGAAACACTTGTTTGGTGACTTAATCTGATTTTGCTTGAATGTATAGAATAAAAATTCTGGCTGTTTTTACCAGATCGTTTGTTCAATTCAAAAAACAAAATTTGTACTTAGTAGAAAAATCTTCCATGCAAGAAATCATCTGAGTTGGGTCAAAAGAAAAAAAAAAAAAAATGAATCAACTGCATTGATTCAACTTGATTATTTATTGTCACTTTTTTTTTTTAAATTGAAAAAGTTGTCAAAGCAATTTCAGCAACAAATGAAAATTAGAATTTTCTGCAAAAAAAAGCAAATTCAAAAACAAGGTTGCATCCAGGTTGAAGCATTGAACACTGTTAGTGAGAGCACACATAATATCACACAGTTGGAAATGTTCAAACAATAAAAGGTCTTCATGAGCTGAGAAACAAATTGAAACCTATCTCTTGGCTAACTTTCTGTTAAGTTAGTCGGTTTTCCAAATACACTTACCCCTTGCCATTTGCGAGGATTAGGGGTGCAGGGTACCCAAATGCTAAAATCTGCAAATAATTTTTGCAGACCCCACCTTCCAATTCCCAAAAGCTAAAAAAGGGGCAGTTTAAATCACAAGTCATGTCAATATTCCACTTTAGAGTTGTGATAAAAAAGCAACTGAAATTAAGACCCAAGATAATCAAAATTACTTCTGAAATAGGGAACGAGAATATAAACGCGATTTAGTGAAAGTTATGAGGGAAGGGCGCTAAGTTCAATTCTCGCAAAATGTATGCAAATCACATCATAATTCAAATTTGCAATCCTTTTGCATGATGCAAATCTTGACACCCCTTCCATCCTCAACAAACCGACAAGCAAAAACATATCAAGAAAAAGTTGGCCATCTTACAACAAATGCAGTTGTCACGTTTTTTTTGTTTGTTTGTACATTGGTTTTCTGTCATGCTAAAGCTAATAGAAAGAGAATAAAGGGAGTGCTGCTAGCACATACGAAATTAGCTGCTGTTGTTAAGCAAAGCTCCGCTGTATACGTTTCCTGATTTAGGCAGGCAACTGTATTGCTGTATAGTGGTCAAGCAAAACTGTTAAGCTGACCATTAGTCAAGTGACATGTTATAAGCACAAGCTGTACTCTTGTACACACACATTACAACCAGCACACAATGGAAATTAATATGCACACAAAGGATTAATTACCTAATATAATGTAATAATCAATAATTATACTTAACAATACATTGTTATCGCACATTGAAACTAATCTCATTGCTAACTGTTTCTGTTAAGTTAGTTGATTTTCTAAGTACAGTTACCCCTTGTCATTTGCAGGGTTTAGGGGCATCAGGGAGCAAGACTGTGCTAATTCTGCAAATATTTCTTGCTGACCCCACCCTTTCAGTCCCAAAAATCCATCAATCTTGTGCAATAAAACCTTTTGATGAACAAACACCTGACCATTCACAAGTTTTAAATGTACAAATGATTAACTGAATATAGTAAAGTATACTGTAAAACAAAATATACAGTTAACGAAAATCGTGAATTTCATAAAACTTCAGAACAGTGAATTGGAATTTTGATGCCTAAAATACCATTCAAACTAAGTGGTTCAAGAACATAAACAAGTTTTCAATCACAGTTATCTCCAGGTTTATATTGTCTACGTAAATAATTATTAATTGATTATTTTCTACAATCTTATAAATAAAGATTATCATAATAATACTTATAGATTACAAGTTAAGACATTTATACTGACACATCACTTTTCATCAAAATTTCATGGTAGTTGCTCTTATAAATATACATTTATGATTTCCTAAACTTTTTGTGTTTCATTTATACTGAACAGTATATTTTCTATAGTGCTTTTTTATGTGGAACACCACGAAACTCCTAAAAATATTCCCATTAAACCATTCAAGACTGAACTGCAAATTATGAAAATCGAGGCAAAGGATAACTACTACATTTGTACTTCTTTAATTTCCTCTTCTGGTTTGTACAGCATGGCTCCAACCATGTTTGGGTTAACAGTATTCATAGCATTAAATCATCGAAACGAAACATATCATAATTCCAATCTGGAAAAGGCATGATTGATCAAAAAAGAATCAAATGATACAAAAAGACAATTATTGCATCTGCACCAGGATTTTTCAACGTATTCCCCCGTAGGCCTAAATTAGTTTTGAAACAGCTTCGAATAATAGTCAGTAAGCAGGATTATGATCGATTGTAAATAGACGAGGCACCTTGTTACATCATCTGAATATGAGCATTCACACATGACTAATGATCATTTGACGACACAGGGCATGTCCTGGGGATCCTCTACGGTTTTCATTCATACCCCCTCCAGCTTTTTTAATATATTAGCCCATTTTTTCTTAATCTTGCACCGTGTGATGTTATCATGCCAAACGTGAATCGGAGAAGAGGGTTTCATTATCATTAGCCTTTTAGCATCCATCATTGGACGGACCTTCAAAGATTTGTCAGACCTCTATCATGGGCGTTATAGAGCCAATACTTTCTGAACTCATCTTATTTTGTAACACAATTTCATATTTTGATGGCCATGTTTTCACATAAGATCTCTGTGGATCCACATTATGTCCAGCAGTTGCCTGACATTCTTGCGACATAAAAAGCCAATTGTCATTTGATTTTTCTAGCAGTTTCCATCACATCTTTGACCTGTGTCTTTTTAATATACTTTGTCGTCTTACGATCTCTCCACGTGAGGTTGAGCAGGATTCTCTCTTGTGCATATTTTGAGTTCAAATCTTTCATAATGACACAAGTCAAAACTGATCAGAATAAATTATTTGAGAAATATTTTACCCCCATTGTTATTTGCTTTATGTATATAGTTAAGTTTAAATTCTATAGATAGCGAATTTTTCATTGAAAAAATTGTTGAAACACTATGTTGAATTCAAAAGTGAAAGGCGAGAAGCATCAAAGAACAAAATTAGTATTAAGTTGAATGTACTTTTGCCACAGGAAAAAAATATTTGCACAATGTATGATTTTTGCACATACTGACTAGTAGAAATAAAGGGAAGATTAGTTATAAGTCTTTCCCAGTTGATTAAACCTACTGACCTGAAGCCAAATACTAATAAATGACGATGCAAATAACTGAACACCCAGTTTAAAAAGAAGAAAGACTGATCTGCAAGAGAAACTTATTGAACAGTCTTCTACCTTAAATATAGTACATTTTTCCCTCCACATTTGTGCAAATATATATATATATATATATATATATATATATATATATATATATATAGCCACACTGAAGAGTTGTAATACAACGAAACAGCTCTCAGTGGATGACAATTATTTAATTATTATCATAATTAACGCTCCCTTATTCAGGGTTCTTGTTCATTATAAGCATATGCAATGCTCTTCCAACTTGGGAATAGAGCACTCTGGTGGATGGGAAACTATGCGTGAGTAAATATGTTGCTTAGATTTAACCTTATTGACAGTCCAGTTCTGCACAGGGCAAAGATAAGATGCCAACCTTTGGGTCTGAAGCAAAGGTTTCGATCCTACCTCGTGGTACTGGATTGGATAATGGATAGTCTATAGCCACACTGAAGAGTTGTAATACAACGAAACAGCTGTCTGTGGATGATGCAATTATGTATATATACATATATATATATATGTTTGTGTATATACTATCCCAATCTATTTTATATAAGATGAAGCATAATCAGTCATTATTAATATTTGAGAAGTATTTTCTTCCATCTTTTTTTTCCAGCTGCAATTACTTAGATTGTAAGTCTAAATATATCGGGATAATGTTACTATTATTACAACCCGCGTATACAAAAACAATAACAAATATGGCATTGAAGAATCAAGGAAGGAGGAGTTTAACAGTTAGATTTTATCATCTACCAGCCATGAAAGCTCTAGTAGCTCAGTAGGTAGAGCGGTGCTACACATAGGCAGGAAGTGAGTTCAAGTCAGAGATTATTCTTTATTCTTTATCTACACTGTTTACTCCCTGCCATGACGGACAGTCTGAGTAAGTTGAGATAAGAAGCAACTAGAAATTTCAGATGAAAAAGAAAAAAAACAGTTGAGCATCAGAAACTTTTTCTTCTAGACATAAGTAGCATGAACTTAATCATAAAAATACTTTTGCATACTTGCAGCAGATTCCTACCCAATCATAGACAGTGTTTATGTTTTTTTGACCAAAATACTGTAATTTATGAGGTGTAGAAGTATAAACCAATGTAAAGATAATCAACACTTTCACATAATGAAAAAAAATGAACTTTTTTTTTTTTAAATAGACATTAAATTTCCCTAAAAGTTTTTATACTTATCAATAAATGAAATTCCGTTCTTTCTGAATAACAATGTTTCAGAAGTATGCACATAGCACGAATATTATTAATTGAATGACATTTTTTTTCTTAAGCCATAAAAAAAAATTTCTAGCAGATATTTTTTTGTAAAACCCTTAAAAAAATATAGGTAATTGTTTGGAAGCATAATGAAGATATTTAATTGAAAGTTCATTAAATTAAACATTTATCTTGCCAATAAGGATACCCTTAAATTCTGGGCTATTCACATAACTTGGTGGTAAAGACCCAACCCTGGAGTATCTGTGCAATACAAAAACCCCAGGAATTTCAGAAACTCCGGACACCCTTGATCCCGAGTTTGTAATGCTCAACTGTACTAATCAAAAATTAATCACAATGTACACATTCAACTGTTAATAACATAAAAAAAGCATCGTTAGATATCACACAAGTTTTGAAAAAAAACAAAAAACTCACTCACGTATTTTTGATAAAAAGCGAAGCTTTCCTGTGGAAAAAAAAAAAAAAAAAATTTTTGAGATGAGTTTTTGTAAATATGCAATTATTTTTTTTTTTATAGGATGTCCTAATCTTCAACATGATCTAAAAGTATCAGAAGATTTTTTCTGTACAATTGAACTTATTTCAGTCATTTTTAGTTCCTACAAAGTTCCAGCCAAACAAGTCTCCCACCTTCTTCAGGTGTAGTATTCGTATGTAAAGAGAGAGACCCTTTTTCCAAAAGTGCCAAGTAGCTAACAGAATTTTGTTTCCCTTTATTTGCAGAAATGCTTGCAACGTAGGTCGCAGCAATGTCTCCCTAGATTTTTGCAGTCAATGTTAGCAAATATCTAAACACTTTCAAGGCGGGGAAGGGCTAAACGGCCCATAATAATGGAATATATTTAAAAAGATACATCTACCACTGCATGACCTGAATACCTGTAAAGGCAATACAGCCCCTAGCTTTCCCCTCAAATTGAAATTTTTGATCAAATGACACATTTGAATTTTCCAGGTATCTTCAACCCCTAAATATATGAATTGTTTTTTCTATTTATACCTTACATATATAGAACTCTGCTAGTTGTATAATTTTGTTTTCCTGTGACGTAAGTGTGAACATTTGAATTCAACAGAGAATCAGTATATTTTCAATAAAAACTCAATAAGCTATCTAGAGAATTTGAAATCTCGTGCACACATTAATTTCCTTAGTGCACTGGCAGCAAAATCTGTGTGCATGCACACAGCTTAGACGGAATTATGGTTGCGGGACTTCCTTTTTCTTTCTTTTTTTGTTCAACAAAGAATTCCATACTGTGTCTCTATTCAGCAGTGAAAGCCTCAGAGTTGAAATCAACATGTCTGACTCATACATTGGGTGACAAATTGATGTATGCCAATTCTTTCAGTAGAATGGATCAGCCAACACATTGAGGGAATAACAAAAATAACAAAAGGAGTCAGTTCAATTATCTGGAAAACTCTTTGAATGCTAATAACTAGCTAGAAGTAGTTGATAAATATGGTACCACTAGCCTATATCACAGCAGCACCATATTGAGACCATCACTACCAATGGGACTAACAGAGTCAACAAAAGGTACCATAGTAACAGGATTGAGCCCACAATGCTTATATAAAAAAAAAAAAAGAAAACATAACAAAAAATTAAGCAATGATGATGGTGAAATAAAGTTCTCTAAAAAATACTACCAATATTGTTTGAATCATAAAATGGATTTTTTTTTTTTTTTTTTTTTAATAAACATGGACAGAAACTAGGGGTTCAATTTAGCATAAATTTCCATAGTAAATTCAATCACCCCAATAAAAACCTATTTGGAGCGGAAATTTTCAAAAAAGAATTTTCAACTAATTGACAGCAGTGTGTAAAGCAAAATTTCAAGTCTCTACTATGAACAGTCAGGGCTTGGCAGAGTCAGGATAGATAGGTAGATAGATAAATAAATGTCAGAACGTGAATAACATGAACTGCTGTGGGTAGTGGTGATTAATTATCAAATAACTAGTTTCATAAATATAAAAAAAACGGTTTTCCAAAGACAGCCTTAATGAATGAATTTTTTTTTCAGAACCTGCTAACAATCTGTCACAGAACCATAGGATTCCATAGAACCCCACCTGAGAAAGGCTGATATAAGCTATTATAAGCAAGAGAAGGTAACTCTTCAGTTATTGCTTCTACAAAATGCCACCATTTTATCTAGCAGACTACTGACTCTGAATGGAATGTTTCAAAAAAGTAAAAATGAAGGCAAATACATTTAACCCCAAATGTTGTCACAGGCAGCGGTAAAAGCCTGGGAAAAATTCTTTCATGGCAGATGTTTCTTTGTCTAGTTCAACATGTTAAAATTTACAAGAAATAAGACTTAAACATTAAAGGTCTGGTTAGTCACTCAAAAGAAACCGTCACGTGACCAATGTCTTGGCAGCATGCCTTGTTGGGGTGATCAATTCAAAATTGGAAAAAGGACTGATCAATGAATAAGTTATTTCTCTTGCCTTTTGTTGGGCAGTGATCATTAAAGAAGTCTCAATTTTCAAGAAAACAAGCGTGAATGCTACAAACACAAATTAAGTGATCCATTCAGAGTAAAATTACATTGCAAATTGAACACCTACTCACTAAAAACCTATTATAAGGAAAATTTTCAAAAAAGAAAAAAAAAAAAAAAAAAATGACATAAGGATAAATTCTATATTCTTTAATTCTTTTTTCAGCCTTCTGGCTATGTTTGCCAATTTAGATATGATTTTTCAATTTTTCAATTCTGGAAGTCACTAACAAATTGGAGAAATTTAAAAAGAAAAAAAAGAAAAAAAGGAAAAGAAAAAAAATACATCCAAATTGGCAACGATTGGATAAAAGATATGAAAAGAAATTATTTTTAAATCTAAATATTTTCAATACTGGACTCAAAAATTTGAAAGGATAAAAAGAAACTAAACAGCAACCCAATTCTAGCTCTATTGGTGCTCAACATTCATTTTTTCTATGTTTCAGACATGTGACCTCTGGCCTTCATCAGGAGTTGTTGGCCCTAGAGTGTGGAAACACCACTCTAAGCCATTAGTGCGACCTGTATGCGTGATACTTACATACATAGCCAGAACTCAAATTGACAGTTTTGGCAGACGGTTTTGTAACAAGCATTTCTAAAAGCTGCTACTGCACCCCTTATTCATAATAGAATTCATATAACTTTGCCTGCCTGGATTTCATCAAGATTGGTATTAATCATTATGCATGATATGGTTGGACAATTTCCTCATCTTTGTGGTCATTTTTTCACATTTCAGACACATAACCTCTGGCCTTCATCTGATGGCGTTGGCACCAGAGTGTTCAGTCAATGCTCAGTTGACTCCTTAACAATTATGGTATTTATTCAAGAAGTTAGACTAATTTCCAAGTACAATTTTAAATTAGGACATAATGCCTCATCTACTACAGTGCTAACTGTTCAGCATTGGTTCAATAGGTTTATGTCTAGAAATATAGATGCCAATAAAAAACCTCAGAGTTGTGGCCCAAACTTGTTCTTAATGTTGAAGGCTGGCCAACTACCAACAAACATTTAAAGGACTTTGGGGAGATTTTCAGACTTCAGTGACAATAGCATCTCAAGGCAATAGGAAAGGTTAAAAAGTAGGAAAAATGGGTTCCACGTGAACTGAATGAAAGACTCCATGACAATGCCTGACCCTACAACTCTCAGCTTACATAATTAGGGTATGAATTCCTGTAGCAGCCTTCATTTTCATCAAACATTTCTCCTTCAGGTCAACATCTTTTCAAGCATTTTGAACTTCATGTCCGTAATAAAAGGTTCAATTGTAGGGAAGCCATAATTTGTCCTTTTAGTAGATATTTTATCACTAAACCCAAAGAATTTTACAGAGAGGACCATAGGAAAAAAGGTCATATTTTGATGAAATAACTAGTTTTCTGTCATTTACTTCATCCTTTATTTTACTATTCAAAACATGACATTTCATACCTAACAACCTAATACTTTTGGGAGGAGTTCTAGATTAACTGGTGTCCAAACGCTTAATTTAATGGAATGAACAGCAATTGTTAGGTCATCATGGAAGAGAGTCATTCCAGGTCAAATGGACCTATTTTAGAAGAGAGTGTCTCCCTCGACCATTCCCAATTTTGCCCTAATTTTCATCACATTCTTGGAGTCCAATATGTCCTGTAAAATCTTGGCTCAATATCTTTACTCATTCAATTGCTATGGATCCAGACAAGGATTACTTTGGTTAACATAACAGTAAAAAAACTTTTTGTTTTTCCATTTTCAACAAATCAGCACTCCATAATAAGTTTTACTTCACTGATAATTCGTTGTCAGGGTCAAATTTTTATGTAGATTCTGAAAATGTTATCAGCATAACCCTAGAAAATATTTCTATATTTACAAGCAAGGACTTGGCCCACCTCATAGGCTCTGTCTAGCAAAGAAGAAAGTGTCAATACAATACAAAATAGCTTTTCAAGATCTTGAGACACAAGCTCTCAAGAATGGCCTAAATCTGAAGATACAACAAAAAAATGCACCATTTTTAAAGGCAAAAATGAACATGTGGAACAAGAAAAGGCCTGTGACCGAAGTTAGAACAATATCAGAGATGGTCAAGTGGGGCACTTTCCCCAAATTAGTCCACTTGACACGGAATGAACCAAGAGTGAATAATCATCAGAGGAAATGGTCAATCTACATATACATATACATATATATATATATATATATATATATATATATATATATATATATATATATATATAAATTCTTCCGTGAAGCGACCAGGAAACACTGTTAAGAAGCTAATAGAAATGCTTTCAACTCACCAAAGAGGAATTTTATAAAGGAGGAGGCCATGGTTAACAGGCTTGTCATAAGTACCACTTCAATAGTGTCATGAGTTTTATTCTTGCAGGTGTCCAAAATGTTGGCCTTATGCCAAACTATGCTATACTTAGAAATTAACAATGAAGAATAAATTCAGAAAACATTTTTCTACATGAAACATAAACAGCGTCCAATGGTGCTGCCAATTGGCAAGTTCTATCTGATATTAAATGACGACATCTTTTCTTTTTAACAGAAATAACTTCAAGTGACCAGTGTCCTAATATCATTATCTGGCCATTAACCCATTACCTGCAGAAGGTGGTGAAGATTAATACTTATCCATTGCAAGATAAAAAAACCCTGACTCATAGATAGATAGATCCAAATTGCCACCAATCACAATAAAATGGAAATTTTATTGAGTTAACCATAGAACTACAATGACGGAAATTTCCGTCATTTGCAGGGTTAAGAAATATTGACCCTGAGTAGAGTAAACAATTCCTTTCAAAAACAACATTGAATCGGCATATAAGCAAAAGTTGAAGGATCTGGAATACAAATGTGGACGAGAGGGTCTGCGGTTTTTTAATTCAAGCTGTCTGTTTTTTTGGTACCAATAGTTTTTGAGCAAGAGAGCTTAAATACCATCCTTATCCTTCTTTCACAGTCAGGGAACTTTATGAACAATTCCGTGTTAGCCATATAAGTGTTCATCGCTATAAGAACTAGCATTCAAAAGGAAATTATGAATCACCACCAACCATATATGCTGTGTTTGGAGTGTTCAATTAAAATGTTGGAAAAAGGAGTGATCACTAAAAGGGGGTCTGAATTCTCAAAAAACAAACAGGCACCAACTAGTGACCAATTTAGCATAAACTTACATTGCATATTGATTCCCCATCCCACCCACTAAAACCCTATTTAGGAGGGAAATTTTCAAAAAGTAAAAAAAAATGTTCTCAACTAATTAGGAAGAGTGTGTGCGCAAAATTACAAGTTTCTACTATGAACTGGACGGGCTGGATGAAGTCCAGATAGATACATATAAATGTCATAACATGAATAATCGAAACCCAGCGACAGTTTGAACCGGTCTGTTGAGAGTTGTGGTGATCAAAAAGCTACGAAAAGTGTCAAAGATTGAAAAATATGTCCTACACGTACTGTCCCTAACAAATCACCAGCAACTTGCTAATTGGTGTGATTTACTGCATCCTTGGCAACATCAGGTGCCTTTTTGGACAGAGTTGTTACTGGGGATAAGAATTGGATCCTTTCTCACAATGTTAAGCAGTTAACTCGTGATGTTTTGATAAGGATGAAATATTAAAAAAATTTGAAAAAAAAAAAAAGAAAAGAAATGCCTATACTCAGGATAATCCATTAAGGGTTTAAAACCAAAACAAATCATTGTCTTCCTCTTTTTTTATCACCAGGTGAAGGAATTTGGGAGTTCTCAACACAGTTACATCACCGATTTTTCCAGCGATGGATAATCTAGCATCGCTTGTGATCTGGGCAAAATTACAGGTGAACATTGAATTCCTCACGCCACTAACACTAATCAGTGGCCACAGGTGGCATTGTGCGCAGAGCCATCTCTTAATTGTGTATACTGAACTATTAGTTACTGTTCCATCAAGTACAGGTATCATTGGTAGTACCAAGTGGAAAAAGATGTCCATATTGATGCAATAAAAAGTAGAAGTGTTGAGAAAATTCAACTGCAGTATTTTGCTACAGAAGCTGTATGAGACATATACTACTGGCTCATTGTATGTATATATTCATATATGTTTAATTAATAAATCTGCTTCATTCATATTTATAAACTGCATTATTTATAATGCATCCTCCCAATAGTCACTTATGGAGCTGAAACATGGAACCTAACCAAGAGACAGATCCACAAAATGAGAACCATGCAACATGTACATGAAAGATTATGCTGGGCCTCATATAGAGAGACAACAAGACAGCACAGTACATACAAGAAAAGATAAGAGTTAGAGACATCATAGAATCCATTAAAAATCTCAAATGGTGGTAGGCTGGCCATGTTGCAAGAATGGCAGACAACCGATGGACATCGTGACTCACGACATGGATCCCCTGAGATCACATGCGCTACCGAGGCCGGCAGAATATTGGATGGAGAGACAAGATAGATAAATTCAGAAAGTACTGGCTCTACGACACCCATGATAGAGAAGTGTGGCGAATCCTGAGGGAGGTCTATGTCCAACAACGGACGTTGAAAGACTGATGACAATGAATAAACCATCTATTTATGTTTGATAGCCGACTACAAATGAAGAAATCTGTGTCTATGATCTGTAAGCACCATGATTACTTGACAACTGGTCATTGCACGAAGTTGACATTCACCAGATAAATCAGTCAGTGCAGTGTTGAGTTTGAATTTTTTCTTATCAGTAGTTTGAGAAATTTTTAAAAATAAGTAAAACTTTGAATTATCTAAATTTAGATATGGAAAAAAAAAAAAAATCTGAATTGGCAACACTGGAGAGAAAAGTGACAAAAATATTTTGAAGCTGTAATTATTTTACATGATAATTACGGCCGGCTGCTCAACACACCATGAAGTTAAGACACTTCCAAACATGCACCTTTGGAATAGGCAGTACCTTAGTTTGTTCAATTCAAGTTTCTAACAGTTCAAATGCTTAAATATGAGATGTGCATAATTATTGCATCAGAGATGTATTATTTGATTATCATTACATAACCTTTGGAAAGGCAAAAATCGATAATCTGTTATGATTCTGGAACTAAGGGTCCCAGAGAATCAATGCTGTAACGGTATTTGCCGTTGTTTAAAAAGCTACTTTAGTCTCTCAAGAGACACTCCAAAAGGAGTATGATGAACGGTGACAAAGTCCCGGTTTTTGTTCCAAGCATCAGCTTAGTAATCCTTTCAAGTCTGGGTGAGACCGGGACTTTATTCCTACAAGTTTTTATGACCTTCCCCTTGGCAGGATGCAAGTCCACCAAAGGGATACCTCTACCCTAATCACACAGCTAAGAGTATACTCAATTAGCTGCTGAGTGCACAGGGACATTTGTCCTACCACATTCTTTGAGCATACCGGGAATCAAACCTGGGACCTTCTGTGTGTGAGGTTGACATGCTAACCATTACACTACCCAACCAGACTATTAAAAAAAAAAAAAAAAGGTTACTTACAGCAGTTTTATTTTATTTCATTGATCTGTTTTCTAGTAGATGAGATTCATCTGTCACCAGAAACGCAGATTTCGACATGAAGTCAACTTAATGTAGAAACGGGCACACGTGGGTAAGGAGAAAAAATTGACAAGTCCCAGCACCAGTGCCATGATGGCATCAGGATGACCACCAACTCTCCCTTTATAGAGCAATTCAGAGGTGCTACCCTGGGCTTAGAATCCCCAGGATGAAGCTCTCTTTATTCATGCCATATCCCACCCAAAGATAACCAATTATCAGATACTCCACTATGATCCCAGCCTAAAATCCCGAGAAAAGAATGGAAAGATCCTACAAAAGCAAACAAGCCCACAGGTCTTTCTGCCTCTTCAATTCATCAAGATTTTTTCATGTTGTTAACACCTGACAGAAAAAGTAAATATACCGTCATGCATCAACTAGTAAGTAAAATAAGGATGTAACTTGACCTAAACACACAGGGTGGAGTGAAATGTATATACGTACAGCACAACATAGGATACCATGACACAACAGAACATCTACATTGTTCATTCACATCTTAATGCCATAGTTAATATAAATGTGAATACTAATCTTCCAAATTGATAACACTTCTTCTCCTTTAATTTTGCAATAGGCTTTTTTAATGGAGGTTGGTAGGGGCCAAGATACACTGTACATTTTCAGATCTTAACCAACGAGATACACACAAAGACGTGACCGCACGGGACCCAATTTCATACCAGATGCTGGTGTCTCATGCAATCAAGACTAAAAGAGATGTCACACAGTGAAATATGTTTTTTTTTTTCAATTTTAAAATTTTTATTGAGCTCTTATGGGGACATCTAACATATCAGTGATTGGATGTATCCGCAGACAGTAGTCAGTCAAGCGTAAGTTAACGCATGACTGTACATGTTAATCTAATTGTTTACGCTTGCTTTCGAGATATAAATAGAATGTTATTTCCCCATTCAAAACTGGAGTCAGGTATGCAGGTATGTAAAATACCACAGGGAACCTCCCTGCTTTGCACAGTTCCCGGTCACAGTCGGGCTAAGTGTAGCACCTCTTCGCCTCCCGATGACATTCCTAGGGGCCACGATACAAAAACAATCAGACAGGAGACCTTTTCATGGTCAATCTGTGGGTGCTATTTTTCAGAGTTGCTCTGCATTAATAACCCCCCCACTCACCCTTGAGGATAAGAAACATCAAAACTGGAGGTCAGTCTTCCTCAGATGGAGTGGCGGGCTGGCGCAAAGTCTGTCCATAAAGAATGAAAACTTGTTTTGAGTCTCTGGACTTATAGCTAAAAGAACTTATTCTGCAGTTATTCCATCAAAATCTTGTGATGAGAAAGATTCTGGAAATTTTTTGCAGTTTTCGTAGTGGTCCATGAAGGAGAGTTGATAGTGAAAACAGGTCAAAACATGGCATAAGTTCTTAAAGGTGTCTGGTGAATTGGAAATATTTTAGAAGAACAGAAAGATACATATATTACATTTATGCACCCTTATGGGCCAAAGACACAGTTTTATTTGGCCATCTACACAAAAATGTGGATGCATAGGCAACAGGCGTGGCCTCTACGCCATCGTGCCTAAGCTTACTTGAAAATGGCTGCCTAGATATACCAATCAAATTTGGAGCCTACTTTTGCATCTTTAGAAAAAATCATATTTTCTAGAACTAAGCTGAAAAATTTTTTTGAAAAGTACAAAAAAAGTTGACCCTGGGAACGAATTCAGTGCAGTAGGACTTATGGAAGAAAAATTCAGCTGCCATCCTACTGAACAAAAGTAGTTCTTGGATCAATACTTACTGAATGAGTAAAGATATTGAGTTAAGAATTTTCAGGATTTCATTTCAGGCTCAAAGAAACCTGTGACATAAGTCAGAGAAAAATCATACATGGTTGAGTGGGGCATTTTCTCGAAATTGGGCCCCCTTCCTATGGAATAACCAAGGAGGTAGAGTTGGGGCTACCAAAGAGTAAGCATAACTGGAATTAATAATCTACTTATTAACAGAGGTTCTCAGAGTCCTCAGTCAATTTCCCCCTCTTGTGATCCCAGGTTTACTCAATTGCTTCTTCATATTGAATCGTCTCCATTAGACTATCTATTACTGATTACTCATGGTAGACTGCTTGTAGTTCAATCCACCACTAAGTCATACCGAATATTTTCAAAATGGTACTCAATATCCACTAAGCTTTCAGCACAAGGACTAGGATTGAGGAACTTCTCCCGAGACTAAGGGATTACAGCCAAATCACATTGAATACACTGGTTCTTGTGAGATCACCAAAATTAAGCAATGCCAAGCCTGGTCAGAATCTAGATGGGAGCAGAATGCCTGCCTTTGAAAATCACTGCTAAGTGATTTTTTTTCAAATCTTAAAAGGAAAAATTTTAGCACACAAATAGAAGATTAAAAAGTCTTTTAAAAGATTATTACTACAAGAACTAAATGCGAAAGAAAATTAGAATACTGGATTTATAAGGCATAAAAGGAGCAAAATAAAGATGTAGTATTGGTTCTAAAGTGAGAGGGGCTGGATATACTGCTAAAATGAGCAGCAATATTTGCATAGTCGGACACAGAAAAGATTCAATTTAGCAGATATTTACATAGTAAATTGAATATCAGGTGTTGTAAAGACAGACACAAAAAAAGGGTCCAGTTTTAGATTTTACATGGATTGTAAATCAATCACCCAATCTCACTCAATTCCCCTTCTTTTAGTTACTTTTTTTCAAAAATAAAATTTTCCAAAGAAATCAAGATCAGATTCAGTCGAAGAAGTTCATACTGCATAGAGAAAATATTTTTTCATAATTTTTTCACCTAAGGTTAATCAGATCTTGACATATTTGACAAGTTTTACTCTGATCTAGTCTGTTAGTTAGCATAATGGTTAGCACACCTGATTAATACACACGAGGTCCGAGGGTTAGATTTCCAGTATAAGAATGAGGAAAACTCTTCATTAGGACAAATTTCTCTTAGCACTTAACAGCTGATTAAGTACACTCCAAGGGTCAATGTATCCCTTTGGAAAGGTTGCATCTTACCAAGGGAATGGCCATAGGTATCAAGTCCTGGTTTCACCCAGGCTTGACACTCTCAAAGATCACAAAGCTGACACATGCAACAGAAACCGTGACTATCACCAGGCATCATACTCAATTTGGGTGGGGATGTCTCTTAGGAGACGTGATGCTTTACCTTTTTTACCTTTCTTAGATCTTATTTTGTTGTATTTTTTCAATCTTTGCCGATCATTCAACAGTCATAGAATGACTGAACAACCCCAACATATGAAATGATCACACTACAGTTTAGACCATATTTAACCATTTAGAACTTCTACATCTTCAATCTTTAGCACATATTACCCCAAAAGACATTTGAACGACAGGATATGAAAAATACATAAAGCAGGTTTTATACTTTTAAAAGAATCTCTGTACATGAATGGGGGATTAGTTTTTTTTATTACTATTAAGTCACAAAATGATCTCGCCACAATAAATACATCTCAGTGTCAGATGTCCCAGGCCATAAAGAAAGGTGGCAGTTTTCTATTAGTACTTAGTAATAAACTGACCCATTGCCATGATTGATGATACATTTCTGTCTATTTCTTTCAGAAGCAAGTTCACAGATCAGATACACATTTCATGTTTTGTATACAAAAACTAAATTAATGAATTTTTTTCTGCAATTATGAATTTTTCCAAAAATAAGAGAGAATTTCTAACATTAAGATCTGATGAAAATCAGTCAATCTATCAAGGACTTGAATTATGAAAAAGAATTTCTCACTTTTTACTTGAAATATAGTGGGAAAAAATATTTGCTTACAGCAGGTGTCTGTTACCTGTCACGTCAGTCCAATGGTAAAGAAAGTGTCGGGTCATTTTTCCTTATACATAGGCGATGAAATTCTACTTCAATTTACAAGCTTTTATGGGACAGCTAAACATGGATGACTAAAAGTGATATTATCCTAAAATGTACCAGTAAATTCCAATATAAAAAAATAACCCTGTCAGGTCATGCTCTACTTTTGATTATGCTGGGAGGAAAAAAATTTTATTCTATAATTAAAAATCTTCCAAAGACAAAGTAGCATTAATATGATAGGGATTAGATCAGTAAATTCAATAATTATTGAACTGGATTTGGTAAAACATATCTATTTACCAGAAACATAGTGGAAATACATATGCTTACAGTGTGTGTTATCTGTAAAACCAATTCAATTTTTAAAGAGTGTTAAGTTATATTTCCTTACCCGTAAGTGATGAAAACCCACTTAAATTTACGACCTTTGAAAGAACAATTGAATATGGATGACCAGTAATGAGAAAACTTGATATCATCCAAAAAGGATAAGTATATCCCCAGTATTAAAATACCGTTATATGATGGGTCAGGGTATAATTCTAGATGATAATAAAGTTAATAATTCTTGTTAATAATAAAGTCTCGTTGACAAAATGCTTCTTATAAAAAAAATTCCAACAACTCCAAAGAAAATACCATCATGACTATAGTGATTTATGGGTATCTACAATCGCTACATGTGCTTGTACTTATTTTTTGTCTGTAACACCCTTCAAAAAGGGATGAGGAGTCAGTCAGCATGCTGTTGTAAGAATTTCGTTTAATCATTGACAAATGAAATATGTGGGGTAGTTCGTTTCATACAGTTATAAATACAAAGACTTAGAAAATAAAAAATATTAATTCTATATATGCCTTAATTTTTGACGACACAAGTAAAAAATATTAAAATAAAGGCGTTAAAGTCAGAAAGGACGAGAGAGAGAAAAAGAAATCTCTCAGTAAATGATTTGAAAAATATAAAATCCTAGTTTAGTGACGCGACATAGATGAACTTTTAAAATTAATTAAAATTATTGAATTTCTGAATAAGTACCCTTCAACTACAAGTGCACTTTATTTTCAATTTAAACGAACTAAATGACACGCACAAACTCTCTATCAGCGGCTGGTGTCCATAACAAAAATGGCGGTTTAACAAAACCAGACTTTAAGAATGGACATAAAAACGTGTGATTTTTAATAAATATACTTTTTCTAATTTTTTTTTTTTTTTACACCAGATGTATAGAGGGTCAGCAACACGTTGTCAAGATTTTTGTAGATATATAAGGATCTTAAATTAGATTATATCCGCCGCGTGACTAAACTAGGATTTCGGCCTTTTTACAGGTTATCTATCATCTGACTTAATGGTTTTTATATTGATCAAACCGATTTCAATCAATCATTACCTCCACGACATTAAAGGCATCGTATCTGGAAGAGAAAAACATCACATGTGCACTTAAGGTTGAGATAAGGGGGATAAAAACTAAATAGGGGGTCCTGAACTACAATTTTTACCAAAATCTATAGATTCATAATTTAGGCATGATGTCCGCTTCCCATCAACTAAAATAAAAATCTAAAAGATGAAGAAAAAAAAAAAAGAAAAGGGCAAAAAATGAGTGGAAAAACTGTTTACTTTTCACAGCTTATGGATGCCTATTGGGACAGTAAACACCACAGATCTAGGCCAGATTAATTCGATGCTGCAAGTAATCGATTTTAACATCATATAAGGCACAATCTTCTCTACGTAATAATGATAATAAATAATTCAAATAAATAAATACAAAGAGAAAAAAAGTGACCCTGCTAACTAAGTGTTCAAATTTGACCATTTAAACGTATATTTCAAGTCTTCTGCTACCGAAGAACGTTGAGGAGCTACTATTATTTCACGATTCCTTGCATGAGGGAGCATCTATTTTTTTTTCTGTGCATACGTTCAATCTGCTATCAAATATGGTATTTTGCAAATGAGAAAGAAAATTCAGTTCTTCTGGAACATTTTCAAATTGACCTCATAATGCAAAAATAAACAAAGTATCTTATTTGAAGCAGCTCTCCAAGCTATCGGGGAAAATATAATGCGATTCATCGAGAGCAAGAAATCCTACACTTATAATCGATTTAAGACTATTCGTAAGAAATCTGTCTATAGTACGTTTTACGATGAATATGATCACGAGACTAAATCCTTTTTCAGGTTGCTAGTTTCA
Organism: Thysanoteuthis rhombus; assembly: GCA_963457665.1. Lineage (NCBI taxonomy): Eukaryota > Metazoa > Mollusca > Cephalopoda > Oegopsida > Thysanoteuthidae > Thysanoteuthis > Thysanoteuthis major. Next base: position 30,108,253 of record OY735241.1, read on the forward strand.
TATAAATGCTGATATATTTCAACAGGTAATGCAATATACAGTAGTGTAGCGGTTTCAAAATTCATTAATCAAAAAAATTAAATCATTTTGATAATGCAAGGGCAGATTCTCGAAGTACTTCACGGAAAATCTATTCCAAAAGAACAATTTATACGCCGATGGTCATCTGTAGTTGGAAGGGGAAAAATGGTCAGTTTTATTCCGTAAAAGAGTACCCTAATTGTTAAGCAGTGTACAACTGGATTCTAAAAATTCATTGATCGTCTGTGAAATGAAAGCATATAGAACACTGTTAGAGCATATTTCCAAGATACATACAAGGAGAAATAAAAATAGAACGATTTATACGCCGATGGCGATCCGTAGTTAGAAAAAGAAACGAACGGTCACGTTCATTCCGTAAAGGGTACCCCAATTGTTTAACAGTGTGCAAGTTGCATATCGAGCAAGAAGTCTGCACACACACACATTACATAGTTCTGTTGCAAGGGCAAATTGCACACTTAAACAATGCTTGAACCTTGCAAAAATAGCCCAAATTCCTAAAAACGTCGGGGTACACGGGTTATACAAAATAACAAGGTTAGATAGAATAGAGAGTAAATAATATTACACGAAATGCTTTAATTTTGACTATTTTTTTTTTCTTCTAAATCTTAATTTTTAGTTGCTTTTTTTCTTACAACCTCGCTGTTGGCCAGTGTTACCAAATATATTTCAAGTTAACATCTAAAATCTAGTCTCAAAAAATCTAAAGAAATCTAGATTTTCCAAATATATATCTAATATCTAAAATGAATGCGACTAATTCTCAACAACTATTACATCAAAATATCATTTCATATCAAAAATACTATTTTATAACTAGATTATACATATAAGAAATATTAATGGTTTCATTAATAAATTGAAAAAATAAAAATTACTCAATTTTTTTATCAAATAAAAATATTATTTATTCCGTTAGAAGTCATCTACATAGCAATTTCTGACATCTAGATGCAACCAAAATCAAATCTAGATGAAAAACATCTAAATCTAGATGAAAAACATCTAAATTCGAAACACTGTCGTTTGCTAGTAATTGTAATGACGGTCAGAGTCGAAGTTAATTTTAATTAATAGAAACATTCGGTTCACCTGATAATAAATAAATAAAAATATTCTAGTAATCTTTTTTTAATTATTTACTTTCATCTTATTTTTTTAGTCGTTTTTCCATCAAAACCTAATTCGGGTCATCAATCTACGACAGTGATAAAAAAACAAGTAAAAAATAAAGATAATGGTAAATAGTAGCCAAAAATGAATAATGATGATTTACAATACTTGATCTAGTAAAGATGAAAGATAAAATAATTGCTGTTAAGAAATGGTCTATTATTGATTCTGGCTACTATTTACCTTCATCTTTATTTTCAGTTGCTCAGATCACAACTCAATTTGGACCATCACTCTACGACAACGAGATAAAAAGAACTTTGAAAAATAAGATGAGGATAAAGAGTAACCAAAGATTGATAATAACGGTTTCAATATTTCATCAAAATACACATACATACATCTATTTGGTTTGAATATAGTATATGAAGTGCAAAGCATATATTCTATCTTCATAACACATTATTATCATTTGAACCTTAAAACATTTCTGGTGCCGTAATAAACATCAATTCTTTCTTTTTAAAATATTTACATCTGTAGAAAAGGCCATATATATTTTTTTTAGTAAATATGGACTTAGAAACTGTTTTGTTTTTGTTTTTGTTTTTCCAAATCGAAAACTCAAGAAGATCCACCATAAAAAAAACTCTAGCTGTTCGGGTAGACAGATTGTGATGTCAAAAAAATCAAAGTAGCAAAGAAAGTGATATGAAACCTGTAAGACGTCATTGTACCCCGTGGGTGGATTGTCAGAAGCCCTGAGGGGACAGTTGTCCATCGAAGGATAAAGGGGTCTGACAGGGACACGATCAGATCAAGACTGACTACACGGGTGAAGGTGAAACAACCAAGATGTGTTGAGTAACAAACTTGATATCACAGTCACATGGATTTAAAGAAAGATGCTCTCCAACTTGGGTAACTACGTACGAATCTATATAGACATAAAATGTAGGTATATAAGGCGAATTTATTAATAAAAAAACTTTGATAAATATCTATAAATAAATAAGGTGGGTCCTTAATTCCATCCTTGTTTATTTTTTAAGTTGGTCATTTTTTTTTTATCTATTTTAATAGTTGTTATCACACACATAGGAATAAAATCCTCGAAACAGTTTCATGGTAAACAACTGATGATCCCCATAAGAAAAATTCACATAAGTATTGCATCATATACAAGATAAAACAAACCCTCTAATAATCTAACATTAATTGCATCAATAGATGAAAATTAGATACAATTGACAGAAATGACATAAGAATGTATTTTTTTAAATTTCTACCAGAAGTTTAAGACTTAAATCAGAAGCTTCACACACACTTATAAATAAATAGAAGATAGGTCCTCATATTTCATAGGAGGTTCATCATTAATTATAATATCATAATTCTTAAGGATTATAAGAACGAATAAATATAGAATTTAATGAGCAAAATAAAATCTATTTACATGACAAATAATTGGTTTAATTTAAGGAATTGGGGCGATATTAGTGGGTTGCAACTTAATTTCCAAGTTTACATCTAAAAATGAGTCAAAAAATATCTCGAAATACCTAGATTCCTTAGATACGTACCTAAAATCTAGGAAATATATTACACATTTTGAAAAAAATCAAATGTGAATTTAATCTTCATTATTCTATCAAAACATTAGTTTATAATTATGAATTTAATAAAATATTTATTTCTATTTTTGCTAAGTAGTAATTGCTGACATCTAAATGCAACAAAAAGATCTAGATTTAGATTAAAAACATCTAAATTGGTAACATAAGAAAAATAACAAGTGAGTTCTCATAAAAATGATATTTCCATGTATGCAAATCTAAACTTGGTAAATTATCCAAGTTCGAATTTACACATATGAATATTTGGATATCAGCTTAGAAGAGTGAATTCTATACTTGTAAAATCGCTTGTTTATTAAAAAGTGAATAAATCAAATATATTTTTTTTAATTAAGTCTCTATTTTATCTGTTTCAACAATATAAGATATGAGTTCATTGAAGAAAAAAAATTAACAGGAGAGTTACAGTAGTCCAAATCGGGTAGGAAAAGGGTGTTCCTACATTTTTTCATTAATAAATAAAGATTAGTACAGTAATTCATAGATATATACCTGTATGATTTAGTTCATTAGAGTGCATATCTAATTTTTTTAAATATTAAAAATGCAGTTAACGTTTAATAGAGATTTTACAACCTAAAACAGTAACCATAGCAGTTGTCAGTAATATTACATCGTAGATTAAACACCGGGTATCAGATATACGGGCACAAAGTAAGGGTCTATTTTGCATCAAACAAATACAGTGAGTTGAACCCCCACTTTAGAGCCAATTTTCTGGCTTCCAGGTAATAAGTTACTTTTATTCATAAATGAAAGATTTCCCGAAGAAATGAAGGTCAGACCCAGTCAGAGCAAATTAAACTCTAAAGGAAAAATATATTTTTATAAAAGATTACTCAATTTTGCTAATCCGAAACCTAGATCCATACCTTCAGAAACTAGTAATATCAGGATACTTAAAATGTCAATAAGTCCCTTATTATACAAACTAAAATATAAATTGATATTTTAAAGATAAGTATAAGGGGTAGGTTGTTTCAAAGTGTCATTAAAATTAAAAATTAGATTTAAATTGGTGTTAAGAATCCGTAATAAAATATTGTACATTGCAGTTCAACAAAGTAACCATGCCATCAATAAAAAAAGACCTTAATGTACATTTTAATACTAAGAATAAAATAATTTTTTTTAATTTTATAAATAAAATTAGTGTATAAACAACAGCTACACATACAGAAATAATAGACTTTTATGATATCTAACTTGAATTTTAGATACGTACAATGCAAAATATACAGGTAGTAACTCTTGAATTAGTTCAGTAGTGAAACGTCCGTTTATTTTTGTTTATTACGGATGGACAGTGAGGCCAAAGTGTACAATATACTGTTACTTTTCAGCTTTTAAACCAGTATGTGTACATTATATATATATATATATATATATATATATATATATATATATATATATATATATATATTATATATATATACACACACACAATAGCTTTCAAATTAGTAACAAACGAAAAGTGTAGTTCTCACTAACCAAAATGATTAGCCCAGCACTGATAATAGTGGGTTTGACCCTTTTTGCTGGCAGTAATAGTAAAAATACAAACTTGAAATAAATTAATTTTTTCATCTTACTAGAATAAAAAAAAGCAGGCAAAGTTTGAAATAGCATATTTGTATCGTTTTTATAGGTGCAGAAATATCATACAAGCACAGCCTCTTTACCTTAAGTAAACACACTTTAAATAAGATAAGGGGACTATTCAAACCCGACTGACCATCCGTAGTGCGAAAATGGGTCACTTTCTCTAATGCTATCTAGTTGAAACCCTGAAATGAACATCGGAAATATATTTTTAAAATACAATTAAATGCCTCGACCTTTATATATATAAATGCATAAGTAAATCACCTGTAGTGTCGTGTGTGTGTGATACTTGTCTCGTATATACAGCTGAGATATCCAGGTTATTCAAGACATCATATGATTACATGCGGCTCTGTGTAAGAAAGATTCAAGTCGTGTATGTGTGCGTGCGTATTAAGAAGTGAGGTACCCAGTTAATTTTTTTTACCAGATTTCATATTGCGATTGTAATTTATTCAAAAACTTTGGGTTTGAATTAATTTCATTAATTAACTGATTTTGTTTGTTTTTTTTACAAAAATGCAGGGACCGATTTATTTTAATAGACGTGCATGCACATTTACTTAAAAGTTAAGGACCCAGTTTTTTTTTTCCTTTTTCACTATGCCTCATAGTGTGATTATAATTTATTCAACACCCTGGGGCCTGAATTAATCTAATTAATTAATTAATTAATTAATTGAGCTTTTAAGCATGAATGCAAGAACCAAATTTGAAAAAAAAAGAAGAAAAGTCCGTATACACCCAACATGGTCAAGATGACTAGCATAGTAGAATTTGAATTAGAAAAAAAAAAGCTGGGCTTGTCAATGAAAGGTCACGTGACATTCAGCACCCCCTCTTGTTTTTTTTTTTATATATAATTTTTTTAGTGTATAAACGAAACAATAATTTTTTTAAAGTGTATCACTAAATTTTTCTTTTATATATGTTTGCCTCTTTTCAAAAATTTCATCAAGATGCAGACATTTTCATAGCACCAAAATGACTCATGCTGTTGCGCTGTCAAATGTTAAGGAAAGGCGTTAATTACAGTATAAAACAGAAACATCGTTAGGTTTTGATTCACATTTCGACTCTACTTCAATAAGGTAGTCCGCTTCAAAGAAAAAAAAAATAAGAAGAAACGATTTTTTATTTTCGCAATGTAACTATAATGGTAAACTCTACCCTTACTTTCAGTCGACCGTACGGAAGTACGGCTTCGAAGTGAGCATTTGAGTTATCATAGCCTTGTTTTGATAGGAATTTATTTCTCTCACGACCACCGTATTCGAGTTCAGCCAACATTTGAAAATATTTTCTTGGCCTTTTTCCACCTGTCATGTATAAATAAATATATATTGATTTAATATCTGTTCGGTCGTACCAATACATTTTTCACTTTGGTATCCTATTGCAATTAAATAAAGACTTATAACACACCCCTTTTACTGCGAGGTTCAGGGATAAATTTTCATATGTGCTTGAAAAAAATTTCTCTTAAATATATAGAACAAATCTTCATTTTACGATGAGAAAAACAACAGTATTAAACATGGGCATGGAGGTGTGTATTTGGTCATGTGACCAACATAAATCACAGCAAAGATCTATTGTAACAGTGTGATTTTTCATCGGTCCCTCTATTCGAAACTCACTCTTTCACTCAGAGGGGACAATTTTGCTAATTAGAATAACTATCATTCGAAACAATGGACTCTTCCACTGGAACGAGTTCAGTAGTTTTTTTCTCATTGTCTGATAGAACTTTGAATATATCCAGGATTTTTTAGGGAGGGGAAACCAAAAATTGTCAATAATTTTGAGAGGAATCATTTAAACATTTAAACATCCAATGAGTTTATTAGAGAATAGAAATCATTTTTTTTCTCACTATTTTTGTTGAACTAATAAAGTTTCGGTCGATCTATTCTACGACCTTCTTCAGGTGTAATGACCATACGTAAATAGAAGGCCAAATGAAGACAGTAGAAAGCCGAAGTTTTCTTCTGTTTTGAATGGATTGACCGAAACGTCGTTGCAAGAATGAGTTAAATTGTTTGAAAAACTCTTTAAAAGAATTTATGTACACAATATAATATACATAAACACTAAATATAGCTTCCTTTTTAATTTCAATAGTTCTTTTATTAGTTTTAACTGTAACCATCAAAAAAGAAGGCAGAATTTAAATAAAATTTTAAATAGCATTGTATTGTTCTAAAAAGAATATCAAAAACTCAAAAACTTTGTCTTGCGTTCATGTTCAAACAGAATAAACACAGATTTTTTTATGCATTTGCAAACAAAAAAATAAGGGAGACTACTATATAATCAGCTTTTGACAGTTATTTCCCTTGACAAATGTTACAGACAAGAAATATAAACTCACACAAGGTGTATGACATAAGTGAGTGAACTGTTGACCTATCCAGTTAAAAATGACAGCCGAAGAAGATTTTATGCTCAACCAAAATAAATCCAGGTTTTTATACACATTTGCTAATAAAAATCAGGAAACTATTCTAAAATGAGCTTTTAATAGTTACTTCCCTTGACAAATGTAACAGACAAGAATATAAGTATGTGGCATATTATATGAGTAAATAGTTGTTGTCAAAACATGATGACAGTATTCAGATAATTTTGCAAATGCTTCGTACTTGAAAAATATCAAAAAATTCCTTAGATTGTTCTGTATTTTCTTGTTTATGATGAACCAAAATGGATCCACATTAGCAAAAAATATAACGAAGACTACTCTATAATTATCATTTGATAGTTATCTCCCTTAACAAATGTTACATACAAAAATAAAGCCATGCACATGAAATATGAAGTGGATATTGTAATTAGGTAATTTTTAACCACTCAGTAGCATTTAATAGCTATCTCCCTCAACAAAAGTTACAGACAGAAAACATACACATACACGTGATGTATTTAATAAAAAGATATAATTAGGTCGTTATTTCTTCTCTTCAAATAAGTAAGGGAGACTACTCTATTTTACTGACAATCAAGCTATCTCCTTTGACAGATATTACAGACCAAAAATAAAGACATACACAAAATGAATGAGCAGAATAATTTTTTTCCTTCTCATCAAAATTGATTTCTAACAGCCTTGCAAAGACTGTCAGGTTGAATAAAACTGTTTTTGATATGAGGCAAGGAAAAAAAAACACATAAAAGAGTGAGGCTAGGTAATTCAATTGAAAAATAGGATTAAATGGAGTCTTTAGTGATTATTCAATGCCTTCACCTTGAGTTTTGATCAAGATTACTGATCAATATCTATTTAAGCTTACATATATCTACATTAGCCGCGCTGTGCTATCAATCGACTTTTTTTTGTGAACGAATCCAGTCTTTTTAGGACTATTTGATTAGCCAGTTTTACTTCAACTATCTCTGCCAACGAAGTTGAAAGAGATCTATACTCAGAGCCACACCAATCATGAGCATCTGCTGAGGGGAGCTGTATTGACAATCTAGCACTTTCCGTGCTACATTCAGCATGTTTCTTGTTTAACACAGAAATGTTCAAACATCATGGCAATTTTTTTTCAATTTTTGGCCAATTTCAAGGATAATTTAGCATGTTTTGGCCATTTTTGGCCATTTTTTTAGTATAGTACTTTTTAGCAGTCAAACCCGCGCAAAAATATTTTTGAGTTTGAAACACTGACTGCGGGTGAGGCAAAAACAAACAGAGCATTTGCACCCCCTCCCTGGATCATTTTTTGGTAATTTTTAGCCATTTTAAGCAACTTATTAGTGTGTTTTGACCATTTGGGGCTGTATTTTTTAAGATAACTCTTTTTAGCAGTCAAACTAACACAAAAATATTTTTTGAGTTGGTAACACCGCTTGGGGGTAAGGTGGGGAGAGCAAAAAGGGCATTTGCACCCCTTGATTCAGACCTAGGGTGGAGTGGTGTGTAAGTTGAAACCTTATAGTCAATAAAGGGTGGGCTGTATGATTGTTTTATACAACGCAAACGCAAAGTTTCCATATAAAATGAAGGTATTTTTTCCACAGGGTCACCACAACAATATATTACGAGCATATCCTTTTGCCCTTCACCCTGGAAGGTTACCCCATCCCTAAAGTGGCAGGGGACATTCATGTGCCCAACACATAAGCAAACTAAACAACTGCTCATGGCCCTGTGGCCACCTAGTCACAGTGGGGAACCAAAAATCAAACTCTTCTTGGAGCCTTATAAGGATGTTGGGAACCCCCAAATCAAGTTCCTCTTAGGGCCCCATAAAAGTTCTGATCAGCCCCTGTACATGCATTCACCCACGTTTGTCCGTCTGTCTGTCTGTCTGTTCATCTGTCAACAAAATATCTATGAAAGTTATCAATGAATTTCAATGAAATTATATGGAAGAAGAGATTAAATTTGGGGGCGGATCCAGACACAATTACCCCCACCAACACTGTAGGTGTATGTCCGCACCACACAATATCTCCAAAGGTTGCCAATAGATTCCAATTATATTTTGTCAAAGGGTACCCAATTCGCTAAAGAAGTATTCATTATATCTATGGCAGATCCACAGAACTTTTGCAGTTACCTCCCTAATTTTCATTCAGTTTTTAGTGACATTGGGCTTGGGAGATATATGCTCTTCCTGAGTGCTTTTTAGTTTATATTACAGTTTTTTGGGAGTTTTTTCAGATTTAAGGCAATGATTAACCCTCAACAGACTAATTTTATAAGAAAAAATTCAAATTGATTCAAATTTCTCAAGAATTTCTCAAGAATTCATCTGTTTGATATTTTATCAAGTTTTCATGAAATTAAATCAAGTGGGGGGAGCGATTGATTATAGAGAAGGGGGCAATTTCCACAGGTTTTCCTTACAAAATACCATTTTTATGAAAAAAAAAAAGAGCGAGAAAAGATAATTCATGATTGAATAAATACTGAAAGTTTTATTGAAATTTGATCGTTAGATGATTTTTAATAGTATTTTAAAATCTGCACTGCGAATACAACTTTTGAAAGACAAATATCTCCAGGTTTATAGTGTAAACAAAAATGATTTTTTTATCAGAATTTTCTACACTCTTTATTCTAACTAATGACAGAAAAATAATTACATATTACTTGACATGTTACAAGTTTCAGGCATTTTATCAACACATGATGCCTTGTACCACTTCAACTAATGTCAATTCAACAGATGTCAGAGGTTAAAGGTTACGAACTTGAACTAATACCATTGAACCAACCAGTTGTTAGAGTACCTGCTATAACTTGCTAGAAAAAAAAAACTAACAAACATCAAATTAATGAAATAATATGTATATCACAGGGAAAATCAAGACGGATATCCCCACCGAATGAAAAACTACTAAAGAAGAAAGAGAAAGATACAAAAACTTCCTTACACCCCGAAAAATAAAATTGAAAGTTTATTAGAAAAATCAACTTAATTCATTTTTACTAATCACAAAAATAAATTTTAATCGTATCTCAAAAAGGGAGGTAATCTGTTGAGTATACATTCATACACATATACACACACACATACATAACTACATACTTTTGGACCTTCATAAATATGTATACGTTCAAGCATACAATTATACATACATATACCTATATACATATATGACTATGTACATCAAAGATAAATGTACATGGCATGGACGTCTGCCGGGGGCGTCAAATGGAGCTTTGCAACCCCCGCACCTAGATCAGGCCTTCTCACCTTGGGGTTATAGTCAATAAGGGATAATGATTC